>JANHMN010000004.1:111864122-111884763 GCA_030674055.1 Rhabdomys pumilio | reverse complement strand
TCATATGGATAATTTTATTTACATTTCAGATGCCATCCCCTTTCCCCATTTCCCCTCGCTAGAAAACCCCTATCCCATGCCCCCTTTTCCATTTTGCTTTTATACAATTTTTTAAAATGTTAATCAAAAGCTTTATAAGTATGATAATGCTCAATCAGAAGTGTAACCTAGATATATAAACTATCTTTGACTGGTGGAGACATGTGAACTTCTGCCTCCATGCCCCTTTTCTCTTTTTCTCTCTCTCTCTCATCACCTAGTTTCTCCTCTACTTCATCTTCTCCTCTCCTTACTCCATCTTTTCTTCTCGGTGCTCCTTCCCCCTTAGCTCCTCCTACATATCACCCTTCCTGTTAAAATAAAACTTTTCTCTCAAAATACAATTAGAGCATAATTATTCCTATTTGTACCAGTGAGGTACAAGATAGTCTTAATACCCAGTCCATCCTTTTGTTGACTAACCAGAACTTCTGTCATCTCTCTTGACTAAATATTTTATTAATTTCAATACTGTCTTTCTGACCTCTGGTTAATCTGGCTAAGGATTTTTCTACCTTGTTGATTTTCTCAAAGAACTAGCTCTTGGCTTTGTTGGTACTTTGTATGGTTCTTTTTGTTATTACTTGGTTAGTTTCATCCCTGAGTTTGATTATTTCCTGCCGTCTACTCCTCTTGGGAGTAGACAAGTAGACATTTGCTTCTTTTTGTTCTAGAGCTTGCAGGTGTGCTGTCAAGTTGCTAGTGTATGTCCTCTACAGTTTCTTTTTGTAGGCACTTAGAGCTATGAGTTTTCCTCTTAGTACTGCTTTCATTGTGTCCCATAACGTTTTGGTATGACGAGCCTTCATTTTCATTAAATTCTAAAAAGTCTTTAATTTTTTTTCTTTACTTGACCAAGTCATCACTGAGTAGAGGGTTGTTCAGTTTCCACGTGTATGTGGGCTTTCCAGTGTTTTTGTTATTATTGAAGACCAGCCTTAGTCCATGGTGGTCTTATAAGATGCAAGGGATTATTTCAATCTGTTTTATCTGTTGAGGGCTGTTTTACATTTGTTTACAACTTCTGTTAGTTTTACTGTGTCTCTGTTTAGTTCCTGTTTCCATGATTTGTCCATTGCTGAGAGTGGGGTGTTGAAGTCCCCCACTATTATTGTGTGAGGTGTGATGTATGCTTTGAGCTTAAGTTTCTTTTATGAATGTGGGTGCTCTTGAATTTGGGGCATAATTGTTCAAAATTAAGAGTTCATCTTGATACATTTTTCCTTTGATACGTTTGAAGTGTCCTTCCTTATCTTTTTTGATTACTTTTGGTTGAAAGTCGTTTTTATTCGATATTAGAATCGCTACTCCAGCTTGTTTCTTTGAACCGTTTGCTTGGAGAATTGTTTTCCATCCATTTACTCTGAGGTAGTGTCTGTCTTTGTCACTGATGTGCATTTCCTGTACACAGCAAAATGTTAGGTCCTGTTTACATATCCAGTCTGTTAACGTATGCCTTTTTACTGGGGAATTGAGTCCATTGATATTAAGAAATATTAAGGATAAATAACTGTTGCTTCTTGTTATTTTTGTTATTAGAGGTGGAATTATGTTTGTGTAGTTATCTTCTTTTAGCTTTGTTGGAAGATTACTTTCTTACTTTTTCTATGTTGTAGTTTTCCTCCTTGTGTTGGAGTTTTCCATCAATTATCATTTGAAGTGCTGGATTTGTATGAAGAATTTATATTGTGTAAATTTGGTTTTGTCATGGAATATCTTGGTTTCTCCATCAATAGTAATTGAGAGTTTTGCTGGGTATAGTAGTCTGGGCTGGCATTTGTATTCTCTCAGGGTCTGTATGATATCAGTCTAGGATCTTCTGGCTTTTAAAGTCTCTGGTGAGAATTCTTACAGGTGTAATTCTTACATGTTTTCCTTTATATGTTTCTTGACCTTTTTCCCTTACTGCTTTTAGTATTTTTTCTTTGTTTTGTACATTAGATGTTTTGATTATTACGTGATAGGAGGTATTTCTTTTCTGGTCTAGTCTATTTGGAATTCCATAGGCTTCTTGCATATTCATGAACATCTCTTTCTTTAGGTTAGGGAAGTTTTCCTCTATAATTTTGTTGAAGATATTTACAGGCCCTTTAAGTTGGAAATCTTCATCCTCATCTCTACCTATTAACTTTAGGTTTGGCCTTTTCATTGTGTTTTGGATTTCCTGGATGTTTTGGGTTAGGAGATTTTTGCATTTTGCATTTTCTTTGACAGTTGTGTCAATGTTTTCCATGGTATCTTCTGCACATGAGATTCTCTTTATCCCTTATATTTTGTTGGTGATGCTTGCATGTATGACTCCTGATCTCTTTCCTAGGTTTTCTATCTCCAGGGTAGTCTCCCTTTGAGATTTCTTTATTGTTTCTACTTCCATTCGTAGATCCTGAATGGTATTGTTTAATTTCTTCACCTGTTTGGTTGTGTTTTCTTGCAATTCTTTAAGGGATTTTTGTGTTTCTTCTTTAAGGGCTTCTACCTGTTTACCTGTGTTCTCCTGTACTTCTTTAAGGGAGCTGTTTATGTCCTTCTTAAATTCTTCTATCATCATCATGAGAAGTGATTTTAATTCTTAATTCTGCTTTTCTGGTGTGATGGGGTGTCCAGGACATGCTATGGTGGGAGAACTGGGCTCTGATGATGCCAGGTAACCTTAGTTTCTGATGATTATGTTCCTGTACTTTCCTTTCCCCATCTGGTTGTCTCTAGTGCTACCTTCACTCACTGACTCTGACTGGAGTCTGGCTTTCCAGTTATCCTGCTTGTGTCAGAACTCCTCAGAGTCCAACTGTCTCTGTGATCCTGTGATCCTGAGTTCATAGATAGAAGAGTTCATGGGACTCAGGAACTTCTGGGATTCTGAAATCCCTCTGCTTTGAGTGCAGTGGTTCTTTTAGGAGGCATCAGGATACAGAGTCTTCATTGGAGCATACCAGCTAGGAGTCTGTCCCAGCCAAAAGGTGAAGCTATTTTTTTAATTTAATTTTACTATGATTTTTTTTTTACTTATTCACTTTACATTTCACTCACCGCCCCCTCCCAGTTATCCCCTCCCAGAATTCTTCCTACATCCCCTCTCCCCTTCTCCTTTGAGCAGGTAATACCCACCCTCAAGTATCCTCCCACCCTGGCATTTTAAATCTCTGTGAGGCTAGGCTCATGCTCTCCTGTTAATGGCCTGGAACGTATAATCTTCCTACCACCAGTTTGTTTCTGTTGGGCTTGTAAAAGTGCTAGGATCCAAATGTATTCAGAGCCACATGCACTTGAATCTGTTAAGACTGATGTAGGCAAGGACAGTACTTTGAATACCCACTTGTTGGGACTGATATATGCAAGGCCACAGTACTAGCATAACTACAAATGCATAAACAGTGCTGAATACAGAAAGGATTGGAGGGCTTTTCTTGGAAGTTGTTATAATGACTTTTGCTGTTTATTTTTAGTGGTAACCTATTGTCGCTTGAAATACTTCCAAAAGAGTTAAAAATATAGGGGCTGGAGAAATGGCTAGGGTTAAGAACACAGGTTGCTCGTGAAGACGACCAGAATCAATTCCCAGCACTCACACAGTGACTCCCAGCTGCCTATAGGTCTTATTCCAAGGGTTCTAGTGCCCTCTTCTGACCTCCACATGGACCAGGAACATGCATGGTAAAACAGACATACACACAGTCAAAACATTATATATATATATATGTGTGTGTGTGTGTGTGTGTGTGTGTGTGTGTGTGTAGAGAGAGGGGGGGAGGGAGAGAGAGAGCGCGCTACAACTATCATAGGGAGAAAACTGAGCAAACAATATTATATTGCATGAGTGTACAATATAAATATTTAATAAATATTTTAAAATTTCAAGCCACATTTCTTTTTTTGCCATTATTCTATTTCACCAAATGTTGTATTGTGTTACTCTGTTATGAAGCTAAACCTCTAACACTGACATTCTGGGAAATTTTCAAAGTTCTAAGCTTCCAAAAATTTTCTGTCTGACCCTAGGTATTTGGCTAAGAGCTACAGGGAAGGTTTTTTCTTCAGTAAATTTACTGCAGGGCCATGAAGCCTTTCAATTACACACACACACACACACACACACACACACACACACAAAAAAAAAAAAAAAACTAATAAGAGGTTGGTAATATCCCAATGTCAGTTGTACCTAGAATGACCAAATGTGGCTGGATTAACCTCTCTTGGGCAGAAGTGTAGTCTGTATTTGTGTTTAAAATGGGCCTCCATATGAACTGTATTATTTGTATATCTGTGCTTCCTAACATTTTGTCTTGAGGATTACATGAACTTTCAAAATCACAAACTTTATTGAAGGCCACACTGTCCATGTCATCTTAAGTGCCATTGGTATGGTGGATCCAGTGTTTTGATAATTCTAAACAATCACAATTTGCCTTTTAGAAATGACCAAAAACAACACAAGTCAGAGATGTTGTAAGGTTATGAAGAAAACCAAGCTGAGAAAAAGCCTGAACCAGGACAGGTACATGGTACAATAGGTTCCAAGACCACAAAATTAAAAGTAGTATGTAACCATGAAAAAAGGGGAAGATTAAAGTAAATGATAGGGCCGGGCAGTGGTAGCACACGCCTTTGATCCCAGCACTTGAGAGGCAGAGGCAGGCGGATTTCTGAGTTCGAGGCCAGCCTGGTCTACAGAGTGAGTTCCAGGACAGCCAGGGCTACACAGAGAAACCCTGTCTCAAAAAAACAAAACAAAATAAATGATAGGAAGGAAGATTTTCTTTCAAAACAAAATGACCGAAGTAACAAACTGAATACCACAATTTAAAGTATCAACATCACAAAACTCATGTGCAGCATTAAGAGCTTAACCAAAGAACGTCACGATGTGTTTACAAGGCACATATATGGAAAATAAATGACAAACATCCATAGAAAACATTAATTCTTCATAATTCTAGAATAAAAATAAGAAAAGTAACAACTAATAAAACACAAGGCATTGTAATACAAAAGAAATCACAAGTAATGAAAATAATTGCAATATATCTTTAAATTTAATAAGAATAAAATATATATTAAAATGAGATGGCACCCTCACTTATAAAATTGGGTGAAAAAAACTCAACTCTGACATGCAATAGAGGCTAGGACGAAGTTCTATTAAGCCTACACTACTTAATAAGTCTATACCTGGGCACAGGAACATAAAAAGAACTTTTGATAATATCTCTTCAAACTTAAACTGTAATTGTATAGTTCTGCTACCTACAATCTCACATTTAGGTACCAAAACTAGAAGAAAAATTAACACATGCAAACAAGAAGACGGGTACAAGAAAATGCTCACTGAAGACTTTTTATCATAGCAAAACTATGAAAACAAATAGATAATTATTTTCAATAAAAGGGGCTAAATTAGCATTTAATTACTTTTAGGAATGAGCATAAGTGTGCTAGCAATGAGATCTTTAAATTCATTTTTACTGTTTTAATGTTGCATAAGGAGAGCTCATTCAAGTATTACTTGGGTAATTAAAAAGCGAAGACTTTCTAGAAGATTGGGATAATTTTTTTTTTTTTTTTTGCTAAAACAAAGAAGCAAATCTCAAAGACAACCACATTTTATATAATTCCACTTATGTAGCATTTTAAAAACTATAAAATATTTACACAAGGAGAGCAGATTGCTAGCTCCCAAAGGTAGGAGGCAGGGTGTGGAAGGAGCACAGTGAGGTGACATTACTAAGGAACAGTCAGGATCGTGCCTTTTCTGAGTCAGTGGAACATGCACTAGCACTTTGATAGTTTATTGTGTTTGTGTGGTGTGCCTAAACACACAAGCATACTGAGGACTAGGAAACCCGGTAAGTTAGGTTGTAATCGTTATCCTGGTTATGATTCTATGACACAGTTGTATGTGAGTGTGTATGTGTGTGGTGAGATGGGTACACACTGTATAAACTCTAGAATGCCTGCACATACAAAGGCAATGGCAAAATCACATATGACAATAGAACCTGACTCAGTCTCTGGAGCACTGCATTCAGACTGCTCCGGCTTCCATCAGTAGGGGCTGGGTTTCATTCTGTTTTTTTTTTTCCATTCAACTCAGATCAATTAGGAAAAGTCAAATATGCCTTCCAAACATACCTCGAGTGCTTTCTCTAGTTAACCTATTCCCAGTGTCTCTTACTGACAGCCCTCAGTCAGGCCACACCTGAGGCCACTTTCTTTCTTTTTTTTTTCCCCACTAATTTTCCCCACTCCTTCTTTGACTTTAAATCCTTGACAATTGCATTAAAGTGATGGTATAGCTGCCTCTTTTTTCTTGGCAAGCTTTGAATAATTCCATTCTCATTTGAGGAGAAGCTTTACTTCTATGATATAAGCAGAAATCTTTATGTTACTTCTTATGATCTCATGTGGTTCTACACTTCTCTCAATAACAATTTCAACCTCATACATGTCTAAATTTAAAAAGAATTTGGAGAAAAAGTGGCCCTTTGTGTCTCTTCCCCTTCGATACATTCCCTTGCTCTATTGTGGGTGACGTTGGCAAAATGATGTATAGAATAGAAAACTATTAAATGAAAATAATGGAGTAGGACTTTTAAAATACCATTTTGTTTTATTTACTCTTTACAAAACCTTCAATTGCCAAAGCATGAAATAATCTTCAATTATATGAAACTGCACCACCATGTCCCATTTATTCCAGTCATTTGATTAGGATGTGAAGACAGAAACACCTGGTACCAAGGGCAATGACTTTCTTTCCTAATATTCAATTTACAATTTAGAACCTAGAAAATGTTGGTACTACAGGTCAAAAGAAACATTTCACAACACTCTATGAAAATAGATTCCTTTGATATAATTGACATCCTTCTAAAAATTGTACACTAGCACACACAAGTTCAAGCCCAGCTACTATTACCATCACCATGAAACTACAGGGACAGTAAGTCAAACCATTTGTGCCAGTGCGAATTAAAGTCAGCACATAAATCTGCACACAGAAGGCAGCAAATATCCAGAATAGGCTCAGAGCAGTAGTCACAATGCCCCTGGAAGTACCATGGTCTTCAGACGTCATTATTAAATGTGAAATAGGACATTTTTATGGCACTAGCTTGTGCTACTCAGAAGGAGGTATGGCACAAACAGTGGAAGTGAATTAATTAAGTCGTGGATCTCGTGAGATATGTAGCCTTGCCACATAGGCACAGACCTTTTATTCAGAGTTTGTGCTCAGCAGTGTTTCTAGGTGATTCATCCGTGTGGTCAAGTTTAGACATGTAGACATGACTATACAAACCAACTCAAATGAGCTTAGATAGAGTTGGAACAAATGATGGGAATTATTATGCAGTTCCCAATTCATATATGGACCATTAAGTAATTTGCTTTAATAGTTCAAGAAAAAATTAAAGGTTTAATTGCAAATTATTTTCTTTAAAAGAAAAAAAAGCTTTAGTTCAAACAATTTTCAAATGCTTAAAAATTCTTTTATCAAGGTTCAATTATAAATAAATCACAGAAACATGTAGTAGTCAGAGATGAGGTTGCTTAGTAAGGGCAATGACGTATCAGCTTTGAGGCCCCAGGACATCACTGAAATTGCTGGGAATCTACTAAGAAGATGTAGCTCAGCTCAGACTCAGCCAATTGTGACATTCAAAGGTGAAGAATTTTCGAAAATTCTGCTTTAGCAACATAAAATTTGGAACCTCTTTATTATAATAAAATTATCTCACCAATTCCAGAGAGGTGTAACTCTTTGTCCATCAGAGTGACTTTTTGCAATTTTCAAAACTTCTTTTGTGTTCAGGTTCTTTGCCTATAAGAATTAGAATCACACTGTTCATGTAGAGGAGTTTAAAGTTAAATAAAAAAATGAATGTAGTTAGAAAACTCTAATGCTAAGCACACATCAAATTCATAGTTAACTGCATTTTTTTGACAAATGTTCCTGTAAATGGTAATTGGCAGGAAAGCATATTCACTTACCAATAGTTAACTATGATAGTAAAGTAACTTGAGTTAAAGAATTATCAGATATAAAGAAAATAACACATTTAGACAGGGTAGTGTTATAATCATTTGTGTAATTAGTGAATAAATGAGGCACCTTGTTGTGGATTGCTGTCTGTATGTTCTGCTCCCTTTCAAGTGCCCATATTCTGGTGCAGTCAAGTGAAATCTTAATTAGTCAGATAAGGCTAGAGCCTGTGATTGGGCAGTGGAAGAAAAGGCAGAGCTAAAAGCTTTAGAGAGGGGACAGAGAAAGACAGAGACAGGAGAGACAAGATGGAACCTGAGGGAGAGGGTAATAAGCCAGAACCATGTGGTCTTAGGATCCAGAAGTAACTGGAGATTTCACAGACAGATGATTGAGTAATATATGGCACATCTGTTCAATATAGGTGTGCAGTTTGTATCTATATCAATTGAGTTTTGAGTTCTTTGTGTAGGCATTTTGGGGGTTGAAGATTTACTGTTATAAATCTGGCTGGTAAATTACAAGCCTCTGGAGTTTTTATTTTATGAGGCTAGGGAATTGGAGCCAGTAGCAGCCAGTTTCAGTAAGCTAGCTGCAAGGGGCAGATGGCTTGGGAAGTGTGACTGGTTGGGCAGCAGCTGATTGTGGAAACCTGGGCAAACCACCACTGCTTGGTGATCCTCATGGGGGTGGGGAGACTGCCATTGCTGGTGTCTAGCCAGCACTAATGTGGATTGTTTTGGTCAAGGTTTAAAAAGATAAATATGGTATTTTCTAATAGTCCTCAATAAAAATCCCCAAATTAGGTAAAGACAATATCTTAAATGTTCATACAGCATTAGTCATAACTGCCAATATTTAGAAGTTACCAAAATGTAATATGGATAAATAACTAACATCAGAACAGAAATAAATAAATGAATAAATAGATAAATAAATAAATAAGAGACATAAAAACTATCTAAAAAGATCCTTAACACTAAGAGTTATTCTGATCAAATAAAAAATTAGATAAGACACATTATAACTGATGCCACAGAAATACCAGGAATCATAAGTGATTGTTGTATACAAATACATACCAACAAATCAGGTGGCTTACACAAATCAACTTCTAGAACTAAATATCTCATCAGGACTACAAAATATGAAGAGATTGGAACTAAATATGGTGATCATATCTATAATAAAGTCACACATGGTGATGTCTGAGACCCAACAATGTAGCTTGGTACTACATATTTAAAGAACTATAAAGAATGTTTCTTAAACTATGCCAAATGTTGAAGAGAAAGAAATTTTCCGACCTCATTTTATGAGATCATAATCACCACGATTAAATAATAAGAAAATATATTCCTGGAAAAGGAATCTACAAGCTAATCTCTCTGATGAACGTGCTGCAAAAACTCTCAACAAAATACTGACAAACTAAATTCAACAGACATTAAAAGAATCAGTTGATGTGATCCGATAGGATTTCAGGAGTCAAGGACAATTCAACATATTTCAAACATATAAAAAATATCCAATATATCACATTACTGTAATGAGGAATAAAACACTATAGTATGTTAATATATGCAAAAACTCCTATGACAAAAGTTCATTTTCCTCTCAGTAAAAATCACAACAAATTAGGTATAAAAGGTTAAATATGACAGGTCTAACACCCAATGTCATATATATATATATATATATATATATATATATATATATCATATATATATGATGTTTCGCTATGGCAGAAGCACAGCAAGGCTAACTTTTTTCATTTTCATGAAAATCATAGTCAAGGCAATCAGGTAAGAAAATGAGATAAAAGGAATCCAAATTAGAAAAAAACAAAGTCAAATGTACTTTTTGTAGATCCTATGATACCACATAGAAAAACTGTCAGGATACCAAAAACTGTAAGAACTGAAATTTCATGTGGGTAAAGTCACCACACAAAAATTAGTAGTACTTGTATTTTCTATATCAGCTATCCAAACAAGAACTCAAAAAACATTTCCATTTAAATAGCACAAAAATACTTAATAATTCAACTAGGAGGGTGAAATTACATTAAAAATTTTAAATCTACTCACTGTTGAAAAATTAACGACATAATTAGTGAACTATGTTCTGTTTAATTAAACAGATCAAGATTTAAAAAATTGTTATTAAAATGCCCATGGTGTTCAGAGCAATTCACTTCAAAATGCTAATGATATTATATGTTGATTAGGGGAAATGGATGCTTCACTATATACAAACACAAAGTATCCAGAAAAAAGAAAAGAAATATAAAGCAAATAAACAACTAAAATTGTCAAACTACCTGGTGATAAAACATACTACAAAGCAATACTAATTAAAACAGCATGTGATTGGAATAGAATTGTCTTCTTCACCATGTATAACATTACATTCTTTATTTTACTGAACAAACATTCTAGAAATCTGAATTGTAGAATATTAAACTAAAGCTAGGAGTCTACTTTCAAATGTGAACGTCAAGGTCCTTTGTACTCTAATCAATGAAGATTTGTTCTCCCTGATTCTTTTCTTTCTGTTTTGTGACACATGGGCTCTCCATATAGGCACTGATAATCTACCAACAGATAGTTTGTCCTGATGATGTTAAGTTTAAAGCTCAATAGAGCTAGAGTGATCAAGTTTGACAAAACCTAAGTAGATGTTCTATCTGTATTAAACAAATATCAAACTAATTACTTAAAGTTACGAGTTGTGGAAGTTATTTTCTTTGAATTTAGTATAAAAACAAGTCACTTTAAGAAAGTCTCGTCTCCACACTTTGTCCCTGTATTTCCTTTAGACAGGAGCAATTCTGGGTTGAAAATTTGGAGATGAGTGGGTGGCCCCATCCTCCCACTGGAGGCCTTGCCTAAGCTCTGGATGTGGTCTTTACAGGGTTTCCCTCCCCTTTGTTAGGCATTTCAGCTAGTCTTATCCCCACTGGATCCTGGGAGCTTTTTACTTTCCTGGCATCTGGGACTTCTGGTGATTATCCCCAGCTCCCCATCCCCCATTGCTATATACCTTTGTTCAAATTTCTGACCTGCTTTATATCATCCCTGTCTCCTCTCATACCTGATCCTGCCCCCGTTTTTCTCTCCTCCTCCCAAGTCCCTCTCACCCTCTACCTCCTGTGTGTATTTTGTTCCCTCCTCTAAGAAGGACTGAAGCATCCACACTTTGGTCTTCCTTTGAAAGACTTAAAATTTTTCAGAAACTCCTAGCAGGCTGAGCAGAACCAAGAGTGCAGGTCAGCTTGGTTGTGAGCTCTGCGTTTCAGGAACTTGGCTGACCACAAGATAGATGGTTGATTACAAATAGGCTATTTGAGAATAGCCTATACAAAATGTCCCCCATGATTGTTCCTTGGACCCTGTCACAAACTGAATAATGGACTGGGACTTTCCAAAGGTACTCTCCAATAACCCTCCTTCACTCCTACTGGGTTGTGGTTTCCCCCTTAAGTTGTTGAAATGTAAATAAATAAAATATTCAATAAAAAAAGAAAGTCTCTTGACATTTGATGATTTATAGAAACTTTCCATTAAATTTAAGGCATAAAACTTCATTATAAAATAGAAATATCATTTGATAAATGGTAAGATAGGAACTCACTATGCTCTTTACCCTAAAAGGACTCTAAATTAATGAGACAGAAACCAAAATTCTCTGGTAAGAATTCCATAAAACAGTTAAGAAGCTCCAGTATCCCAGATGATCAGAAGGCGAAGTAGGGGCAAATTCACATAACAAGAACCATTTGATTTTTATCCTTCCCCAAAACCAGTGTAAACAATTCTGTCTCAGGACCTTCAATTAGGAGGTTATGGCTTGGAGCAATTAGGAAAATATGTCTAATTTGTAACTTTCCTCTTGGTATAGAAAGAAAAAATGGATTTGGCATTATCTTACTTGCTGTGGGCTACTCACAGCGCTGGTATGTGCCCCAGCTGCTTTGGAGAGTTGATGAGGAGGGATAATGCTTGGGATAGCTTCAACCCACTGAGACAAAAGGAAGAGAGATAGGTTTCTACTATAAAGAATCTGTATACTGTAGACAGACATCGCAAAGAGCAAACAAAGGAAACTCCGGTTAATCTCTCCATCTGGGCAATAATGTGCACACAACTGAAGCAGCTGCAGCCTCCAAAGCTAATTTCAAGGTTCCACAGAGTCTTTGTCTGGGCTGACTGACAGAGATCTTTCTGCCTGAAACTAGTCAGTAATGATTGGGAGGAGTAGCTGTTTATTTTTAAATGCATAAATCTCAGTTTAAAAACATTCAAGATAACTAGTTGTTTAGTTTTTAAGCCATTCTCTAAAACAGAGTAATGATGAACAGATGAAATCAGGGTGCAATAAATGAACATAGTAGTAACAGTATCAACAAAAAAGAAAATATTAAGACTAGAACCAAATTCTGGAGCTGGGTATTATTCAAAAAGTGTATTGAAAACAAAATCTCTAGAGGAATAAAATAGTTCAAGTATTATAGAGGAGAAACATGCAGCTAAGTTGGAAACGGGCAACTTTGTAAAATCAGATCAGACCAAGACTGAAAGAAGTAAGTACTCTGGACACACTCGCATGCTCAACAATCTGACAGCTTACATGGACAGCTACTTTTCTGATTGTAGTGCAATGAATAAAAAAATCACTACTAGTAGAAAAATAAAAATTTACAAATATATGGAAATTACTCTTATAAACAATGAGAAATCACTTGGCTGGACAGATAGCTCAACAGTTATGAGCACTTGTTGTTTTTATAGAAAACTCACTTTAAAGACCCAACACCCACATGGTAGCCCCTAACTATCCATAACACTGATTCCAGAGGACCTAATGGTCCCTACTTAACTTTGTGCCCTTAACTCTGTGGGCACAAGACATGATATACATACAGAAATGCAGGTAAAACACTCATACACATAAAGTAAATAAAACCAGTAAAAGCAATGGTAATCTAAAATGTCTCAAAGAAAATGAAAACACATATGCATATGAAACTTATGAAATGCAACATTAACTCTGCTAAGAGGATAATATTTTGTTGTTTCTGAAATAAATATATTTTAATTATATCAATTACATGTACATCAAATTTTTACATAATTACATCAATTTTTTTTCTGTTCTCTTCCAACTCCCTCAATGTACCTGCCCCCTGCTCTCTCTCAAATTCACATTTTTTGGCCTCTTTTTCTTTCATTGTTGTTACATAGACATAAACATGCAAGCACACACACACACACACACACACACACACACACACACACATGAGTATTCCTGACACAATAAACATGACCTCATTGGTACAGATTTCTTTAAATATCACACAAACTATACTCAATTACTGGGTCAACAACTCAAAGGTACATTTGAGTTGTTTTCAATTTATGGTCATTATGCATAAGGCTGCTATAAACATAGTGGACATATGAACACAAGTACATGTCCTTGTGGTTAGGTAGAGCACCTTTTGGGTATAGCTGGGTCTTCAGGTAAAGCTATTCACAATTTTCTAAGAAATTGCCAGATTGATTTCCAGAGTGGTTGTACCAGTTTGCAATCCCACTATCGATGGAGGAGTGTTCCTATTTCTCCACATCCTTATCAGCATGTGCTGTCACTTGAGATTTTGATCTTAGTCATTGTGATTGGTATAAGGTAGAATCTGAGGGAATTTTGATTTGCATTTCCCTGATGACTAAGGATGTTATTTTTAAAGTATTTTTGTTTGCCAATTTTCTTACCTTTTCATATTATAGTGTAACATCTTATTGTATTCTATTATAAAATAAATATTAAATAATTAAAAATAAAGTGTTTTACTTTACTTTATTATTAAAATTACTAAATTATTAAAAGTAAGAAATTGTAAAATAAATGTATTATATTTTATTTCAAATATATTTATCTGGCCCAAGTGAGGATGTTTCAATCCCACTTAGAAGGGGGAACAAAATAATCATGGGAGGCAGAGGGGGGAGGAACCAAGGTGGGAGAGAAGAGGGAGAAGGAAAGGGAGAAGAATCAAGTATGGGTTTGAAGGGGGGGTAGACAGGAGAAAAACCCAGAGGGCCATGTGAATGAATGAAAACATGCAACTGAGAAACATGGGGGGCAGGGGAAAATTTAGAGAGTCCCAGATACTTGAGATGTGTGAGGCTTCTAGGATTCAATGGGGGTGACCTTAGACAAAATGCCCAACAGAAGAGACCACCTCTAGTAGATAAATGCCCCTTGGTGGAGGGATGGGTTCACTAACCTACCTTTAAAATTTTTGACACAGCACTATTACTGATGCCATGTTGTGCTTGCAGACAGGCTAGCATGGCTATCCTCTGAGAAGCTCTACCAGCAGCTGAATGAGACAGATGCAGATACTTACAGCCAACCATTGGGCTGAGGCCGGGGACCTCTGTGGAACAGTTAGAAGAAGGATTGAAAGAGCTGAAGGTGATGATAACCCCATAGGAAGATCAACAAAGTATCAACAAAGTGAATCCCTGGGAGCTCCAAGAGACTAAGCCACCAACCAAAAAGCATACATGGGCTGCTCCTAGGCTCCCAGCACATATGTATCAGAAGACTTTCTTGTCTGGTCTCAGTGAAAGATAATGTGCCTAATCCTGTAGAGACCCAATGCCCCAGGAAAGGGAGTTGTCGGGTAGAGTAGGAAGTGGGATTGGGTGGGGAGCACCCTCTCAGGGGAATATGGGGAGGGGAAATGGGGTAAAGAACTCTTGGAAAGGGGACCGGGAAGGGTGACAACATGTGGAATGTAAATAAATAAAACAATTTATAGAAAAAGCAAATCTCAAAAAATAAAGAAAAATTGAAAGAGATAGATAGATAGATGATAGATAGATAGATAGATAGATAGATAGATAGATAGATAGACAGACAGACATAAAGATGATTCTTAGCTTAATAGCTTGACTTAGGATGTCTAGGCTTCATTATGATAAGAAATTAATATACATGAAGACAAACAGTACTTTAAATTTGGATATTTTTCTCAGTAACAATACACCTTACTATGCTCTCTTTTCAGTGATGAGTCATGGAAGCAAGCTATAGGATCCAGTCAGCCATGCCATCAGGAGGGTAAATCAACATTCTATAATGTACTGTAATATTAATCTTCCATGTCTAATTGGCTCAGTTTATTAGGTGCATTTTCAACCTACAGTAGTTTTATAGAGACAACTTCCCCTCATGAGTTAAGGAACGTCTCTACAAATAAATTCAACAAAGTAGTCTTCTTTAACTCACATGAAAGCTAGACTTGAGAGCTATGTTCAAAGAGAAAGGGAGAAAAAAAGAGTTTCCAGTAGAGACAGCTTGTGGACAACTGAATGATCAAAATTAAGACATGAGTGATACAACATTGATATCAAGAATCTTCTGACACTGTGAAATGAAAAAGTCACTAAAACCACAGTAGTGTTGTCTCCCTCCCCCTGGTACACACATATGCCAGAAAAAAATCATTAATGTAAAGAAATTTTATATAACACTTGATATATGTTCTTCAAAATTACCGATGTCATATGCAGCACAGGAAAAGTAAGAAATTGTTGGCAAGAAGACATTACAAAAAGATATACATTGTAGCACATATCTCTAATCCTAAAACTTGGAAGTCTGAGCCAGGAGGATCTTTAGCTTGAAGCCAACCCAAGATTATAGAAGAGTCTTTGCAACTTCAAACATTTTGCTGCTTTTCTCAGAACCAACGAAGGTGACTTTTAAAAGTTTAGACATTCAGGCATTTGACTTCCTGCATGACAGCCTACTTCCATGTAAGATTTCTTTGCTGTTGTTTCTTTCCTATGTTCCTAATACTGATGAATTCTTCAAACATTTCCACAGGAAAGAAACAGATTTTACCTCCAACTTGCTAATGAGTAAAGTCCACCACAGCTAATTAGTAATTAGAGTGAGACCACAAATCCCCTCTCACTACCATCATGTCTGTTGTTCAACTACAACCTACAATCATAAAATCATCCACAGGGCCTCTTCTCATCACCTTAGCTTAGAAATTCTGAGTTGCTTTAAGTCTTCTTGATAAATATTCTTCATAATACATAGGCTCAATGACTTCAAAGAATACCAAAATCATATATATATATATATGTATATATGTATATATGTATATATATGCATAGTACTTGTGTATATCATCTTCATTACACTCCTGCATACTCTAAATATTTTGGCTAACAGGCTGAATATCATTTCTCTGAAGTACCTGAGACTAGAGTGTTTTATAGTTCAAAGTTTTCACATTTTAAAATATTTGCTGAAACCTTACAAGTTGAACATTCCTAATACAAAATTCAAGACTTTCTTAGAGCTTTTGTTCTAATTATACCTAATACAATATAAATTCTGTGTAACCAGTTGCTATGATGCCTTGCTCAGGGAATCTTACCAGAAAAACAAGCATGAATATTTTCAGTATACATACACCATCCTAACTTTATGTAACTTTTGATCCAGTGCATCTATGGATGTAGAACTGTGGATATGACATGGATCAAATGACCATCAAAAAACAGAGAGACTATGAAGAGAACCAACCAACTGTATCTGTTTTCTCCAGTCTCATACAGGAAACCACAGCTGCTGTGAACTCATTAATATAATAGCCAGGTCTTGTCCAGATGACAGCATTTTATAGCTTCTGGTTCTTATACTTTTTCTGCCTCCTCTTCCATGCCATTTTCTAAGTCTTGTTGATGAAAAAAAGTAAAAGGATATATGATTCAGAATATAGCATTCAGGTTATTTTATTCTCCACACTTGGACCAGTTATCCATCTCTGCACTGTGAAAAGATGTCTGCTTTTGGGCTTAGCACTAAGTCTTTTATTATCAACACTTTGACCAGTTATCTGCATTGACCATCTCTGAGTTGACTACCACCCACTGGGAGAAAAAACTCCTCTGACCAAGGTTGAGAAAAGTTCAAGTCTATGGAAAATTTGGTAGCATGATCATTTACAAAATAACAATATTAGGTTCTACCCTGGACCTTATGACCTCCATAGCCATAAGTTTTTGACCAGAATCAGACTTCAAATAAAGCACTTAGTTATCTATAACAGCCATCCACTATTGTAGTAGTGGGTATTACTTGACTGGCAGGTTAGTACTGTAGCATGGACCATCGATCACTGGGGAAGACCACTTACGCATTTTATCCCCCAACAGTCTGCATGGCACCATTAAAACCTTATGAAAACAGGACAGTTCCATCAAGTGGAAATATAAGGGCAATCATAACCTATTTTGCTACAGCAACTTCTAAAACTAGACATTTGGGTACAGTAGAGGAGCCAGAGATAATTAAATCAGATCTTTGCCATGAAAAGGAAGAAAATGCAAAGCAAAGGAAGTTGGACATTTTCTCATGACATGGATAGTACAGTCATAAACTCACAGAAGTTACGGTTTTCTGCATAATAATAAGCAAAGCAAAACTCTGGCTTAGATGCAGGAGGTACTCTCCAGATCCTGCTCCTTCCTGGGAGCTACTAGCAAATGATTGCTGCTGAGCAAAAAAATCATTTCTTTTTTACAGTATTTCACCTGGTACATTTCCCATGTTCCAGTAGAGGGTCCCACAATTATGGACACATGGGCATAACTAAATGGATATACTGAATTATCAAAAAAAGTTGAAGTTGGTAGAGGGATATGTTGGAGGAACATGGGGAGAGTTGGAGGAGCAAATGAGAGGATATGATCAAATCTCATGGCATATATCTACAGATTTCTCAGGATTATGAAAATTTTTGTTTTTAAAATAGGAGTCTCCATCATATATATATATATATATTTCTTTAAAAGATCCTTCTAACATTATTGAATACTCCAAAAGGAAAAAATAAGAAAAGTTAGCTTCTTAACATCAGGCCCAACAAACAAGGAACAACCAGGCCTGCTAGACAAAGAAAGACAAAGAACATTCAGTCAAAGGCTGTCCACAGGAGACCTGCTGCATGAGGAACACACAGATTGTGCTCAGCTTCCTAATTCCTGTTACAACAAGCATATCCAGGGACAACAAGATAACTAAAGGCCAGTGTAAGAACACAAACAAGAACCAGGGCAACAGTGTACCTTCAGAGCAAAGTTATGCCACTACAGAAAGCCCCGGATGTAGTAAAACAACCAAATCACACAAAAATAGCCTTAAATCCAACCTATAAACATAATAGATGCCTTTGAAGAGGAAATTAATAAACCCCTCAAAGACATGCAGGAAAATCCAATCAACTAGGTTAAGGCCTTTAAAGAGGAAACTAATAAGAAACAAAAAAATACAACTAAGCAGGTGCAGGAAATAAATAAAACTGTTCAAGACCTTAGAGTGAAAATAGAAGCAATAAAAACCACAATCTGGGGGAATCCTGGAGATGAAGAACCTAAGGAAAAAAATAGAAACAAGAGACACAAGCATCACCAACAGAAGACAAGAGATGAAAGAGAAAACCTCAGGAGTAGTAGATACAATAGAAAAGATAGATTATCAGTCAAAGAGAATGTTAAATCTAAAAAAATGCCTGAAACAAAACATCCAGGAAATCTGGCATACAATGAAAAGATCTAACCTAAGAATAATAGGAATATAAGAAGATGAAGAGACCCAAACTCGTGGACCAGAAAATATTTTCAACTAAATCAAGGAAGAAAACTTCCTTAACCTAAAGACAGAGATATAAACATACAAGAAGCTTACAGAACACCAGTTAGGACCAGAAAAGAAAATCCTCTCCCCACATAATAATCAAACACAAAATCTATTGTGGTGACTTCAATATGCATGACCCAGGGAATGACACTATTAGGAGATGTGGCTTTATTAGAGTAGTCATGGCCTTGTTGAAGGAAGTGCGCCACTGTGGGGATGGGTTTTGAGACTTTCCTCCTAGTTGTCTGGAAGACAGTCTTCTCCTGTTTGCCTTTGGAACAAGATGTAGAACTCTCAGCTCCTCCAGAGCCACGCCAGCCTTGGTGCTACTATACCTCCCACCATGATGATAATGGACTGAACCTCAGAACCTACAAGCCAGCTCCAATTAAATGTCCTTATAAGAGTTGCTTTGGTCATGGTATCTCTACATAACAATGGAAACCCTAAGACATCTACAGAACAAAGAAAGAATATTAAAACCTTCAAGGGAAAAAGGACAAGTTACATACAAAGCAGACCTACCAGAATTACACCCAGAGACTCTAAAACATAAAAGGCCACAAATAGATATCTTACAGCTTCTAAGAAACCTTAGAGGCCATCCTAGTCTATTAGACCCAGCAAAACTCTCAATCATCATAAATAAATAAGACAAAATATTCGAAGAAAAAAAACAAATTTAAACAAAATCTATCCACAAATCAAGCACTACAGAAAATACTTGAAAAAAACCTCCAACAAAAGGAAGTTAACTACACAAAAGAAAACTCAGAAAAAAACATAATTATACACCAGTGAAAACAAAATAAGGAAGCATACACAAGTACACATACATACATACATACATACATACATACATACATACATACACACCACCACCACCAATATCAAAACAGCAGGAATCAACAATCAGTGTCTGTTAATATCTCTCAACATTAATTCCCCAATAAAATGACAAAGGCTAACAGAATTAATACAAAAACAAGATTCATCGTTATGTTGCACATAAGAAACACACCTCAGCAACAGAGACATATTATTTCAGAGTAAATGGATGAGGAAAGTACATCAAGCAAATGGACACAAGCAGCAAGCTTCAATAGCCATTCTAATACCTAATAAAATGATTAAACCAAATCAACTAAAATCAACCAAAAGAGATAAGGAAGGATATTTCATACTTGTTGAAAAAAATATCTTCCAAGATGATATCTCAATTCTGAACATACATGCCCCAGTGCAAGGGCACCCACATTCATAAAAGCTTACTAAAGCTTAAATCACACATCAAAATCCATAGATTAATAGTGGGAGAATCCAACATCCCATTCTCACCAGTTGATAGGACATCCATACAAAAACTAAACAGAGAACCTTTCACCCAAAAACAAAATAATACACCTTCTCAGCACATCACAGAACCTTCTCTAAAATTAACAATATAGTTGATCACAAAACAAGCTTTAAGAGATACAAAAAATTAAAATAAAATTAATCATTGTATTTTATCAGACCATTGTGGATTAAAACTGGACTTCAACAGCAACAGAAAAAACAAAAAGCTTACAAACTCACGGAAACTGAACAACTCAATGATCACTGAGCAATGGAGCAAATAAAGAAAAAAAAACTAAAAGCTTTCTAGAATTCAATGAAAATGAAGGCACAACATACCCAAACTTATGGGACACAATGAAAGCTGTACTAAGAGGAATTCATAGGAATTCATAGCACTAAGTGCCTCATAAAGAAGTCAGGGAGATCTCACACTTAACAACTTAACAGTACACCTGAAAGGTGAAAGAAGAAAGGAGGAGGAGAAGGAGGAAGAAGAAGAGGAGGAGGAGGAGGAGGAGGAGGAGGAGGAGGAAGAGGAGGAGGGGGGGA
>JANHMN010000004.1:111850232-111862732 GCA_030674055.1 Rhabdomys pumilio | reverse complement strand
CCATTAAATGATCTACCTTTACCTCCTATGCTAATCTGGCTACCTCCTAACCACATTCCATGATACTTGCATATTATTATTAATATGGCTCTTTGGGCTTCAGGTGCGTTTCCATTGATTTCTCTGGACCCCTTTTTCATGGCTTCAACTCCTCTATCCTCCTAGCTGATCTGATTCTCCCTTTCTCCTTCTTTTGACTGGTTGATGCCCCACTCTATTTTCTATTCTGCCCAGCCACTGGGTAATCATCATTGGTTGACAAGGCAGAGAATAAATGTGAAACAGGAGATTCTTGGTATAAGCATTACACAATGTAGTGTCCATATTAAAAGAAGATATGAGGGTAGAGAAATCAGCATTTTAATAATCCATGGATAAATTTAAACAGTGTACAAAAACATTGTGCCTACATTTCCCCCTTTTTGTCTGATAAGAGGCTCTTTTACTTTCAAATATAAGCTATGTATATATACATACATATAACACAACTATTAAACAATTATGAAAACTATAATGTATAATATACATTTGCAATATTTAGTCCATAGTATTTAACAATTAAAAATTCTATTATATATCCATTCTAGTCAAAAGACAGGTCATCCAGACAAAAATTAAATGCTGGAGGTAACTGACATCATGAACCAAATGGACCTAACAGATGTTTAGAGAACATTTCATGAAATACAAGACCAGATATTATCTTCTCAGCAGCATCTCTTGAAATGTTCTCTAAAATTTAACACACACTCAAACACAAAGCAAATCTCAGGAGATACAAGAAAATGAAAAGAACACCCTGCATCTAACAGAAACAATAGAAAATTTACAAACTCATGGAAACTGAACACTACTGAACTTTCATTCACTACTGAATGAAGGTGAGTCAAGAAAAAAATTAAGAACAAAATTTTAAATTTTTTCTACAATTTAGTGAAAATGAAATCACAGCATACTCAAAGTTTTGAGACACAGTGAAGGCAGTTCTTAGAGGTAAATTTATCACTAAATCTCTATATAAAAAAAATGACTGGAAATATCTCATACTAGCAACTTAACAGCACACTTGAAAGCTTTAGGATGAAAAGAAGAAATGACATATAAAAGAAATAGACTGCAAACATAACCAAACTCAGGGGAAAAATCAATAAAATAGAAACAAAAAAAAAGAATTAAACGCAGAGAATTGGTTTTTGAGAAAGTCACTAAGATTGATAAACTCTTATCCAAATTAACTAAAGGCAGAGAGAGAAGATCCTTATTAATCAATTTAGAGACAGAAAGGAGAATACAACAGATGCTGAAAAAATCATAAGATTGAAGAAACCCGTGCTTATGGATCAGCAGGATTAACATAATCAAAAATGGCCATTCTACCAAAAGTAATCTACAGATTCAATGTAATCCTTTTAAAATTAAATATAATTCTTTATAGATCCTGAAATGACAACTTCAAGTTCATATGAAAACACATACACACACATACCATACACACACACACACACACACACACACACACACACACACACACACACAAAGATGGCTAAAACAATTCTAATTAATCAAAGAAATGTTGACAGTATCACCATCCCCAACTTCAACGTGCAATAAAAACATTGAATTGGCACAAAATCAGACAAACATCAGTTTGATCAAATAAGATCCATTCGTAATGCCTCACACCTATGGACACCTGATTTCTCTTTATAAAAAAGCCAAAAACACACTCTGGAGGAAAAAAAAAAAAGACAGAATCTTCAAGAAATTGTGCAGCTCAAATAGCTGTATGTAGAAGAATCATCCTGTGCAAAACTCTACTTGAAATAGATCAAAGGCCTCAAGAGCCTGGTAGAAAAGAAAGTAGAGAATAAACCTGAATTCATTGGCACAGGTAAAGATTTTCTAAATAGGACACCATTAGCATAGGCAGTAAGGTAATGAGTAATTTACAAATTACACCACATGAGACTGAGAAGCTTCTGCAATGCAAAGGGCAGCATCATCATTTGGACAAAGTAGCATCAAATTAGGAAAGATATCTACTACACATCTAATGAAGGACTAATATCTAAAATACATAAAGAACTTATAAAACTGGATAGCAAAAAACCAAATAACCCAATTAAAGTATGTTGTGCACATCTAAACGGTGAATTCTCAACAGGAAACTCAAATGGCTGAGACGCACTGAAAGAAATGCTCAATATCTTTAGTCTTCAGGAAAATGCAAATGTACAAGGTATTTTGAAATTTCATCTTACACGGTTCAGAGTACCTAAGATCAAAAGCAAGTGACAGTTCATGCTAGCTAGGATGTGGAGTAAAAAGAACACTCCACCATTGCTGGTTGTAGCAGAACCCAGACAGCAACTATAAAAATAGGTGTTTCAGTTCCTCGGGAACATGGACCAAAGACCTGGGAGGTGAGAGAATCTCAGGACTCAATATAGCTCAAAGGGTTAAAATGGGAACTCCCAAACAGCCCAGCCTATTGGAAAATTTGTAGGATATTTTCTACAAACTGATGGCAAGGTCCCAGGGCTGAAGACAACACTCACACAACTCATTGAATATGGAGAAGTTGACATGTTGCCTACATGCAGCCTTTACCCTTGCATTGTAGCAATTTTTTGGTATAGAAATATACTCTATGTGCTACCAAATGTGAAAAGCAACACCAACACAGCTACAAACTCTTCAGTGTACAATGATGTCCTGCCTGCAATATATGCTGGTTCAGTGATAGCACAAAGCTTGTGGGAATAACCCACCAATTTTTTATTTGATGTTAGGCTCAGTCTATGAGATGGAACCCATACTAAACTCTGTTTGGGTTACTAAGACTCTGAGACTAGATAGCCTGTCAACCTTCTGTTTTAGTCTACACTGGTCCTTTAAATATATAGTATAGCTTCCACTTTGTGTTTTTATGGGATTCCTGAGTGTGCAAATCAGTGTGCCCTTTATTTATATATTTCTTGTGCCTTTTCTTAGCCTCTTTTCTTTGTTTGTTTTGTCCTATTCCAATTTGTTGCACCTTATTATGTATTATTTTATTATTATGCCTTAGGTGCCTGATTTTTTTTAACACAGAATAGATAGGTATGGATCCAGATAGAAGGTGAGATGAAGAGGAACCGGAGAGAGTTGAGGAAGGGGAAATTGTGATCAGAATAGATTGTATGCAACAAAAGTCATTTTTAAAAAGATTTAAAAAAAATAAAGGTCCCTAACACGTTATTTAAAAAAAAATCTTTCATCTACTTTCCTGTGATTCATTATTCCTGTGTCCTGATGTAGTTACATATTTTCTAGTACTTTGACTATAATTCAGTTTCATAGAGCAAAGATAAATGTTTATTAATTTTTATTAGTCATTTTATTTGTTTACATTTCAAATGATATACCCCCTTCCTAGTTACTCCTCCATAAACCCCCCATATCTCATCACCCCTTTCCACCTCCTTTTTACCTCTAAGATGGTGCTCTTCCACCCACTCACCCACTCTTGCCTCACTGCTCTAGCATCCCCTTACACTGGGGTATCGAGCCTCCACAGGACCAAGGGCATCCCCTCCCATTGATGTCAGATAAGGCCATCCTCTGCTACATATGTAGCTGGAGCCATGTATCCATCCATGTATACTCTTTTGTTGGTAGTTTAGTCTCTGGGAGCTCTGGTTGGTCCGGTTAGTTGATATTCTTCTTCCTATGGGGTTACAATCTGTCACGTTGAGTAGAACTTTACAATGTATAATAGTTTTTTCATGATCGTTTTCCTGGGGCTTATTAAGTCAGAAATAGTGGCTATTTAGAGTGTAAAACTGAAAGGAAAGGTTTATTGAAATGTATCTGACCTTCACCTAAGAGTATCTAGAAAATGGTCATACACAGAAAATGTTTTCAGTAGATGTTATTGTAATTAGAAAAAAAATGGACTGTGAGGAAATTAACAAGTAGGAGTATAGATATATTTTATAATTCCCCAGATTAAACTAATTGTACAAGCAACTAAACTTGGTCTAGTTCAAACTCCATGCAATTAATAAATCTCCTTAATTACCTAATAAGTTGGCCACAGTAGTGCATGACTTAAACTGTTTTGGCCCAACTGAGATACACAGTGAGATCTTACTCCATATCCTCCAAAATTGCCTAATATATGCTAACCTGGTGTGAACTCTACTAGATGGATGAGTGTTTTTAATTTTTCAGTGATTAAATCTCTGGGAAAGCCAAAGGATGGCAAGATGGATAACTCAGTCAAAACCTAAAGTATCACATATATGAATGACCACAGCAGAATTTGTTCTAATGGAAATAAGGACTCAGGGCAGCAGCCATTCCTTGAAAAGCCCACAGAGGGAAAGCACAGTAGCAGCATTCAGAGTCCAGTGGACATTGTCCAGGCTTCAAAGTATAATGTCTAGGTCAAGCAAATCATTTTAGAAAATAATTTTGGGATATGCTTATCTATATAGACTGCACTTAAACCTAAAATTTGTCCAGGGGCTTCTTTAAAATCTTCTTAAGGACCAGGAAGATAAATCAGTCCATAAAGTGCCTCTGTAAAAGTATAAATACCTGAATTCATATCCTGAAGAGGAAGAGATGGGAAAATATCTGGAGCCTGCTAGCCAGCTAATCTCACATCATAAATGAGCCCCAGATTCACTGAAAGACCATGCCTCAAAACAATGAGATTGAGAGCAATTGGGAAAGGTGTTTGACCTTGACCCCTGTGCTTACTACATATGTACATGCACACACACCACAAAAAAAATAATAATGTGTAAACATACCTAATTTTGAATAGACTTGATGCTCAAGGGAGGAGAAATACCTAGGGGACACTTTTTCAGAGGTAAAGACGAGTGGAATCAGGGAAGAACTCTTCTGGGAGTCCCAGGATGGGGCAATATTTGAGAAATAAATAAAAGAATTAAACAATTAAAAAATGTGGAAACATGTAACACATATAAAACTAAATAAATAAAATAAAATAAATCCTCTAATACCTAGTAATATATACCATCCTTTTAATATTATTGTTCTACTTTAAATTAACCAGTTAACATCTTTTGTGAGCAATTAAAATCTGGTGGCAAAAACTATTAACTTTTAAGTTATAAGCTTAATACAAATGAAAATCTCTAAACAAAATAAAATTTTTCTTGAAAAATGTTACTAAACAATGTTGAAAGCTGTCAACATTAGGGCCTAATCCTCCTCATAAGAAGCCAGTTTCTCACTTTTCAGAAAGCAGACTATTCTCTCTAGCTTTATTTTTTTTTCCTGAGCATTGTGTTTCATTCAGTAAATTTCTCCTTGGATCTAGGAATCTTAAATAAAGTCCACTGCCAAGAGGTAATCAATGTACTCCCTTCTAATAACAATATGGTAAGAGTAGATCATAGTAACCCTTGCTGCCCAATGACTAGAAAATGAGAATTGATGATCTATTCAAATTCTAGAGGCTGAATTCTCATTTGAGGAAGAAGCAAATATTTTTAACTACTCATGAACTTTATAGAAATAACTAATGCCAGATATACACCTTTGAATAATATAGAAATTAATAACAAAACATTGTAGGAAAAAAAGAAGAGCTTATTGTCCAAGAGAAAAATATCAAGTTTCCCTTCTTATTTTTGCTAGCCCAATATATATGGTAAAACATGAAATCACTAGTGTTTATAAAGGCAGTTTTTGCAGACTTTTTCTATTTACAGAGACAGTGAGCTATAAAATTGAATTTGGGATTCTATGTCCAATGAAGTTATTAGTTCTCAGAATAACTACTCTTAGTAAGACAGGCATAGATAAAAGATTTCCATTATGACTGTTTTTAGCTATGATTTACAGTGGCCTACACTGTTCTATAATGACTTTCAATTCTGAAAATGTATATCCACTGTTACTGTTTTGGATATCATTACAGCTGATTGTGGGCTTGAGAACATGTTCTTGCAGAGTGAAAAATAAAAAAAGAAAGCTCTGAATATACAGTAAGTAGGCATTTAGATGCATTTATGAGCAACTCTTTAAAACCAGAACTTTCTAGGGAAAATGATTATACATTTTTACAATGATTCTTAACTACATTCTTTGGTTAGAATATAAACTTTGTAAATAAATCCTGATTAATATTGAGCCTTCTGCTAGCAACTGGTTCTGGCTTTATCTACTTATATGTGTCCTAGTACAAAAGAAAGTCATATAATCAACTCCTAACTAACATTTGAAATGGTATTCCCAAATAACAAACTGGCAAAAACAAGCCAACAAGATACCAACTCTCCATTTATTCACCCTTACATTTCTCTCCTAATGTGCTTCATAACAAAGGCAGATGCACCAGTGATTCAACATGACTCTTAGAACATTCCGTAGTATGACACTTGAAACCCGCGGTGAAAATTTACTTAAACTTGTATATGGTTCTTTCTAGTTCAGCTGCCACCATGCCCAACCATATAGGCAGTCTCTTACTCATGACTAGTCTATAAATTAAATCTACCTAAAACAAATGATGTATCTGGATGACAATTCACATCCCTCCTTAGCCTTCTGCCCAAGATGTTGCTCATTGATGTCTAGGTGGTTAACAAGACTCTTACTTTGATTTCTCCCTCTAAAACTGAAACTGATCAAAACCACATCTCTTTGGCACAAGACATTAATGTTTTTCTTAGCTTTTCTTAGGCTCCTTCACTGAGATAAGATCCACTTACAATATTGAGTCATTTACATTTAAGATATACATATAATACTGAGTCAAAAGGCAGACTTTGTCCTTGCTAATGCATAATTAAAAAAAAGATTTATATACAGTGATTTAAGCAAGAGAACAAAGCCAGATGAAATGTTTTATCATTACCATAAAAACATCAGTACTAAGCTACATTTTCTTGACTATATATCCATTAGTACAATATTGTCATGAAACAGGGAAGGAGATACCATCATATGGGTGAGTCTCACCAGTCCTGAACCAGGGAGGCTCATTTCTTTTATTCGTTGAGCTAAAAGACAAACCACCACAAAAATTCATTTTATAATATAATTTCTCAAGAAATATTTAGTAAAAGAACTAATCCAGTATTTAAATGAAGGTCTATATAACTAAAGGCATTATAGTCTATAAAACCTTGACACCACCTTGAGTGATGTGTCTGTATTTGTTTTCTTGATGGTGGTTGGTTGGCTGCTGACTAGCTAGAGGGCTGGGTTGCCAGATAGTTGGTTGGTAAGTTGATGGTTGGTTAGTTTGGATGAAATTTTTAGGGGTTGCCACTAATATTAAGGCTTCTCTTCAAATGTGCTAAAAGATTATCTGTGAAAACTGTGGGACAATGCAAGTATTATATAATAAAAGGGCATTGTTTCTACTTTTTTACTAAGAAACTGGACTTAAGGAGAAGTAAATCATTTGGCCTAAATTACATAACTAATTAATTGCAAGTTCAAACTAGAAATCCATATCTTCTGGTAATTTAATTCTATTAAAAATATTTTGGCAGATAGAACAGAAGTTGTACGTTCAGTTAATATATTCATATGGTTTGAAAACTATTGCAAGCAGTAATATCAAGGCTGGACAAGTGTAAACTTCACCGACCCTAGTTAGGATCTCTATTCATCTCATAGAACAAATAATGGCTATGTTTAAAGTTGGAATTCTTTTCCCCTTTGGGAACTACAAACTGTCTCAATTTTTACTTGAGCTAGTAATCTTGAAACATTTTTTATTTAGCTACTTCTTTAAAATGTTGATTTGTTTAAATTAACGCTTAATAATGTCACATACTTTATGAAAATTATGAAAGCCATACAACATCTAAATAAATATTTTCATGTGAGACAGCAAGGTATTTGTACAGAAATCTTTTGATTTCTGTATGTATTAATTATCCTCAAATTATTTGCCTTGGAAACCCAGTTTAAAAGAATTAAACAATGCAATGAAGAGATAAAATCTAAGTTCTTTTTTAATTGTTCTCTAAAGCCCATGGTTTTTATTCCATGGATCTTTAACATTGTATAAATTGAAAACAAGGAAAGCTGTTGTCTCACCATACTTCATATAAGCAATTTTACCAGAGAATTCTTCGTATATTATGAAGCCACCATACTGTATACATTTCATCTGAAGCCATTTATCTTTTTATAATACATTATTCTTTCCAAAACTTCAACTATGATACTGAAAAGCTGTCGAGAGACAGAAAGGACAGTTTAAGACCACTGTGAGTCTGAGACATCAAGAAATTTTCCGGATAAAAGGAAAAAATTAACACTCAGATTTCTCAGGTGTTTGAGGGGGAAAGTACTAAAAATAGCACTGAATTGAAACTTTAAATTATTATTCACACTAAAGACACCTCTATATATTAACCTTTCAAAAATGTAAGATTTTAATAATTAATATGAGTTTGTACATATCAAAAAAGTTCATGGCTGCAGCTGGTTCCAAAGATGACGCATAAAACTCAGAAAACAGAAATCAAATGATGTTCACACAAACTTTAAAATCCTTTAGTGTTTGGTCCTTTTAATGTAGATTAGTTACAACGTATTTTTTACTTTTAAGCTCTTCAAACTACGTAGATAAGTGCATTCATCATTTTATGATGAGCTTCGGTAAACTTATTGAATGGTTGATAGCTATATCAACACTTTTTTTTAATTACCAGGAAGCCTATAGTCAAAAAGATTTAATGAAGCAACCTACAGAAAAATGTATTTTCATACATGTTGTTAAAATGCAGTTTGGAATAGAAATATAATGGTCTTGCCATATTGGACAAGTCATCTATTTCTCGAAGTCTATATGTACAAATTTAAAGATATGAACCTACCCTCACCTGCTATATGCTCAAAATTATTATGAACATTAAGCTAGACAAAATATTTTGCAATCTATAAAGCAGTATTTTTACCTAGTTTCTATATTATTCTCTATGTGTGATGATGGTCAATTAGAATAAATTATTTCCAATAAAAGTGCAAATTTATTGTCTTATTTATATGACTTGGCTGGCTGTAAGAGCATCAAGCTTCGTATTCTGCCACTAATTCAGAGTCCTATAAGCTATCTGAGATGGCAAGCATCATTTATAAGAAAATTCATCTACGAGTTGCCACTAAACAGAAAAAAGTCAGAGGTTTTTAATCAGTAAAAGTTTAGAATTTGAGCGAGATGTGTAACTGGGGAAGGAAGTGGGGACAAAGCGAGTAAAGCAGGCGTGTTTGGGTGATTTACATTACACCATAGCTGTGTGTTTGCACAGCAAGGATCTTTTCATTTTTTTTTTAAACCAACTCTTGGGAAATTATTCACTCTTTAAAAAATTTGACTATACGATTCAATCTGCTTTCCAACCAGTAATGCTCAATGGTCTGACAGGTTTTTTAGTATAAAAGACATTTACAACTCAACTGCACTGAAGCCCTTTCCCGATTTCCTACACCACATCCAGCTAATTGCTCTTTAACATGCTAACAAGAGGATAAGCTGATACATAATAACTCAGGCATGCACCGATCCCATAATGCCCGGAACTCAGAAGCAGCATGAGAAAACATCAGATTTTTGGCATGTAGGCTAGATGTTTAAATCTGCATAGATTCGAGCCAATTAGACTTGTCAGACTCCAATCCAGTTGAGAGTGACCCCTGATGGTGGAAAGACATGTGGGACAAGCCACAGAAAAGCTTGCAAATGTCAGAGAGGCCAAAAGGTGCCCCACCGGCCTCAAAACTATTAATTAGCAACCAGCAAAAGCACCACCAAAGAATCGCTGCCCCAGCACTCCCCTCCAGAGGTTGCTACTACCAGGCCTCATTATCATCTGGATGGAAAACAACACCCTTTCCTGGGAGCTCTCACAACACTCTTATTGATTAAGTTCCCACAGTGTTAAATCATTCTGTAGCTTTCACTTCAATCTTCCCACCCTGCATAATAAAACCTTCAAAGGATTTACTAGGATGGAAAGGGAAGTGGGGTGGCAAGGAGCAAGAGCATGGCAACATATTGTGTATGTAGTGCCCACAGCATCAGCATAAATCAGATCCCAGGAAGGCCTTGGAAGACAGCATCCAAAATGAAGTTAATATGAATTTTCTGTAGTCTTACTAAGGGATTTTGTTTTTGTAAGTAAAAGACAAAAAGCCAAAGAAGTAGCATGCCAACTTGTCTCTCACCACAAATAAAATCATGATGCTGAGCAATATTGCTACAAGTTCTCAGTGACCTCATTCACAGTGATGATCACAAACATCTGATGGGCAGATGCCTGTCCCCATGTGCACAGCGAAATCTTTCAACAGTCTGATTCTCGTAAGGAAAACATACGCACAAACACTCACTCCAGATACTTACGCATTTTCTTTAACCTATGAAGGCAAGAAGGCAACAACACAGCAACAGCAGACTCTCTTGTGCAATGTACACCATGTAACCCAGAGCAACAGAGCTCTCATCTGTAAATTCTCTCTTGCATAGCGTAAGTGGAACCACAAGAAATGTCATTAACAGTCAAACAATGTCAAAAAAGGATGATGCCTAGTATCATTTTCTCTGGTTTTATGAAGAAAATAACCAGTAACTTGTCTGTTACTACAAAACACGTGGTTTTTCATTTGGATCTGTTTGAGGCCATATGTCTGCACCCTAAGTCAGTCTGTTTCCTGAGCATAAATAAGATAACTAGGAAGTGGATAGAAAACACCTAGGTTCATTCTCTCTTCTTAGTTAGCATACCTTAACAAGCTATCTAACCATCACAAAGATTGCATTTGGCTTTTTCCAGAATACAGTGACATAAATAAGAAAAATAGGGATCTGAGTTGAAACCAAAAATCACAGTTGAGCAATCAAGGCTGCATGTTCTGCCCGACTTCCTCATTTTGAGCTATTATTGCTTGGGTCCTCTGAAATGGGAGAAAGATTTTAGACAAGAAAGGGGAATTGATTTCTTTGTTTCATTTTGTTTAATAAAGTCTTATAACTATTATTTATGGCAATCAGGAATTCCAAGATCTTGGAACAACAGTGATAATATATGGGTTTGGTTCAGACAGCTCTAGTATGTCTGCATGAGGAAAACGACCTTTAGGAATTTTGTCTGATTCATCTTCTCTGTTCCATTTATTGTATCACCTATGAATAGCTTTCTGGACAAGTATTTGTGCTACAAGAAGAAGCAGATCATTTAAACTTAGTGACTATTAAAAATGAGTACCAGTGGAGAATTTAAGATTTAAACAGTGAAATATCAAATATAGTACACGGTTCTTCAGAGATAAAAATATAACACTGAAATTACATTATTTAAATATTAATCCAAGCGATAAGAGAGTGACCTCTCTGAAAATTAATTAATCTGAAGGGGACTCCAACTGTGTAATTTAGAACTTTGAAAATACAGAAAGTTTTGCATAATATATGTTCTGGATAGCACACCATCTATAGATATTCTATGTATTCTTTGTGTAATTCCCACACATGACCATATCAAATATGAAGCACAAAACAGTGCTGAAAATGACAGGAATGAAAATGTATTGTGAATCTATATATATGCACTTTATATTTTCAACACAAACAATTTACATTCTTTGTCAAGTAGAGTGGGAAAAATATTTTTGAATATCATGTCTTAATATTATGTTGAATATTAAGTACCTCAAAAAAAAAAAAAAACACTCTTCCTAGAAACTTGAGCTCTTGACAACATGAAACTGGTTAGAATTCAAAGCTAAAGTACAAAAAGATTTGTTGTTATTATGTGTCCAAATGCCAAATGTAGGTTTTCAGTCTACATTTTGACAGATGCTTTACTCTTCACGCTTCTGCATTTCAAATGAATTCCACCTTCTTTATATATTAAAAAAACATAATAAGGTTTCACCTGTAAGCACAGTGGGATTGATTATACAAGAAGCTGCATGCAGAAGCAAAAAATGCCAAAATATATTCCAGGCTTCATCATACACCTCTTGAACTATCAAATATCTCCTAGAACTGGGTATCATCCACGTACATGAAGACAGTACAGATGATTTCCATCAGGGAAAACAATGCTTCTTTTTCCTCCTCTGATCATTCTAGTACCTAGTTAATGCCAACAAGTCACAGTGGGGGCAGCTTGAATACGAATCAATCCGGAAAGCAGTCATCACACAAATATTTATTAAAAACTAAATAACGTTTACCCTGTCAGTTTGCTGTTTGAATTATATAGGCCATAAAATACTTTTAAAAAGAAAGAAAGAAAAGAAGAGAGAGAGAGAGAGAGAGAGAGAGAGAGAGAGAGAGAGAGAGAGAGAGAGAGAGAAAGAAAGAAAGAAAGAAAGAAAGAAAGAAAGAAAGAAAGAAAGAAAATTCAGGTAGTATCCAAACCTCACTCTTGCAAAATTAGTGAACTCTACTACAACAAGGCAAATAAGCCACCCATTGAGTCCCCTTCTGTAGGGCTCAAATAAGTTGAAAG
>JANHMN010000004.1:111831924-111850222 GCA_030674055.1 Rhabdomys pumilio | reverse complement strand
ACACACACACACACACACACACACACACACACACACACACACACACACGATAGAGCAGAGGGTTATTGCAGAATTAGCTAGAAGATTGTGGCAGCCCATACTCAGGAAAGCACATAAGAATTCTTTTTCTAGATAAAATTCCAGTTCATTTCAACAGGCACTTTCCAGGTGCACACTTGCACACACACACACACACACACACACACACACACACACACAGACACATCTTGAATAGCATGTAAAATAACCTCTTTTTCCTATTACTAATGCTTGGGTGGCTTCCTCAAAATTTTGTGCTACATCATCCTACTTGAAACTCTTGCTGAGAAGGATAAAGATAATGGCAACTCCAACCGAGAGGCCATTCACACAACTCATAAATATAGGAGAGGATTGTGGTAGTTAGAGAGTGGGTGGCAGGGGCGACTTAGGGGTAAAAAAGAAAACCATTCAGTCACAAAAGCCATCTCTTGCCAAAGTTGGATGGTGGATTGTAACACAAGTTCAAACACCTATATTTATCTATAAATTCAGTTAAGAACTGATTTGAAACTCATTTTATTAATTTAAATGTGATTTAAAAGAGCTGATAGCAAGTAAGTAACTATTTAAACAAGGTTTTAAGCAAATCGGTTTGGTTTTCTTGTCAGTGTCATTCTCAATATCTTCACAGTATGCTGGAATGGTTTGTAATTAATAAGCAAAGGTTTACTTGTCACTTCGCATAGAGAAACAAAACTGTAGCCTTGTATTATTCTTTCACCAAACACATACTTTTACCTTATCAAATAAACATCTTAGAGTAACAGAATACAAATTAATCACATTCTTATAGTTTACAAAGATAAGTCGTTCTCCCCAGCCTAACAAATAGCCATCCGTTTAAAGTGGAAGTAGAATATCCTTTTGAGTACATACAAGTTTTCTACCTTTAAAGTGAGGTTGTTTTTAAAATTGCAATTATATTTGATTCATTTTGTCTATAGGATGCTAAAATATAACTAGAATGTGACAAAATTACCACTATTAAACTTCATCCATCAATTCAGTAAGAGCATCCATTCTACAAGAAAATGAAAAGCATAAGGAGAAAAAAAAAAAAACACATAGCTCTCATCTTATGTAAGCTAGTGAGACTAAACCATTGTAAAATAGGACACCAGCGGATGCTGATAGCTTTCTGTGGAAGATGATAAGTCAGGCCTCTGCCACCAAGCAAGAAAAATCAAGGAGAATGGAGGTTGCTAAAAGTCGGGGCCATATTTTCCTATTATAAATGTGTTGAAGACTCTAGGGTTTTCTTTTTGCAACATTTTGGAGAATATGTTTGTCGCTCTGTAATCCCCCTGCCTCTCACTGTGAAAGCTTACAGACAGTAACAGGATGCTGATGCCTTAAGAGAAAAAAAAATCATGATTATTTTTTTACTCAAGTTGATGAAAACTAAGTGTTTTCACTTTAATTTTTATTTTTTTAGTAATCTTTCAGCATCACTAATGGTCTTATGATAATAATCACAGTGTATAATCTGACACAATTGCTCTTAGAGAAATTCTCAGTACAGGACTGCGGCCTCTGTGGGAGGTAAGTGTCTGAATTATCTTAAACCACTACCTGTCTTCAGCTACAATAGAAAAGCCCTTTAATCAAAATAATCCTTTTTCAAAAGAGCAACTTTTTTTCCTTCTGCAATTCACTCATCTTAAAAGAGCACTATAGCTTCTGTGCATAACTTAATTCATTCTTCAAGACAAGTACAAAATTTGTCACTGACATTTAGCGCCAGCCGTAGGCAATGGATAAAATGAACTAGTTAGCAATTTAACCTGTAAAAAAACAGAGTGGGATGAACAATTTTCTGCCATCAAAGCAAATGGCTAACATTTAGCAGGATTTTATTTTTATTTTTCAGCCCAGCCCATCCTCAAGAAGAAAGAAGTCAGGCTAACATTTTTTCAGGGTCCTAAATCTTCCTCTCAGTCTCTTCCTTTAATGGTTTCAAGTAAATGACTATCCAGAGGATAATTAGGCACCGCGCTGTCGCATCGTGTCAGGTCACAGCTGGATTTAGTCAGCATTAACCTTTGGGGAGAATTGGAATATCAGTATCATTTAAAATTAAAGACGTGTAAGCAGGCATTTCTGGAGATGTTAGAAAAGTAATTGTCTGTAAATTGTTTGACCTTGAGATTTAATTGCATGCACAACACACACTCAAGCAAGAGCCCTATACTGTCTGCATCCTTTTACCTTCACTGCACTGGGCCTATTAGCCTACCTGTGGTTTTTTTCTTCAGCAAAATATTAAAGATTTAAGCTTTCAATTTAAAATTAAAAGTTTGAAGCATTGCTCCGAATAGTAAAATTTTAAGCAAATGTGCTTATCAGTCAGAATATCAATTTTATTGTCGAACTTTCAAAGCATGCATACCACACTCATGTTTGAAAGCTGAGTTTAAATCTCGGCCACACCTGTTTTTTCCTCCTAACAAGTTTGCATATTTTGCCTTATTCCCCTTTTCCCTAATGAGACAGCTTATGCTTTCAAAGTCCCTCAAGCTAGGCAAATCTCTCCACTGCCTCCACTGTTAATAATGAAACTTTGTAATTATACAAATCCAAAGTGGCCAATCAGCTTTCCAGGCTGAGCCTTCGGGTACCTCTTAAATTATTCATGTGACACTCGGGCCTGCGAACTCACTTGCTTATATTAGAAGCCTAATTAATATTTAATCATATGTGCAGAGGCCACTTAGCACTGCACTATCCCTGAAAAAAAAGGGTAAATATAAACGTGCATATGCCTAAACATAAATCTCATAGTATACAAAGGAAATGTTAAGGAACTCAGGAATAACCCCAGATGACACTAGGCAGTTTTACTGGTGTGTATCCCTCATAGAGCATGCTGCATGCCAGGTACTGTGTGTGAGACTTAGTAAAAAAATAATTCCTAGTGCCTACCCTCCAGAGTACTTGTAAATGCTTTCTTTCAAACCAGGTAAATATTGCCTTTTGAAACTCCAGGTAAAGAAAGAAGAAAAGGTGGTAAGGATTGAGGGTGTCTTTACCAAATTTTTAGAATGAATTTGCTTTGGGTATCATTTCATTTTCTTCTCAAGTGGCTGCAGTACTGTCAAGCAGTTTCAGAATTCCTCAGTGGGTTTTTCTGGGATTTCTCTGTTTGTCTCCTAGAGGAAGGGCTGCTGAAATGAGTTGCACATTACCTGTCTTAGACTTCTTAGAGATGATTGCTGGTTAGTGGAGTTGCCCTTTGATGGTCTAAGAAAAAATAACATCACTTTGTTCTTTCAAAGACTTGAGAACAGAAAAAGACCTGTGGCTAAATGTGGTGTACTCTAGCCTGTAAACTGATGAATTAGGAACCTAGGAAGAAGCATGAGCTAGTGCATGAACATGGCCATGCTGTGTTGGGCTAGACTCTCCCATATTATATGGCTTTAAATATATGACCAATGGCATTTTGAAGATCCCTGCCTTTGATGGCAGCTTCATTTCACTGGGAAAAGGCTCCGCAACCATGCCTAACGTCAGCAGGAACACATTCAGAGTCTAAGAAGATAACGTTTATAGTTCTTTGGGTAATTATATTTCTGTAGCCACAACACACAACCAAAAGCTTATTCTGAAACCTTTCAGCAGGTAAGTCAAGTGATGTGATGCTAAAAACATGTTCCCTGAAGGAATAATTGGCAGTGTGACAGAGCTGACATTCAGGCACATAATGACATGCTCTGTTCACCTTAGGAAACTATCTCACTGACCACACTTTACTTTCTTTTCAACATAAATTAGAATGTGCCCATAAGGGGTCTTGATAACTCAGTTAACATCTTCAGTTGAACTGATGCTTCAATGGATCTAATTAGGAATCCTAATGTACTTGCTTCTTCCTAGCCAGTAAAAACAACTCCCATTAGTAGATTAAAGGAGTATCAAGATAAAATTGTGTTGTCTTTATCCCAAGTTCTTTCATATAAACTCATCTAATCTTGTGAACTGCTAATGTACTACTGACAAAGATTACTTTCTCCCAGTTTCCATGGGTTCTGATAAATTCTAATTTCTTACAAATACACAATATTTAGAATTCCAGAAACTATTCATAGTTATAAACAATAAATACTAACCTATGAAGATTATACTTTGTGCAGGGTAAGACAATTGACTATAGATCAAAAAGACAGTGAATTTGAAGTCCCTCAGATCTTAGTTCAAATTCCATCTCTCCTTATTGTTGTATGGCTTTGGCAAGATATGCTTTTTTATCAAATCTTTTTTCTGACAGGTGTGTGTGTGTGTATACAATGAATTTGTTAATATCTTAACAATAGATCAAGTTAATTCAGGAAAAACATTCATTGAGTGCCTAGCATGCAAAAAGTCACTCAGTCATGCTGTATATATACCTCTCACTACTCACCCTTCATCTAATCACTCATTAGTTCTTACCCTAAACTTCTGCTGAGTAATATTATAAAAGATAACTAAAAGAACACAGGATCAGTCTGTTTTTAAGAGTATAGGGATTGTCACTCAGGCTTTATATTTTAATAAGATCCAAATAAGAAGAGCCACCTTCCAAAGGAAATGGTTGAGCTATTTATCATCAATAAGTAAATAGAGACTGCTTGCTGGTATTGAAAATCTGGTCCAGATCTCATCGTTGGGGATTTCTGAGGCCCCAGTGACAATCCTACCACTATTATTCTGCTAAATGGAGATTGTGTCATATTGTATTATAAATTCATATCACCTATAAATTAAAGCAACTCTCAGACCTCATCAAAAATCTTTCCTTATACAGCAGATTTTGGTTAAGACCAAAACTCGCAACTGATAAACATACAGAGTATGGGTGAGTAAGGAATACTCAGCCATAAATGGGACATCACTCTACACACAAAAGCTCAGAGTCAATCGTATAAAGAGAGAATGAAAAGACTGTAAAATCCAGAAATCAGGGAGGATGAGAGCAAACAGTATCTTCTGGATACAATACAAAGGCTACATTCATGAGCTCAGAGCAACTGATGTTGACTGTGTAAGACCTGCAGACGATCAAGACAGTTAACGTTTTAGCATGGAGTAGAAACAGCCAAGGTCAATTCCACTCTAGCAGATATTCCCACACCTAATAACATATTTGGCAGCACAAATTGGACTTAGTGGGTTATTGAAGATGGGAGGGCAGGAGTTTAGGAAGTGGAGTGGTAGAGTTTGATCTTAGGAATCGGGAAAACTATGCATAAATATCACTTAAGCACATTGTATGAAATCCCAAAGAGTCAATGAAAATAATTTTAAAGAAGAGATGGTATTTCTGCACTGTCTACAAACTACATGCTAAAATAATGCCTGACCTTCTCCAGTACCAGGCATGCTGTCTTGTCTTCCATACTTAAAGGCTGGCATTTTCTAGGAATTGTGACTGAGAAATTCAGTTTGTCAAAGATAAATCATGGGGTATGCTCTGCTATGCAGGTCTTTCTAGGATTTCGACAAAATGAGAGAAAAGAAGCATATACAAATGTGCTCCTGGCTTGCAGATGTACTTAGGACAGAAGCTTGAGAAATGGCTGTGGTGTCACACCTAGAAATCCCACTCTGGCTACCTATCACCAACTCTAGCTATGGACATAACTGGAAGTTTAGTTGCATGGTAGCACTGATCAATACTCTCTGTCCAGGGAAGACTACCTCTGAAGTAGAGAGTCTAAGCCTTTAAAGCTGTGGAAAGGTAGGAGGTGTGGATAAAACAGAACTCAAATTTGAAAATGTGCAGATGGTAGAACGAACACAGACACAGTAATTGGGATGTGAACCACCTACCCTCAACATGTATTTCTCATTCAACAGTTTCAAAAAATTTTAAATAGATCTCTATAATGAGGACACTTCTAGCACATTATATTCTAAATATGGTGAGTTTTTCTAGTAAGCAAACTATATGATCCACACTACCTTTGTATACTATGTTGTGAATGAGTAGTAACACATTTGAGAGACACAAAGCCTATAATTCCTACTCAAATTACTTCCCATCTCTAGGTCTAGTATTATCTGTGACTCTCTAATGACAATCTTATGCCACCACGCTGGCATCACTGGCAGTTAATATTTTATTTCCTGTCCCATCCCATAAAACCTGAATCAGAATTTGTCAGAGATTGGTACAAGTATAATCTTCTCCAAAGTCACCTGAATCAAGTAGCTTGAAGCTATAATATGACGATGTCATATTAAGAAAAGGGAGTACAAGATTTTTAATCAAAGTTAGACACAATGAGAATATATAACTCTAGCACAAGAAATCTCAAAAAAATGAAGACTTAGAAATTCAAGTCACATTGAGAAAGTTAAAGCATTGCAGGGAAATGATTCTTGACTGGAACATAGGTCCCTCATACATACTTCTAACCTGAAACCCTTCATACTTCTCATGACCACCAGAATTAACAAAAGCTAGTACAAATGAGAAGCCCTGGCATTTATGCTTTGTTAGTGTCACAGGAAATCTGTCTCTCCCTAAGTTGTACTTCACCTCAATAACTGAATTGCGGTATGTGCACCTATCTCTGCAATCTCCTTTCTCATGCTGAGAACTACTGCCCATTCACTCAAAGCATTTTCTAAGGTTACGGATTGTCTAATTCACTAAGAGGTTTCCTCTGCAATAGCAAATTACCTTTGCAAATCCTTAGCTTAGAACAGGTGCTCTGTAAGTGCGTTGAATTACAAAATCATTTGTGTGTGTTTGTGTGTGTGTGTGTGTGTTTGTGTGTACATGCATACATGTGTGTGTGTGTGTGTGTGTGTGTGTGTGTGTGTGTGTGTGTTTAAGGACCACAGGAGATCCTGAAACTAGGAACTGAGATATTAAACACTTGAAATCATTTCAGCATACAAAGACAAATCATTCATGCTTTAAGTATCTAAAAAAACAGTAGATAAACGACAGAAATTTGGATTCATGTATCTGTTGGAAGTGATTTTATTTATTTTTTTATTTTATTTTTTATTGGATATTTTAGTTATTTACATTTCAGATGTTATCCCGTTTCCCCATTCCCACCCCAGAAACCCCTTATCCTGTCACCTCTCATGCTACTTCTATGAGGATGCACCCCAACCCATCCACCCACTTCCCTCTCCCCGCCCTCAAATTCTCCCATACTGGAGCATCCAGCCTTCACCGGACCAAGGAACTCCTCTCCCACCTATGCCCAACAAGTCCATCCTCCCCTACATATACAGCTGGACCGATGGGTCCCTCCCTATGTGCTCCCAGGCTGGTGGTTTAGACCCTGGGAGTTCTGGTTGGTTGGTATTGTCGCTCTTCGAATGGGGTTGCAAGCCCCTTCAGCCCCTTCAGCCCCTTCAGCCCCTTCAGCCCCTTCAGTCTTCTCTCTACCTCCCTGTTGGGGACCCTGTGATCAGGTCAATGGTTAGCTGCGAGCATCCGCCTCTGGCAGAGCCTCTCAGGAGACAGGTTTATGAGGCTCCTGTTAGCATGCACTTCTTGGCATCCACAATAGTGTCTGGGTTTGGTGACTGTATATGGGATGTATCCTCAGGTGGAGCAGTCTTTGGATGGCCTTTCCTTCAGTCTCTTTGTCTCAGTATTTCTTCCCATGAGTACTTTGTTCCTCCTTTCTCAGAAGGACTAAAGCACCCACACTTTTGTCTTCCTTCTTCTTGAGTTTCATGTGGTCTGTGAATTGTATTTGGGTATTCTGAGCTTTTGGGCTAATATCTACTTATCAATGAGTGCATATCATGTGTGTTCTTTTGTGACTGAGTTACCTCACTAGGGATATTTTCTAGTTCTACCCATTTGCCTAAGAATTTCATGAATTCATTGTTTTTAATATCTGAGTAGATTTTATTTTTTTAAAAAAAAGTTGTAAATATACATTCAGAGTTGAGTTGAACATGTCAGGCTGTGTGTAGGTATGCACATGTAGCACTCTCCCTTGTTTAATGGCACTACTCATAATACCAGAGCTTTGTGTGAGAAGGCTGTATGAAGGGTAACAAAACAATGTATATGGATAATAGGTGTATGTACTACATATACATTGCACAGATCATGTGTGCCAAACTCTCAGGCTAAGTAGCACTCTTTTGAACAGGCTAGAGTACATTGACATACTCAGTTCATTTTCTCCTCCCAGTGGTAACGGGTAACTAGTCTCCCAGTAAAAGCCAGAAATCCAAATCATCATGAGAAATCTCTCAAGCTTTAAATCCTGTTTATAACTAAGAGTAAATTAAGACATTAGTTCAAATTAGTTCAATGCAAAAAAAAAAAAAAAAAGTCTCCCAGACATCAAGATAAATACCTCTAGGAGCGTGTCAATCAGAAATACAAAAGTGAAAGCAAATATCCATATTGTAGCCTCAAGCATGGAATTCATCTCTACATGACCCTTCTTATATGTCTGGCTCTAAACACAGTGACATCCAGAAATATCAGAATTGCTGTCTTTCTCAAGTACCAAGACTTTGGCCGACATGTTGTTAAAACGCTGTCAAATAGCTGTTGAACAAGTTATTGGGGTAGGACTTATAGATGAAATCCAAAACCATATTACCAAGAGAAAAAAAAATACACTGAAGTACACATCTACACCAACACAGAGACACAAACACACACAAAGATAAATAACGTAGGCAAATTTAGAACAATGATTACTGCCAAAAATAACTGTATCAAGACAGTGGAGATGCACATGGAAGATGACATACAGAATTTTTCTTAAGTTGGGTAAAAGATAGTTGGTGCTAATTACATTTTTAAATTTTACACTAATAAACACTTGATAATGATTATGTTTTTACTTTTTTGGGATAATGCTGGGCTTACAGAAAAGTTGCAAACATCTTCACCCAGTTTTCCCATCTAACATTAGTTACTATTTAATGCATTGGTTTGGTTTACTTGCCAAAATAAAAAAAAAAAACTGAAAATAATAAACTGTTAACTAAACTCCAGACTTTAGTTGACTTTTCCTGTTTTCCCCATCAATGTCTGCAGCCCACTTACAGTCTTCCAGTATGTGTAGCTGTCTGACCTCAGAAGATGCATCTGGTCTGTGACAGGTCTTTAGTCTTTCCTTGTTTTTCATAACTTCAATGGTACTGGCTGAATATCTTATAAGTTCTCTTATTCCGGTATTTTTCCATATTTTCTCATGGACATATTGGAGCTATGGCTCTTTGAAAAGGAGGCAACTGGAGTAAAGTGCTCTTTGCTCATATTATACATTGCCTGGCATCAGTGCACGGTGATGTTCCCATGACTCTGTTAAGGTGATGCTCACTAGGATTCAGAACATAAATATACTGTTCTCCCTTCTTCCTTCTAAGCTGTAAAAGAAAATTAGTAAGCCTGTCTTGTAACCCTCCTGTCAGGAATGGAAATATTACATATAGACATTTTTACCTCTTTCTTTGGCTATCAGACTATTAAATCAATTGACCACAAGAAATTGGAATTCCACCAGAAGTCTTAGAGGGAGTTAAAGAAAAGAACAGAGCTCTGGTGTCAGGCAGAGGGTGAACTTGTCTTTCAGGAAGAGATTTTACATGGTTCTAACAATTTTGTCAGACCAAAGAGACTGCAGCCTACTGGGTGATGATGGCAGGACCTGCCTTAACCAGAACTATTTAGCTATGCACATGTACCTCTTACCTTCTATTTTCAGCTAAATTTCCATCAGGACCATAAAATTAGAATGAGGGGAAACACACTTCTTTGTTCTATCTTCCCAGTGTAGTTACATTGAAAAGATATCTGATGTTCACCATTAGCTGTGTCTTTAACTGACCTGTTGAGGACAGTTGGCTGAGCCTGGCTTGTTAGTGTTGCAAAAACCTGGGCTTGACCCTAATGCTACAACTTTATAACAATATCAAACACGAGAAAATAATGGAGAGGTAAAAGAATGGGACAGAATTAAGCTGCACTGCCTCTGGTAGGGAGTATCTATACAAATAGACTAACACTTGAAAAGGATGTATATAATAGAAGAAAAGAAGAAGAAGAAAGGACAAAAACAAGAAAATTACATCCTAGAACCATTTTAGGCTTTCTTTTGACCCATAGAAGTAACGGTGTCCCCCATACTAGAGATAAATATCCTTGCACATTAACTAGATACAAATCCAAAACCATCTTTTCTATGTCCTTATTCCATTCAAAGAATAAACCAATATAGATGCCAATACCTGACTTGATGGAAATGTTGCACAGTCCTATTGAAAGCAAAATTTCTCCATAAGCATTTTACTACCAAGAGAATGGGTAAGTAGGGGAACACCCTCATAGAAGCATGGGAAACGGGAATGGGATAGAGAGTTTCAAGGAGACCTGGAAAGGGGATAACATTTGAAATGTAAATAAAGAAAATAGTCAATAAAAAAGGAGAGTGGACTGGTACTGCAGGGAAAAACTAATCTAAAATAAGTGTAATGTTTGGGAGCAGCTCACCAAAAAATTCACAATCTGACTGACATAAAGGCACTAGGCACTTTAAAGAAAGGTTTCCACATAATGATAGTCCAAATCATACTGGATATACTTTTCTAAGAGAAATACTAATTTAGTGTATGTGGATTTGGAAGAGAAAATGTTGGGTGCAGTTGAGAGCTGTGTGTTGTCGTTGTGCTGGCTGTCTATGAATCACAAGAATTTCTTCTTGTCTTTTTCAGAGTGGCATGGTATATTTGTAGTCATAATCAAGCTAGGTGTTAGGTTCTATAGAAGACCACCATAAGAATAAAATCATCACTATGGATATATCTGAAGTCAGAACAGAGAAGGTAAAATCTCAAATGCTTTAAAGAAATTATTATAAGGTAAAGAATAAATGCTTCACTATGTCAATCTGTTGTCCAAGAAACTCTGGAGTAACTCATGGCTCAAAATATATCAGTCTCATCCTCAGAACTGTGTCAACTTGTATTACAATATCTTACTTCTTACCAGTCTCAACATGGTTCAGTGTTGCCTAATTCATCAGCTTCTGCCAGCAGTCTCCTTCTCCAGTGTGCTAAGCCAGGATTTCCCTTATATTATTTACATCATAGTAAAATTAGTCTAAGAAAAAGGGAAAGAGGCTCTGTACCACATGACTAAAATCTCACTGCTAAGTTCAGGACACTCTAGTAGTCTTGGGTCTGGCTTTATCTGGATAGTTCACTTTTAAGAAGACTCTTCTTTTGGGATGGTCCCTGATACAGCAAGAATACAATCATTAGCCTAGGAACTACACTGGAAGCCAGAACCTCGGGACTGAATCTTATTGGGCTGATTGGTCAAAGGCATATCCTTATGTCAATCAATGCAACCGTGAAAGGAATATGTTAACCAGTGATGAGAACATGTTTATTTTAACTGCAGAAAGAGGAGAGCCACTACATTCAAAGCATCAGAACCTTTGTCCTCCAGAGAAGGATATGTCCCATTGTTATAAGAAGAAGAGAATGAGTGGACAGGGAAAACTACATCTACCTTATTCTGTGGAAGCCGTTTCCTACGTGGAATCATTTTCTGTTGTTCATTGTTTTGCCTCTTTGTGCATCTCACCTTTGTGATCTAGCACACACATTACTTTCCCATGAAATCTGCCACCGTATATGACATTTTGAAAATATTTGCTGTCTCTTCATTCAACACATTCATTAATGAGAAGTCTTAGAATTAAGCTGTGATCTCTTCAATCCATCTATTCACTAGTCACCACTCTATTTAGTATTTATTCTTTATTTCATATTTATTTCATTTCACCATGTAGTAAGCTAATTTCTTACAAAAGGTATTTTTTGAGAGGATAACAGATGCCATAAAATTCTTGGCTTGACTTGATCCAAGCATGTGTCACATGCAAAGGAATCCTTTGACAGAGGTTTTCTGGGTTAGATGATCCTGTCTGACTCAAATGCTCTTTCCTGTGAATTCTTCACCACCGTTCTCAAATGATTACTATAAATCCCTCTCCATATTGACTCATGTTCTAATGCTACTGACATGGTCAGGATCCATGTCTCACAGTATCTACTTGGTTATCACAGTAAGCTCCACTTCCTAGGTCTACATTGAGTTAAGAGAGATTTAAAGTGATCCATCACCTGTTTCCTACTATGTAAGGTATGAGCAAGCTACTTTCTATCACGTTTTCCCACATGATGTGTCATACCTCATTAAATTATAAGCTCAGATAAAATCTTTTCTCATATATATAGTGTGTTTCAACTAATTTTATTACATTAGTGCAGTCTGTCCTTTGTACAAGTTTCTAGTGTACTGGTCTACCTTGAACCTATTTCCTACAGAGCTGATTCTGTGATCTAACTTAGTAAAGTTTATAAGAAAATGATGTGTAAGTAAGTTACTTAGCCTGAGTCTTATTTACCATCCATGAAAGATATATTTTGGATGCTTAATTTCACAGAGTTTTCCAAGTACAAAATAAAATAACAAAATAAACAGACAAGATGATCTCTGGCACATGAAAGATTTTCAACAAATGTACTCGGCCGATGCTCAAAGGTCAATGAACCAACCTATCTGATTATCTTTTCCACTATAAAATTTCTCTATCAAAAAAATTTGCAAATATAATTTTCCACTGATGTGAATTATATTAGACATCTGAAAATTTAATCTAAGAACTTTCTGAAAATTCTAATAGAAATAGTTATTTTGGCTATAAAACAAGTGCAAGTCAAAAATTTACTCTTTACATCTTAATGAAGATATTTTCTTCATTATCCTAAAATCATAGCTAGCAAAGACTCTGAATTACATATGTGAACAGTTAGCCCCAATGTCTTCTATAAATGTTTTATCTAAGAACAAGGCCAAAGATTCATGTCATGCTCACATCCCTGTTTTGCACAGTTGACAAGTTGAACTGGAGGTTATAACCAAAACAAGTTACATGACTAGAACCTCCATAAATAGATTTTTAAAAATTTCTTTTTAATTTTTATTAGATATTTCTTTATTTACATTTTATTAAATTATTTATCCCCTTTTCCTGAATTCTCCTATCCCATCTCCCCTCCCCCTGCTTTTATGAGGGTGTTCCTCCACTTAACCACCCACTCCCATCTCCCTGCCCTGGCATTCCCCTGTACTGGGACATCAAGCTTTCACAGGACCAAGGGCCTCTCCTCCCACTGATGCCCAACAAGGCCATCTTCGGCTACATATAAAGCTGGAGACATGAGTCACTCCATGTGTACTCTTTGGTTGCTGGTTTAGTTCCTAGATTTTTGACAGGACCCAAGAAAATCCTAAATATTCTCTGGATAACATCACACCAGTCATAATAGCTAAGATCAAAAACTCAAGTGACAGCAGATGCTGGTGAAGATGTGGAAAAAGAGGAACACTCCTCTATTGTTGGTGGGATTGCAAGCTGGCACAACCACTTTGGAAATCAATCTGGTGACCCAACTATACTACTCCTGGGCATATACCAAAAAGGTGCTCCAACGTATAACAAGGACACATGCTCCACTATGTTCATAGCAGCTTTATTTCTAACAGCCAGAAGTCAAATAGAACTTAGATGTCCTTCAACAAAGGAATGGATACAGAAAATGTGGTACATTTACACAATAGAGTACTGCTCAGCTATTAAAAACAATGAATTCACTTGTGGCTGGGGCAGACACCTAGCTGGTCTGCTCCCATGAAGACACCATAATATCCTGAGCCATCCTAGAGGAGCCACTGCACTCAGAACAGAGGGTAAGAAACAGAAACTAAACAGAAGCACAGTGAAACTAACAGAAGTTATAAACCAAATAGATTTAACTGATATCTATAGAACATTTCATCCTAAAACAAAAGAATGTACCCTTTTCTCAGCACCTCATACTACTTTATCCAAAAGAAACCATATAATTGGTCACAAAACAGGCCTCAACAGATACAAAAGATTGAAATAATCCCTTGCACCCTATCAGATCACCATGGACTAAGGCTGGTCTTTAATAATGACAAAAACAACGGAAAGCCCACATACACATGGAAACTGAAGAATGCTCTACTAATGATGACTTGGTCCAGGAAGAAATAAAGAAAGAAATTAAAGAATTTTTAGAATTTAATGAAAATGAGGACACATCATACCAAAACTTGTGGGACTCCATGAAAGCAGTACTAAGAGGAAAACTCATAGCTCTGAGTGCCTACAAAAAGAAACTGGAGAGAGCATGCACTAACAATTTGACAGCACACCTGAAAGCTTTAGAGCAAAAAGAAGAAAATACACCCAAGAGGAGTAGATGGCAAGGAATAATCAAACTCAGGGATGAAATCAACCAAGTAGAAACAGAAAGAACTATACAAAATATCAACAAAACCAGGAGCTGGTTCTTTGAGAAAATCAACAAGATAGATAAACTCTTAGCCAGACTAACCAAAGGGCACAGAAACAGTTTCCAAATTAATAAAATCAGAACTGAAGAGAGAAACGTAACAACAGAAACTGAGGAAATTTAAAAAATCATCAGATCCTACTACAAAGACATATACTCAACAAAGTTTGAAAATCTGGATGAAATGGACAATTTTCTAGACAGACACCAGGTATCAAAATTATTAAATCAGGAGCAGATAAACCATCTAAACAGTTCCATAATCCCTAAAGAAATAGAAGCAGTCATTAAAAGTCTTCCCACCAAAAAAAGTCTGGGACCAGATGGTTTTAGTACAGAATTCTATCAGACCTTCCAGGAAGACCTAATACCAATTCTCTTCAAATTGGATTGGCAGGATTAACTTAGTAAAAATGGCCATCTTGCCAAAAGCAATCTACAGATTCACTGCAATCCCCATCAAAATTCCAAATCAATTCTTCATAGAGATAGAAAGAGCAATTGCAAATTCATTTGGAATAACAAAAAACCCAGGATAGTGAAAACTATTCTCAATAATAAAAGAACTTCTGGGGGAATCACCATCCCTGACCTCAAGCTGTACTACAGAGCAACAGTGATAAAAACTGCATGGTATTGGTATAGAGACAGGCAGGAAGTTCAATAGAATATAACTGAAGACCCAGAAATGAACCCACACACCTATAGTCACTTGATCTTTGACAAAGGAGCTGAAACCATCCAGTGGAAAAAGAACAGCATTTTCAACATATGGTGCTGGTTCAATAGGAGATCAGCAATCGGAGGTTCAATCGGAGGTCAAAGAAGAATGCAAATCAATCCATTCTTATGTCCTTGTACTAAGCTCAAGTCCAAGTCGATAAAGGACTTTCACATAAAACCAGATACACTGAAACTAATAGAAGAGAAGGTGGGGAAGACTCTCGAATACCTAGGCACAGGGGAAATGTTCCTGAACAGAACACCAATGGCTTATGCTCTAAGATTAAGAATTGACAAATGGGACCTCATAAAATTGAAAAAGCTTCTGTAAGGCAAAGGACACTGTCAATAGAACAAAATGGCAACCAACAGATTGGGAAAAGATCATTACCAGTCCTACATCTGATAGAGGGCTAATATCCAATATATACAAAGAACTGAAGAAATTAGTCTCCAGACAACCAAATAATCGTATTAAAAAAGTGGGGTACAGAGCTAAACAAAGAATTCTCAACTGAGGAAACTCAAATGGCCAAGAAGCACCTTAAGAAATGCTCAACATCCTTAGTTATCAGGGAAATGCAAATTAAAACAACCCTGAGATACCACCTCACACCAGTCAGAATGGCTAAGATCAAAAACTCAGGTGATAGTAGATGCTGGCGAGGATGTGGAGAAAGAAGAAATTCCTCAATTGGTGGGATTGCAAGCTGGTACAACCACTCTGGAAATCAATCTGACAGTTCCTCAGAAAATTGGACATAGCATTACCTGAGAACCCAGCTATACCACTCCTGGACATATACCCAGAAGATGCTCCAACATATAACAAGGACATATGCTCCACTATGTTCATTGCAGCCTTATTTATAATAGCCAGAAGCTGGAAAAAACCAAGATATCCTTCAACAGAGGAATGGATACAAAAAATGTGGTAACTTTACACAATGGAGTATTACTCAGCTTTTAAAAACAATGAATTTGAGAAATTCTTAGGTAAATGGATGGAACTAAAAAATATCATCATGAATGAGGTAACCCAATCACAAAAGAACATATATGGTATACACTCACTGATAAGTGAATTTTACCCCAAAACACAGAATACCCAAGATACAATTCACAGACCACATGAAGCTCATGAAGAAGGAAGACCACATGTGGATACCTCGGTCCTACTTAGGAGTAACAAAATACTCAAGGGACCAAATATGGAGACAAAGTGTGGGACAGAAACTGAAGGAGGGGCCATCTGGAGACCATTCCACCTGGGTATCCATCCCGTGTGCAGTCACCAAAGTTAGACACTGATGTGGATGTCAGGAAAAGCATGATGACAAGATCCTGATATAGCTGTCTCCTTAGAGGTCTACCAGATTCTGTCATATTCAGATGCAGATGCTCACAGCTAACCATTGATCAAGTCAAGGAGTTCCCAATGGAGGAGTTAGAGAGAAGACCGAAGGAGCTGAAAGGGTTTGTAGCCCCCATGAGAATACCAAACAACCAGAGCTCCCCAGGGTCTAAAGAACCAGCATGGGAGCACATAGGGAGTGACCCATGACTCCATCTGTATATGTAGGGGAAGATAGCCTTGTTGGGCATGGTAGAAGAGGAGATCCTTGGTCCCATGAAGACTGAACACCGAGTTGGGGGCGGGGGGGGGTAATTCGAGGGTGGGGAGGTGAGGTAGGTGGGGGCACAATCTCATAGAAGCAGGAGAAGGGGGATGGGATAGGGGGTTCCTGGGTGGTGAGGGGGAATGGGGTAAGGGGATAAAATCTGAAATGTAAATATAATATCCAATAAAAAAAACAATGAATTCATGAAATTCTTAGGCAAATGGATGGAACTAGAAAATATCATCCTGAGTAAGGTAACCCAATCACAAAAGAACATATATGGTATGCACTCACTGATAAGTGAATATTACCCCAAAAGCTCAGAATACCCAAGATACAATTCACAGACCACATGAAGCTCAAGAAGAAGACAAAAGTGTGGGTGCTTTGGTCCTTCTCAGGAAGGGAAACAAAGTACTCACAGGAGGAAATACAGAGACAAAGTGTGGAGCAGAGACTGAAGGAAAGGCCATCCAGAGACTGTCCCACCTGGGGATACATCCCATATACAGTCATCAAACCCAGACACTATTGTGGATGCCAAGAACTGCATGCTGACAGGAGCCTGACGTAGCTGTCTCCTGAGAGGCTCTACCAGAGGCTGACAAATACAGAGGTAGATACTCATAGCCAACCACTGAACTGAGCACAGGGTCCCCAACGTAGGAGTTTGAGAAAAGACTGAAAGACTTGAAAGGGTTTATGACCCCATAGGAAGAACAACAATATCAACCAACCAGACCCCTCCAGAGCTCCCAGGAACTAAACCACCAATCAAGGTGTCATAAGGGACCCGTGGCTCCAGCTACATATGTAGCAGAAGATGTCCTTGTAAGACATCAATGGGAGGAGAGGCCCTTGGTCCTGTCAATGCACAATATAAGGGAATGCCAGGGTGCAGAGGCAGGAGTTAGGGGGGAGTGGGGGAACACCCTCATAGAAGCATAAGAGGGGGAATGGTATAGGGTGTTTTGGGGGGACTGGGAAAAGGGATATCACTTGAAATGTAAATAAAGAAAATATCCAATTTAAAAACCACATGCCAGGCGGTGGTGGCGCACGCCTTTAATCCCAGCACTTGGAAGGCAGAGGCAGGCGGATTTCTGAGTTCGAGATCAGCCTGGTCTACAGAGTGAATTCCAGGACAGCCAGGGCTACACAGAGGAACCCTGTCTCGAAAAACAAAAACAACAACAACAAAAAAAAACATTAGTTTTCTACTGAGACATTGGTGAAGTCATGAAATTGACATTTAAATATTGTTTTCCTTCTTTTTAGCAAATATGAAAAATAAAAGAGCTACTATTGACTACTGTCCCCATAAAATGATCAGTCAATGCAGTATGAGAAAGAATATAATTTTTGAAAACCCTCTGACTTTCTGAAGGTCTAAATAGAGTGGAAATCTCTGAACAGCAGCAATATGTGTATGAAATCTTGATTGTCAGAAGAAAAGTAAAAGGAGAAATTATGAACCTAGAGTCAGTATGCCAGCTTATAAATATTGACTGATTCATTTTATGACATTTGCCAAG
>JANHMN010000004.1:111790622-111812879 GCA_030674055.1 Rhabdomys pumilio | reverse complement strand
AATTATAAAGCTTGCACCTGAAAAGTATACAAGCTCTGCGAATTCTACACTTGGTTGTGTCAATATCAGTATGATAATAACTGACAGTAATCGTGTACTGCTGTAGTTTTGCAGTATGCTGGCTTGGAGAAAACTAATGAAGGCACAATATCTATATTATTTCTTTTAATGCCATGCAAATTTACCATCATCTCAAGATAAAAAGTTAAATGTTTTTATGAAAAATCTAAATATTAGATTTTAACCTACTGCACTTATTTCTAGAGGAAATGTAAACCTTAGAATCAGGAAATTCTGACTTTTTTAGTCTCAGTTCCTCCATGTGTTTGTTTTTTTGGGGGGAGGGGGAGGATTGTTTGTTTGTTATGTTTTTTGTTTTAAGACATTCTGTGAGCCAGAAACAATGCTGTTGCCAGGGCTGGTGACTGATGAGATCCACCCTAGAGAACAATTAAGTGATAATTTCTGGTTTCTTTGGAGACTCAGTTAGGTCAAAATGATGATTTGCTGAGGCAGACACAGGTGAGATGATATTTTGCTGAAGGAGACACATAAAAGCAACTGTGATGTTTAGAAAGAATATAATAAATATGACCACAGACAGTGGAACAAGACTGTGGCATTGGTTCACCTTGCTACTCCTTACTAGTCTTTGTTGGGCTTTGCTGACATTGGTCTTTGCTAATGACCTGTGCCATTCATTTGCCTTGCCTTCACTAATCATCATTTATCATGACTCCATAGATACAAAAGCATCAAAGAACTTCTAGTGATATTCCAGGGGCTTCTTGCAGCTTTGTTGGGGTCAGGCCTATTGGCAGACAGCCTTGTGGCTTCTTCTAGATTGAGCTGCTGTTGCTGGTTGGTGAATGGTATTTGCAAGTGGATCTAGCTACTGTTGCTGATATGTGTGACTGAACTGCTGATAGCCTGACAAAAAAGAAAGAATGGAATTGCCCCCAAAGAACTATTTCTAAACATGCCCATAGCCTCCTTTGCCCTATTAACCTTTTCTTTCCACTACCTTTGGTGGGTGAAGGGCTAGAAGGAAGGCAACGTGTTTAAAGATCCTTATTAAAGTATGTTTTGAAAAATCTAAGCCTACAAAACAGCATGACATAAACAAAGAACTGACTCCTGAGAATTGTCCTCTGACATTCACACATAAGCCATGACTCCCATGTGAGCCCTTGCTGGTAATTACACATTTGCTCACTCTCGGTAAATAAATGTAATGACAATTTTTAAGAAATTCTTGTCTGTAAAATTGGCATAGTAATTGCAATAAAACCTGCCTCAGAGAGTTGATTTTAGAAAATAAGATAAAGCATGTTAAAATACTCATCAATGAAGTTAGAATTAAGGTGCTTAGCACAAAATAAGTTATCACTGTGAGGGTTTATATATGCTTGAGCGAAGGAGTGACACTATTAGGAGGTGTGGCCTTATTGGATTATACATATCACTGTGTGGGCCTTAACACCCTAGCCCTAGCTGCCTGGAAAGGAATATTCTGCTAGCAGTCTTCAGATGATGACATAGAACTGTCAGCTCCCCCTGTACCATGCCTTCCTGGATGCTGCCATGTTCTTGCCTTGAAGATAATGGACTGAACCTCTGAACCTGTAAGCCAGCCCCAATTAAATGTTGTTCTTTATAAGACTTACCTTGGTCATAGTGTCTGTTCATAGCAATAAAACTCTAACTAAGACAATCACTCTCTATAAAAGTAATGATGATAACATTAATTATGATTATTTTATCACTTAGACGTTCCCCCCTTTTCAAGTCATCACTACATACATTGAGACATTTTTTTGACTTGTATTTTATGACAAAAATGTGTTTGTAAATGTTCTTATCCACTCATAAAGAAAAAATTCCAAGATGAACTCCCACATGGTCAATCCTAATCAAATATTCATATGCACAACACTAAAGGCACTCACCATGTTATATGTATACATTTGTAAGTGAGATATATATTTTAAAGAGAAGCAGTCCTTGATAGTCAAACCCTAACATTTTCTTATTAAATGCCAGTCATATTTTATCTCTTTATCCTCTTTATACACATTCATAGACTTTATACTTTATACACACTTTACAGACATTAGTGGATTTTTGTATACCAAACCCAGAGTAACTATAAAGACCATAAATGAGCATCAATAGACTTCATCCATTTGGAACATTTACTTTGACAAATGTTGTTTACCATTTTCAGTTTAAATCATTTAAAATTCAATAAATTTGAGTATCATCACCAGCACTGGAGCAGAGTACCTGTAAGTCTTCCCTGTCTACTCCTCCCTTTGTCCTTTCCTGTGGATCCCACAGATCTTCCCCCTTCTAACCACCCACCACAAATCCAATGCTTTGTCTCAGACCCCAACCCCAACCCCAACCCCACTAAGCTCCTTCTACTCTCATAGGTATTGTGCCTATGTAACACATTTAGGAATACAAGACTTAGACCCAGTCCTTCTTTAACTTTTTTACCTGATTTGAGATGGTTAGCCTGTGAGTTAAGGGCTTATAGCAATTGATGGCTCTGAGTTTATTGTTTGGGTGTTTTCTACATTTTATTTAGAAATAGCTGAAAGGAGTTAACAGAAAACAGTCCAGATTGCCTTACATGGATAGTTGGTTTTCAAAGCGTCAGAAATCCACAGAATTGACATTACAAACATTTCTCTATTATTGTTCATTTTGATTAGAGACCTGTCTGCTCCTGACAGTTTCCTGTCTTGGATTCTAAGATGAAATTGAGGATCTTTGGAGTTGCTCCAGTTGTGGCTGTGGCGAGACAGCCACTAGGCAAGAATTGCCTCTTTTCTTCTACAGACAAATTATTGTTCAGAAAAGAACACACAAGCAGAATAGTTGACTGATTCTATCTGCCAAGGCAGAGTAATCAGCCCTTAATAATTCTGCATTACTAGGTCTGTCAGATGATCCTGGGCCACAAGGATGAAGATCGAATGCTCCAACATTCTGTAGTATAGGGACTGTCCAGGTGTTCCGGTCTCTATAAATTGGCTAAGTTTTAGAAGCTATGCTTTGTGATTCCCATAATTTCAGTTAACTCAGTCATTCTGGATTTCTGACAGGGTTGAAAATTTATAGTTTCATAGCCAATCATGGCTATTTACCTTGAGAGAAAAGATTTGACAGGATGGTTTTCAGCTCTGACATTCATTCATCAGAAAAAAAGCCAGGTTCAGAACTAAGTCTTTTAATTAGGAGAGATGACAGAGGTTCTGCTTAGTCAACAAAATGATGGACTGGGTATTAGGTCTATCTTGTACCTTACTGATACAAATTCGTATTGTTATGCTCTAATTGTATTTTGAGAGAAAAGTTTTATTTTAACAGGAAGGGTGATATGTAGGAGGATCTAAGGTGGGAGGAGTATGGAGAGGAAGAGGAGGAGTAAGGAGAAGAAGAGGAGGAGAGGAGGAGCTAAGTGGGGAGAGAGAGAGAGAGAGAGAGAGAGAGAGAGAGAGATGGAGGCGCATGTTCATGTGTCTCTGTCAGTCAAAGATAGTTGATATGATTGTATGGGCATCTTGTTATTGAGCATTACCAAACTTATAAAGCCTTTGATTAACATTTTAAAAATTGTATAAAAGCAAAAAGGAGGAGAGGAAATGGGATAGGGGTTTTCTAGAGAGGGGAAATGGGGAAAGGGGATGACATCTGAAATGTAAATAAAGTATCCAATAAAAAATAAATTAATTAATCCCTTTTTTTTCTTTTAAAGAAAATGAAAAAAAGAAATGGAAGACTCTCAGGCACTGAGGATACGATAAGAGAGAGAGATATATCATTCAAATAAAAATGGAAAAAAAAACTAACACAAAACATCTAGGACATCTGGAACACAATGAAAACACCACACCTAAAAATACTAAAAGAAGAATCCCAGCTCAAAGTCCCAGAAAATATTCTCAACAAAATCATAGAAGAAAGGAGATGCCTATGAAAGTATAAGAAACATACAGAATATCAAATAGATTAGTGCAGAAGAGAAAGTTCCCTCAGCACACAATGATCAAAACACTAAACACAGATAAAAGAAAGAATATTAAAGCAAGGGAAAACTACTAAGCAACATATAAGGGCATATAAATACCTATTAGAATTATATCTGAGTTCTCTATGGATACTCTAAAAGCCAGAAGGGCCTGAATAGACACACTGCAGACTCTTAGAGACCACAGATGTCAGCCCAGACTGTTATACCCAGCTGAACTTTCAATCACCATGAATGAAAAATAATTGACAAAACCAAATTTGAACAATATCTTTCGACAAATCCAGCCCTGCAGGTGATATTAGAAGAAAATTTCTAACCTAAGAAGGTAAATATACCCATAAAAATACAAAGAATAAATAATCTCAGAACAGCAAAGTGAAAAGAGGGAAAATTCACACATAACAACAAAATAACAAGAACCAACAATCATTGGTCATTAATGTCTCTCAACTTTAATGGTCTCAATTCCCTAATAAAAAGACACAGACTAACAGAATGGATGTAAAAAGAGGATTCACACTTTTGCTACATTTGAAAATAAAAATACCTCAGCTTCAATGGTAGACATTACCTCAGGGTAAGGTATTGAAAAAAGGTATTTCAAGCAATAAACTTAAGAATCATGCTGGTATAGCCATTATTATCTAACAATAGATAGCAAATCAATATTAATAATAAGAGATAGGGAAAAACAGTATATATTCACTAAGGGAAATATCTACCAATATGACATTGCACTTCTTAACATCTATGCCCCAAACACAAGGCCACCCAAGTTTAAAAAAAAAAATCTGTACTATAGTTTAAGTCATATATTGACTGTTATACTAGAAGACTTCAATACTGCACTCTTTCCAATGGACTGATGATCCAGACAGAAACTAAACAAAAAGATACTGTAAGTACCAGATTCAATAAACCAAATGGACTTAATGGACATTTGGAGAACATTTCAACAAACACAAAATAATATACATTCTTTTCTGCACTTCATGGAACTTTCAAATTGATACATACTTAGACACAAACCAACTCTCAACAGATAGAATAATATTGGAATAAATCCCTGTATCTTATCAGATCACCCATGGATTAAAGTTGGATATCAACAACAATCTAAACAAGAGAAAGCCTAAAAACACATGGAAACTGAACTATCTACTGAATGACTACTGAATTAAGACAGAAAGAAAGAAAGAAATTAAACACATTTTACAATTCAATGAACATGAATACACACCTTACCCAAACCTACATGACACGAAGAAAGTTGTTCTAAGAGGCAAGTAAATACTACCCACATTAATTAAAAAAAAAAATTTAAAAATCAAACAGGAAGTATTTCAAACTAGCAACTTAACAGCATATTCTAGAACAACAAAAAAAATTAAATTAAATTAAAAAGAAAATCAAACTCAGAGCTGAAATAAAAACAACAACAAAGAAACAAGGAGAATAATACAAAAAAAATCAATGAAACAAAGAGTTGGTTCTTTGAGAAAATTAACGATATAAATACTTATCTGAACTAATCAAAAGGCAAAGAGAATATTCATATTATCAAAATCAGAGACAAAAAAAGTGGAACATAATGATTGCTATGACAAATGAAAACTACTTTGAAGTTCCATCTTCTACCGGGCTAAGATCAGTAACATAAGTGACACCTCATGCTGGCCAGGGTGTGTAGTTAGCACTCTCATCCTCTACTGGTGGGAGTGCAAACTTGCACAACCATTATGGAATCAGTGTGGCTGTTCCTCCTATAGATGGAAATTGATCTTCCTAAAGATCCCACTAAATCACTCTTGGGCATACGAAGGATACCTCACCCTACCACAATAAGATTTGTCAACCCTGTTCTTTCATCAACCTAGATGTCCCTCAACTAAGAATGGATAAAAAAAAATGTGGTACATTTACATAATGAAGTAGTACTCAGCTGTTAAAAAATGACATTGTGAAGTGTCCAAACAAATAATTATAACTTGAAAAAAGCATCCTTAGTAATGTAACCCAGACCTGAAAGAATAAATATGGTATATATTCACTTATACATGGATACTAAGCATTAAATAAATGATAACTAAGCAACAATCAATAGACCTAGAGGTTAGATATAAAGAATGGGACCTCTGTGGTCATATGAATCTCCCCGAGAGGGGGATATAGAATAAACTTTACAAGTGGACTGGGGTCAGGTAGGGACAGGAATGGGAGGATCAGATGGAGAGGAAAGGGGAATTTCAAATTGAGGAAGGGTATTCAAGGAGAGACAACTAGAACTTAGGGGCATTTGTCAGGTGATATAGAATCGTAGTTCATTGGAAGCTTCCTAATATACATCATTATTAATGAAGTCTCATAATAATAGGAGATAAGGAGTTCTAACTGCCTATCTTTTGTGACAAAACAAGGCTTCCAGCAGGAGTGAATTGCATTTAAATGATTTGTTGGCCAAGGAGGTGCAATGGAAATCCCAAACATCCCAGGCTGTTACTAAGGCAATGGATTGCCCTCCACAAATTGACAATGAGTCTGCATTGCTGAAGACAACATCTACACAACTCATTGATCATAGAGAAGTCAAGCTGGTGCCTACATGAAGCCTTCATCCCCATTTTCTAGTGTCTTTGGTATAGGAAGGTACTCTGCAAAATCGATACGTAAATGCCCATCCAGCCTTTACCTACAATCCATCCTGCTTGCAAAATAAGCTAAGACTGTGGTAGCCAACCAATGTCTGATGTGACGTAAGACTCACTCTACAAGATGCATGATAAAGAGATTCTAGGTTAGGTTGATCTGAATGTAGCACAAAATTGCTATGAATGAAGCATTCGATTGGAGAAAAAAATGAGTAGGGTTTCAACGATTTTCCAGGAGATTATTATAGTCATCCTTCCAAATCAGAGCAAGGAGGACACAAACTATGACAGACACGATAGAGATATCAGAGAGAAAAAGTGGAAGAAATCTTAATGTAACACCAGCAGAGTAACTAATCTCAGTAAGAGTGTGCTTTGATACATCAGAACTAGAAACTATAAAAATTATTTTAGAAAAGTTAATTTTAGCTTCATAAATGCTAAGTTCACAGTCTCTAAAGGGACAATAAAGCTGGCTGGCAAGTTTTGGAAAACAAAGGAACAATGTAGGAATATTTTTGTTAAGCACAAAAATATTAAGAGCCCAAAGGGAAGAGCAATAGTGTTCAAGGGTGGAAACAGAGGTAAGCACTGAGCCTGCTTCTAGGTGCCACGTAGCATCCTCAGGCTCATCATAGTCTCTGGCTATAAAGCATGTTAGACATTTTACTACCAATCATGTAGAATAGTGGTGAATGTACTACACAAATTTCAAAGAGCCTTTCACAAAGGTTATTTCATGTAGTCTTCAAGAGACCCTATGAGAAACATGGGAAGATCCATTCCTACCTTGGATATTAAAAATCTATGGGTTAAAAGGTTAAAGATTTTTCCCAAGAAAGAATGCTGAGAGTAACTGGATTCTATGCATGCATTTTGGCTTAATCTCAACTGCATTCATGACACCTCTGGGTTTGATGTTCAACGTAAGGCTATGTAGAAACACGTTTCTCTCACTGACAAGTCACAGCAAAGTGCCCATTCTTTGGAAAATGTAATATGTTCAACATGAGTGCAGTTATATAGAGAATATCACTGATTGGTCTACTGATAACTGAGCTTTATTGTATACATGCAGTCAATATGGGAAGAAAACACACTGTTTAAGAGCTCAAGCAATGAGCCAAACATTCTGGTTTTACTGTTTCCTTGTCTGTGTGACCTCAGGCAAAGTAAATTACTCTTAAATTCAATTTTCCTACCTGAAATTGGGGGATAAAAACAGGTCACTGCTTTTTTATTGGAAAGAATCGGTGGTTTAACGCATATTATGTCTAACAGGATTAGGTACTTGGTGCTGGCTATCTTTATCATTATTAAATTTTAACACATTATATCTAGAAACTTACTGGCTTCTGGTATGCTATTAATATGGCGAATGTTCATGGTTCCCAATCTTATCACACCTATGGTGAGTTTCTTAAGATCTGTTTACAGAGGAAGAAAGTGTAGCCTGGTTTTTAGATGATTCTACACGACATGCTGGCACTACCCAAAGTGAACAGCTGTAGCACCATAGCTTGTTTGTGGAATACTCCTAAATAGTATTAGTGAAGAGAAAACCCCACCTCCCACTAGGCAGAACTCAAGACAGTGCAACTAACTGTACACCAGTACAATGGAAGAAATAAATCTCCAAAATCTTCTATTATAATTTACAGATAAATGGTGATGTTATAACTTCAGAAGATTAGCCATTTTATTTTTCTGATTGACATTCCAAAACTATTTCCATAAATGGGCACTACTGAAATTTAGTTTCTATGCCTTTCTATAAATTGGGTTTTAGAAAGAAAACAAACATCACGTACCTCTAAGCAAAATGAAAATGGTGTTTATCAGCAGGATAAACTTCACAAGCAATTCACATTCCAACACTTGGTGCTAGCAGTGCATTTTTTCCATACATAGTAAAGGGATCTTAGCTGAAGAAAACCGCACAAGGTACATCAAATAAAGGCACTTTTATGGATGTGATTTAAATATATCTCTTTTAGCTTTAAGAATAAAAGCAGAGAAAATAGCAATCATTTGAATGAATTACTTGATTCATATTTGAGGATTTATTGAAGAGTAATGAATTACTCAATTTAGATGTTGAACAAAATTTATGTTTCTACTAGTTGCTTCATTTTACGAAGTATACACCACTTAAAAATAAAAAAGAAAGCTTTCTGAGTATATGAGTATTTCAAGCACAAACTAATTAAGTGTCAAATTCCACTTGTAATCCATCCATTAGGGTGGGCACAAAGTGTGAGTAGGCATTTAAGTTTTGTGAAAGTGAACACACTTCTACACTGGATACCATATAATGCCTTCAAAGTACCAGTTAAACATAACAGGAAAGTCAATCCTCAAAAGGAACTGTGCATTTAGCACAAACAAAAAGATAATATTTTTTGTTGATATGTTCACTGGAGCGTTTTTCAATTTTTGAAGGAAAGTAAGGTGTTGAAGCAATTTCATTTAAAGATCAAGTCAAAGATAAATTCTTCACTTACTCAAGAATTGTTAATCACTTAATGCTATGCAATGTTGGTATTATGAGATCTGAAAAAAATTAGGCAAATCAATAGGAGCTTAACAATGGCTATCCAAAAGATTGACACAAAGCAAAATATTAGCAGTTGCCAATCACAGCTCTGGATGAATTTTTAAGGGTACTAATATTCAACTCAAAGGTCATCACAGAACAATGACTTATTATGCTTCTATGGGAAGAATACAAGTAGAAAAGTAACACCTTCCTTAATCCTGTTTCTTATCTTCTAGTAGTTTCCATTGTATAAAGCACAAAACTCACTGACAGCTACATTAAATGTGTATGAGGCCATGAGCCTGACACTGTTATCTCCTACTTTGAGCTCCTGTATAAATGGTGAATACACCATTACTGTCTGTCCTAATTTGCTTTCTATTGCTGTAATAAACACCATGGCCAAGAACAACTTGGTGATGAAAGGACTATAGGTTTATACGTTATCATTACCAGTGGGAAACCAAGAAAGGAACCTGGAGGCAGGGACTGAACTGGAGACCATGGAAGAGTTTTGTTTACAATCATGCTTCCCCTTGCTTGCTCAGCTTCTTAACCCTGGTCCACCTGCCAAAGAACAGTAGGGCTCACGATGAGCTAGGCCTTCTACATAAATTAGAAATTTAAGAATGCCCCCGCAGACATGCTCTTAGGTTAATCTAAATTCCTCAACTCAGATCTTTCTCTTCCCAGATATTGTTGGACTCTAAACACCCAAAACCAGGGGACACACTCCCCCAGAGACACTCATGGACAGGATTTGCTACAATAACATGAGGTTTATTGATGATAAGATGACAAGATGACAACCAGTATACTGGGGTTCTCCTGCATGCAGACAAAAAGAACCTCGAATTAAAGCTAAGGGCAGCTTATATACTATTTTTAACAGCATTTATGAGGGCAGTTATACAATTACTTCTTAAACAATAACCATAGAGGCCAAACTCCAACAACCATTCCCAGGCCTAGTTTCTAAGTAACTCAAATTTGCACCTTATCCTTTTACAACAAAGAAGGTCAGCTTAAGTAGCTTCTGTTTACCCAGGTTTTACTGTGTTAAGGGCTCATAAACTCCTATCTTGGGTCTTTCTTCCTGGAATGCTTGTTTGAGTCTTTGGAATGTGCTCTTCCCTGGATGTACCTTGGGGGCAGCTAATGTTTGACTCAAACTTAAGGATCTTTTAATTTTAAGTTCAATCTGAGACCTGAAATTACATTCTTACAATATGTCCAAGTTTATATTCATAGACAAAAGTAAACTATCAAAATCTACATCCTGTTACTTTGACACCCATATTACTTTAAACCATACCTTTTCCTTTCTTGATTGTCCCCAAGACATTATTTATAACCATAATATCACACTATATAATACAGTCTAACTTATAGAAGTCCTACAGTCTTTTAAAAGTTTCAAAGATTTAAAAGTCCATGTTCTTTTTAAAAGTCAAAGCCTCTTAACTGTGGGATCCTGTAAATCCAAAGAGAAGTTGGATAAGTTCTTATTCCAAGAGAGAAGAACTGGAGCACGGCTACAATCAGATCAAAGCAAACCCAAAATCCAACAGTGCAATAAGATCAGTGAATGACAGACATCTGGGACTTCCTGTCTTCTGAGCTCCATAGCATTTGGGCAGTATCCTTCTGCAGTTCTGCCATCCACAGCACACACAACCTACCTGTCTTGTAGTTCAGGCCAGCTCCATTCCATTCCTGCAACTGTTTTGGGGAGACCAACCATGGTCCTGTCATTTCAAACATCCTAGGATCCCTACTGTTAACAGAGGCTACATCTTCCCCAGTGGCCCCTATTGGCCTCTCCTTGTGCAATGTTTCTCTTTTCCATAGCCCTTAAGCTCTGAGGTCTCTATTGAAACTGAGGTTAAACCTTCATCTATGACCTCTTCCTGCCTCTTTCCCAACCATGTCGCCCAGTGCCAAGCCTCAGTTGATCACCATGACATTTTAACTCCTATAATTCCATGCATGGGAAGCATTGCCAGGTTCTGCTGCAAGCCTGAAATGTAGACTTGCGACATCACAACTACAACAAAAGGTGCGTGCTTGGCCTGAGAAAATACATCCAAGACTTTGCCTCAGTATTTGCTGGTCTTCTATTAATCACAGGTGATATTTTTCAGACCTAGCTAACCAGCATGGATTCTCCCAATAAAGTATTCACTTTTTCAGTGCTTGTCTCCTATTAATCACAGATGATTCTTCAGCCCCAGATGACCAAAATCCACATGGTCTTAATTCAAAATATCACACAAACTGCTCCAGTGGAGTGTTTGCTTCTCTCTAAAACTTCACAAGCCAGACCTCCATTGTCTACACTTCTTTAACATCATCTTCCAAGTTCCCACAGAAGCTATGAGCACCCAACGGCTTTTACCGCCTGAAGTTTCAGAATCCTCCATCTTCCTTCCCACTATAGTCAAAGATTTAAAGCCTCATTGTCAGGTATGGCACAGATATGGCACCCATCTTTATAGTAACCATTTCTATTCTAGTTTGCTCTCAGCTGAGGTGATTAAAGCCATGACCCAAAAGCAACTTGATGAATAAAGGGAGTTATTTAGCTTACACTTCCATGTCATACTCTATCATTGAGGGAAGTCAGCGCAGGAACCTGGAAGCAGGAACTAAAGGTGAGACAATGGGACAGTAGAGAAAACTGCTTCCTTGTTTGTTTTTCTCAGCTTGCTCAGACACCGTTCTTATGCAACCCAGGACCACAGGCTTAGAAATAGCCTCATCTACAGGGGACTGCACCCTCTCACCTTAGCTAGCAACTAAGAAAATGCCTTACAGATGTGAACATAGGCAGTCTGAGCTAGGAAAATCTTCACTTGTGGTTTCAGGTGACTCTACAAAAACCAACCAGTACACTTAGTATATTAGCTGTCCAAACCTAACTAAAAATTTTTTTGATAACCAATAGTCATATTTCAGCCAGTCACCAGGTCCTCTATATACATGTTTGGCTTCCGGTTTAGTGTTCTTATGGAACTGCTGAGTATGGAAGCAAGTAGTTCTCCGATTCTTCTTCCTTCTCTTGGACTCTTTTCCTTATGTCAGTTTGTTATGTTCAAGTTTTGTTTTATCATATATTTTATTTTGTTATGTTTTGTTGTTATCTCTTACAAGCCTGTGGGTTTTCTAATGTGAGTCAAAAAAGGGATTAGATCTAGATGGGACAGGAATTGGGGGAGAAACTGGGAGGAGTAGAGAGAGGAGAAACTTTAACCAGGATATATTGTATGAGAAAAGAATCTATTTTCAATAAAAGATATAGTGATATAAATAGATTGAATATCTTACATATAATATATGTGAGATTTTATATATGTTATATATATGTTTATACATATAAGTTTATATATATATATATATATATATATATATATATGAAAACTTTGTTCTGATCTTTAACTGATGTATCCAAAGCTATGTAGAAAATCTAAATGTTTGTTTAGAAGACTGGTGAGACAATTCAGTGAGTAAGAGCACTTGTTATACAAAAAATAATACCTGATATCAAATCCCTAGCACTGGACAGAGTCATGCATATTTAGAAAGATTGGTGGGGTTGATGGCCTCCAACCCAACTCTAGATTCAATGATACACACATACATATACCACACACATACCACACAAAAACATACACAAGAAAGATAGTAGAATGAGAACTGGCTATGGTGGTACACATGAGTAATTTCAACCCTTGAGAGTCTGAGGTAGGATGGCCATGAGTTCACAGATGACCTGAGAAACACAGAAGCACTCTGTCTCTAATATACACACACACATAGAGGGTGTACATATATATTACATTATATATATATATATATATATATATACATATATATATATATATATATATATATTGAACAGAATGCTTTCCTTTAAAAATGCTAGTATTTTTAATGAAGAATTTTAACCCATGTACCATGCAAGCCTGACAACCTGAGTTCATTACCAAAAACCCACAGTGGAAGAAGAGAACCAACTCTTTCTTGATGGTTGTCCTCTGACTTTCATGCACATTGTATACACAAGCCATCTACACTACACACACATGCACACATATTAATAATAATAATAATAATAATGAAAATGTTAGTGTAGACTTGTTCTCAGTTACATTTCTTTCCGAGGAATGATATTCTACCCAAAGCAACATTTATATTTGTGATGCACTTACTATATTTTGTTCTATCTGTTTGGAAGTTGAATTTGATGAAGTCTAGCATCTGTTCTACTCCAACACAACCAAGATACAATTTGTTCAGAAGTGGTAACTTACCATGCTAGTGGCTACAGACTGAGGGAGAGCACACACTTCTGAAAAGGAATCCAATGTGTTATAAGTAAATTAAAACCCCAGTAAGGAAAGAAAGAGTAATTATTCAGAGAAGCCAAGAATTAACCCTTTTTTCAAAATTTAGATTTGTTGTTATTATTTTGGTTTCCTTGGGAACATTTCTCTGTTTACTTTCTTATTTTATGTCTTATTTTTTTTTACCAAATTATGTATTTCATGAATAAATTGCCTGACAGTACAAATACCAATAAAGAAAGAAAGAAAGAAAGAAAGAAAGAAAGAAAGAAAGATAGCTAAAGTACATAACACATAGCAGCAGCTATCAGCTATATTCTAATACCAAGTAGCACTGTAAAGATAGCCCAAACTCACTAGGTTGGATTTCCCTGCAAGAATAACTAGATCCTTTACTGGCTCCCTTGAGTCTTCTTGTCACTGGGTAATGAGCCTCAGAATTAATGCCTACAGTGCTTCAGCTACTCTGAGTTCTTTATATGGGGGAAACACCTAAACTCTAAGGAATATTTGTATCGTAACTGATAGCTTAAAGTGTGTTTGGAATCAAACAACACAGAGTGCACTGTCATTGTCAAATAACTACTGAATGTGATGTGTATTCAAAAGCCCATAGCCTTCCATCCTTAATGGATGGATAGGCAGGCAGTGAGGGTAGTAGAAGAGTTATCTATGTTTTGATATTGAACCTGACAGAAGACCCAGACTTAGAGATTATGTTGATGTTGGAAACAGGGAGGTGACCTGTAGGTGAATGTCTTTAATTTCAGCATTCAAGAGGAAGAGGGATCAACCTCCCTCGAGTTCAAGGCCAATCTGGTCTATATAGCACATTCCAGGGTTAGATAATGATAATCTATCTCAAAAGAGGTTGATGAAAGAGGAGAAGGAAGAGGAGAAAGGAGGAAGAAGAGAAGGATGAGAAAGCAAAGAAAACAACCTGGAAACACAGTTCATGTTCTAGTTGTCTTTCCATCAGGAAAAGCAACATGGTAGATAGTTCAATAGCAAAGACACCATGGAATGAAGGCACAGCACACTACATGAAGTGATTGCAAACCGACACACTGCCTGCAGCCTCCTGCTCCTGTCCTCACTATGTGAAACTGTGAGTAGGCATCACCAGTGCCATTGTGCAGATGGGAAAACCAGGGTTCAGAGCTATCAGTCATTCCAAGAAACCAATGTATGCAGGAAGATAATCTTCCTTTATTTTGAATCCTGTTACTCTAACCTAGCTCACTAATGGTGTGGCCCATCTTTTGTGCTGCTAAAGACCACCTCATCTCCCACAGTGCCATGCTGTTCCTCTATAACAGTGGAGCAAGCAAAGAACTGGCTCTACTCGTTTTCTGTCCATTGAATGCTAGCAAACTTATCTCAAGCTCCAGTTCCCCACACTTATTCTAGCTACCTGACCAATAGTTTTGAAAATTAAATAAATACTGTTTGAAAACTGAATTACAGATCCTGAATTACTGTCAAAAGATTGGTCTGTTCTGTGTGTAAGCTACAAATACCTGTCTTCTGTGTGGTAATTGTGAAAACAAAGGTAAACAGGACAAACATGGCCCTGGCCCTTGAAGCTGGGCTGTGCTTGCCAGTATGGTAATACCTTTGTGTGTGTGGTTGGTTGGCACCGGCCAAATAGAAACTCACTGTAACATCAGGTAATAAAATCAGGGCACATATAAAGTAACAATGAGCACTTCCAATGTGCGAGAACACATGCATGTCTATTTGCATGCATGTCTGTACTATACCTTCCTTGCAAGCAATTTGGAAACAATCCAGACACAAGATACATACTGAGATCATGCTTCAAAAATCATGTCTGTAGAAAAAGATCCTGGTTTTATACATTAAAATAAAAAGATAGTGAAACCTGAAAAGTGGCTTGAGGGACCCATCTGGTGGATTGAGATGTGTGAGCCCCGCCCCTTTCCATCTCCACCAGGGATTCAGGTTGAAATACTAAGGTTTGTTTGGTTTCTTGATGGAACGATCCTACCATGAGAAGTTTTAATTTCTTCTTCAAAAACTCATCTATAGAAAGTTCTTCATTTTTTCCGTTAACAATAAATGAAGTTCTTTTATGTCCAAAATTGTGTCAACATGACAAAAAAAAAAAAAAGCTAGTGATCTCTCACAATGATTTTTTTAATGGTGCTGGTTTCCCCACAGTTAAAGAGCCACTATATTTTATTTATTCTGAATGACAAATAGGATAGGAAAAAAATAACAAATAGGTGACAGAGAAAAAAAGCTGGACTCAACTGTCATTGTTTTTATGGCAGAACATTGCACAGGAATCAGATGGTTGTTCTCATCCCTGCAGAGGCCACTGGTGCTGTGGGTGGGAAGCAGGAGACCTTGGGTGAGAAAGCACCACACACAGAGAGAGGGAAGTGTGGCGTGGCTCATGGGCACAGGGTGAGCTGAGAGCCAGAGGAATGAGCTGATTCTGACCTGGTGAGATATCTCTTATTCTCACACTAGCATGGGACGTTTTGAGGTTTTTAATTTTAATCCTCTTTCCAGTACATTGGCCACAATACTAATTTAATAAAATAATTAAATTTCTCTTCCTTCTTTCTTCAAACTCATCTATAAAAAATAAACATGAAAAAAATAAAGTCTTTCCTCCAACCATACATTGGTTGTCAGAAAATGGTACACTTGAATGATACACTGCATAATAAGCTGTTTTAAATAGTAAACTAAATTGGTTTTTCTATCTATAATGTCTGATTTAGCAATTTAATGGCAAATGTTATTCAAGAATTCTATTTATATTTTATTTAGAGCAGTAGTTCTGAACTGTCCCAAAACTGAAACCCTTTAATACAGTTCCTTATGTTGTGGAGACCCCCAGTCATAACATTATTTCATTGCTACTTCATAACTGTAACTTTGCTACTTTTATGAATTGAAATGCAAATATCTGAGATGTGGCTTCAAGGGGGTCACAACCCTGTAGTTGAGAACCACTGATTTAGAGGAATTCTACTTGTAATACGTATTTATTCTCTACCTGTAAAGTGAATTTTATGAAAGCTTTCAGTGAAACATAATAAGGACTTAAATATTATTTTTTTTTCAAATCAAGGAAAGGGATAAAAAGGACTTATGAGTAAAACTAAAGTTTTGTTTCATAAATTATGAAACCTTAGTCTTGGTTAATGAAATCAGGTAGAAAAGGGGAAACAGAGCTAGAGAGACAGTTCAGAGGTTAAGAGTGGAACAAACAGGCTGCTCTTCAGAAGACCTAGGGTTCGGGTCCTTGCACCTACGTGGCAGCTCACAACCATCTGTAACTCCAATTCCACAGGCTTGGACACCTCTTTTGATCGCCATGGGCACCAGGCATACTCACATACAGGCAGAATACTTATACACATTTTTTAAAAGGTCAGTAAATAGAAAAGCAATGTAATGGTCCACACTGAAGGATTCTGGTGTCTGTATAAGAGAGGGTACTCATAATAATTAATTGCAATTTTCTCTAAAAACAATATAAATGATGGAAAAAACAAATAAAATTTGAGGAAAATTCACTGGAACTCAGACTTTAGAGATAGCTATTTTTGTCACTTTAGCATGTTTTTTTTTGCAATGAGTTCTGTGAATTTTACATAAGTGAGATATGCTTTCTTTTTATCTGAAACTTTCTACATCCCCTAGGATGTTCTTGAAGCTGCAAACAGTTTCTGCCTGCTAAGGCATGCTGCTACGGCTTCACTACCACACCGTGCACAGTAACTAAGGTTCCTTGGTCAATAATTATAAACATTTTAAGGACCCTCATATGCTTCTCTATAAGAAATAACCATTGAGGTGCCATGTAGCTGTGAAAGAGACTGTGGATGGTCAATATCAACCAGGGAAATGATTGCCAAAAGTGATCAGATATAAACAGATTTTATAAAACACAAAATATAACACAAAAGCACTTTTTATTTTCCTTTATTTTTAACATAACAGATGTATTTTGAAGATAACTCTATTAGAGCAGCAATGGTGGAAAGATGAGGTAATGAGCAGACAAAGGAAGGAGATGAGAGTGTTCTTCTTTGCAGTAGAATGCAGAGCATCAGCTGTTATGGGACCACAGGAATTGAAGACTGGTTTTGCTGGCTCATCACGTCAATATTATCAGTGGGTGCTACATCCAAGGATAATTGTTATAAGGATGGAAAAAACTTTCTCTGATTTATTGATTAACTCTGAAGAGTTACTCGATGAAAAAAGAAAAAAAACTATACCATCCTAGACAAAGTAAAGAAATGAACACTACCTGTGAAGGGGAAAAGTATGTCTTGGGTCTCTAAGAGTGACCAGCTTAAGACCAACAATCACATCTAAGGACTTTGAGTGGAGCAGACACAATAAGATCTAACATTGAGGAATATTATTCAGGCACAAAGCAACAAACTCTTCAAAAATGTCAAGGTCACAAAAGATAACTGAGGACTTTGGGAATGTTCCAGATTAAAGGGAGGTAAAAGTTAGGTGGATGTTCACAGCTAACCATTGAACTGATCATGGGATTCCAAATGGAGGAGTGAGAGTGAAGACTGAAGGAGCTGAAAGGGTTTGCAGCCTCATGGGGGAGAGGAACAATACCAAACAACCAAAGCTCCCCAGCATCTAAAACCACCAGCCTGGGAGCATATAGGAAGGGGCTCATGGCTCCAGCTCTGATATAAAGGGGAGGATGGCCTAGGTGGGAGAGGAAGTCCTTGGTCCTGTGAAGGATGGATGCCCCAGTGTGGGGGAATTCAAGGGTGAAGTGGTGGGAGTGGGTAGGTGGGTGTGGGCACATCCTCATAGAAGCAGGAGGACAGGGGACAGGATAGAGGGTTGCTAGATGGGGGGATGGGGAAAGAGGATAACATCTGAAATGTAAATAAAGTATCCAATAAAAAATAATAATATAAAAAATTAATTAAAAAAAAGAATTTAAACTATAAAAAAGTTAAATCTAAATATAAATACTAGTCTTAGCACCAATTCTATACGGAAAGGTGAAAAATTAATACAAAAGATATTCAGTCTATTTATAAAATTGCAAAATGGTGGCCAATTAGAAATCAATGTTAATCCACCAAATCAACAACCAGACTTCAGACTTGTAAAAAAAAAATCCCTATTTTTAGCGAGTATACACTGAAGTTTTCAGTTAAGGATAGTAATAGATATACCTGGGCCTCAAATGGTCCTGTGAGATGCAGCGAATGAGACAGAATGTGACCAATAGATGAAATTATTATAATTAGTATAAAATTCTGTCAAATTGTTCTTTACACTAATATATCCTGAAATTTTCTGTAAGTTTAATATTTTGTAAATAAAAAATTTAAACGAAGAAAATATTATTTTTTAATTTAATTTCCCACAGACAATTCTGAAGATATCCCCTTCTTTAATGCTTATAGAGAGGGTTTTTGGGGGTTTGTTTTGGTTTGTTTGTTTGTTTTTTGGTTTGGGGGAGGTTGGTTTTTGATTTTTATTTAATTTTGATAGAGAAAATAGTATCTTAATAGGCACTTAGCTGATAGTTACTGAGGCTGAAATATAGCCATGTATCATGTCTTTCTTGCCATAAATCTTTTTTAAATTTCTGTATATGGTTTTCTTAAGAAGACAGCCTCAACTGGGCTATTTGAATCATGACTATTGTGAACAAAATCTTCAACGTTTTCATAGAAAATTCACAAAGACATTTTTATAGACTGATTCCTTAAGTAAACTTAGTAATGTTGAAGGTGCAACTTAATACAGTTAGATTACTCTACAAGTGTCAAACTACATAACCCCAGGGGAGAACCCCTGACTCGTGTTCACTGCATTTTAATTACCATGCACTAGTGGTAAATTGCCACTAGGTGGCAGTAGTGCTAGGCACTAATGTTTAATCAGCCCTGACAAGTACTCATTGCAGGATCCTAGCAGGCTTTTTACCAAGTACTATGCTAGCTAGCCTTTACCTCCCCATAGATTTAAAACAGTTATTCGTATTTTAATCAGAACAAAATTCTTTTTTGAAAATTACTTCAAAGTTTAACTGAATTATTACTGGGACAAATATCAAATGCACATTAAAAATTAAAAACTTTGGAGTTCTATGACATACAATTTATAGTTTGCCTCACGATCTGTCCAGTCAGCATCTCACTCAACCTTTACAGATTCGCCCAATGAAATGCATTATATTTCATCCAACAGTTTAACCTCCAATCCTGTACTTTCCTATAGCTGGATCAGTCATCTCCCTCAAGTCTCCCAACTTAAAAATCAGGCCTGAAATTAAGAGGTGGTCACCCATGCCTCTCTTACTTCCTCTAGCGCTTTCATCTCACCGACCGCAAATCTTTAGATAACAGTGTCAGAAGCATGAAACACTCTCGGGGTCTAGAGAGCACCCTCTGTTCCTTTCTGAAACAGCCCCTCTTGCTCCCGCTTAAACATAAAGCTGTTTTGCAGCACTAGGCAACCAGACACTTTTGAAGTAGACAAAGATTCTTAATACTTTTAAACAATTGCAGCAGACAGCTGGAAGTCAGCATAGTAAAATCGATGTCAGCAAACCGCACTACCTGAGACTTCATACAGTAAGCAGACTAAGAAGTATCAGGACACACTAGGCAAATATAGCTACTTTCGACTAATACTTGTGATTTGGACTTAAGCAAACAGTATTTTTTTTTTCTGATTGCGGGTTTTCTTTTTGAGACTAAGCTACTCATCATTGTGTCTTTGTGTGTTCCACTTACCCAGTGCATATTTTTCAACATCTGTATGTAGAATGAGATTCAGACTTAGTATCTTCTATTTTCTACAATAAAATATCACTTGCCCAAAGTTTCGTATGAGCTGATCATTGAGTTCTCAGGACATGTGACTACCCTCTCCCGCTCTAGTCTGTCGGGTTTTTTTTGTTTGTTTGGTTGGTTGGGTTTTTTTGTTTGTTTGTTTGTTTGTTTGTTTGTCTCTGTCTCTTGCTCCCAGATTCATATTCCCCAGATGACCTAAGTCTCTACTCTCGGCGCTCTCATTTCAACCTTGTGCTCTGCCTGAACCAAAGTACACCTACTTCCACCCGGGACACTTCCTACTCCCCTACCTATCCTGGCAGAAACCCGATTCCAACAGTCTCAAACCTGTGTATCTTGTATCCTTATATATAATAATAAGACCAGATTCCTCAGAAGGGAGAGGGTGTTCATTTTCTAATTTTTATTTTTCTTTGAATAATATCCTTTCTTTCCACCTTACAGCTCATCAGTCCCTACTAACAAGTCCTAACTCAGCCTAGTTCTCTCGCCGTTTCATTTGTCCACTTACATCGCTAAGCCATTTCATTAAATTCTTCTTTATACAGAATGCTGCTTCTGACCTCATACTCCCTGGACTTTGCCTCCAAAGTTCTATTTATTTCCAAAGCCCAATTCAGGGTTTTCATCCACCTGAAAATGTTACTTGACCCCAGACCCAGTTTTCCTTCCTCTGTTCAGTTGTTTTAATATCTTTCTCGCCATTGTGGCAATATTTGCATATTACTTTAGCCCTTCAATTTCCATAATAATGTTCTAAATGAAGAAGAACAAAGAAGCCAGAAATGTGTCTAGCTTCAATTGTTAAGATGCTTTCAGTTGTACCAAGCAACAAAAGGGAACTCAACACATTTAAAGCTGTTTATGAAAGGTCGATCTAAAGGTCTTCAAACAAATGCATACCAATCATTTTTTTGTATGTTAAATATTTTGTATAATATACAAATTGCAATTTGAGTATTTCTAAACAAAGTACTTAGGGAGGATGTGGAAAAGGATATTTCAACATAATGTAGTATTAATGTTTGTTTCCAAACTTCAATTGCCAGTTCTAAATAAAAGACTCTACAGAGGTCAGCAAGGTGGCTCAACAGGTAAAGAAACTTGCCACCAAGGACTCACAGAGTGAAAGGAGAAAACTAACTCCTACATTTTGTCCTTGAGTCTCAACACTGATACCATGGGAAGTGCCTGCCCATGTACACATGTATACATATAAGTAAGTAAATACATTTTTAAATTGTTTATCTTGAAACATCCTCATATTTCTACCATATCTGCCAAGTTTTTAGTTCTCATTTAAAACACTTACTATGCCAGTCATAGTGGGCATCCCTATGATCACAGCACTCAAGGGGCAGGGGCAGGAAGACAGTTCCAAGTTTGAGATCAGCCTGATTTTTATACTATGCTCCAGGCTACCTTGGGCTACATAGCAAGACCTTGTCTCAAACAAGCAGGAACAAAATCTAATACAAGGTATTATGTGATAGAAAGATTGTATAGCATGCCTTCACTACACATATGTAAAGCTGAGGCTGTACAAAATTACATGAAGAAAAGTAAAATGACATAATTATGTAGCATCAACTTAAAAGAGAACATTTCCGGTGTAATACTACACTCAGTGGTTGTAATACTGTGTGACTTCACTACCTTGTACTAACATGACATGAACTAGTCCTTTCCAATGTACATGCTCACCTTCTCTGTCACTCTGTCTGTCTCTGTCTCTGTGTCTGTCTCTGTCTGTCTCTGTGTCTGTGTGTGCATGATTTTCACATGAGCATGGGGTTTTAATTAATAATAAGTGTACTTTGCAAAGGCTGAAGAAAGGGAGAAAGAG
>JANHMN010000004.1:111740612-111790612 GCA_030674055.1 Rhabdomys pumilio | reverse complement strand
AAGAATGAAATCCAAATATATGGCATAGCCTAGACATATGGTACCTGGCTCTAATTTGTAAACAAAGGCAGAAATAGTTGCTCTATTTATTGCGATGCACCATTTTTATAGCACTTCCGGTGCACAGGCATATTTGGACAGTTGTGGAGTAGAAAGACATATAAGACAAAGCTTCCAGTGTCCAGGGTCATCACCACAGGTAATGTGCGTGAATACCAGCATAATGCTGTATGTAGATCAGAGAAAAGAAGACCTCCAGAATCCAGAGAAACTCCATGAAAAAGAAAAGGGCTGAACGAGTCATTATGTTAGAAATTTCTAAATGTAATAAAAAACTAAAAATGGGAAGGGAAAATGTTAAAGTCATCATTAAATCTCATCATACATTTTATTGAAACTCAAAATTGTTTTACTAACATAGTCAGTATTTGCCTCCTGAAGTTTTATAAACTGGGAAAAAAAAATTATTCTCTCAGTTTTTAGATTCATTTAATTCCTCACCAATTAGAATTAATATCCTTGGATACTTACATATGAATGGACCTAATTCACATTACTTAAAGTATCACATTTGTGATTGGGACATGTAGTATACAATTGGTGTTAGAAATGGTACAAGGGGCTGGAGAGGTGGCACCATGGTTAAAAGCATTGACTATTCTTCCAGAGGTCCTGAGTTCAATTCCCAGCAACCACATGGTGGCTCACAACTATCTGTAATGGGATCTGATGCTCTCTCCCGGTGTGTCCAAAGACAGCGAGAGTGTACTCATCTGCATAAAATAAATATATTTTTTTTAAAAAGTGGTACAAATAAAGCATTTAAATTATCTTTTATAAGCATGTACTGTCAGTATAACACTACCAATAACATGACATGAAACAACATTCCAGTAAAAAAGAAACCCAATCCTCTCCAGCACTGGAGCAGACTTCCACAATACAGAGGTAGACAAGACTACAAGACAGGGTCATAACTAAAGCAACACATTCTTAGGGTCCTCTGTGCAGTTCTGAGCTGGGCATCATCTGGAAACTGTAACTGAGCATGTGGCATCTCATGCTCCCAGTGGCCTTCTGAACCAGAAGTGATCCAGACTCAACCTTCCCTACACTGTGATTCTCCACTCTTTAAAACAGCTCTCTTGTCCAGGTCATCCTGAATCACACACTAGAATGATATCAAACTGATCAGGTGTTCCAAACACATTTCCCTACTCACAGATTCATAGCGTGTTATGTATCAGATAATTGTACATGGAACTGTCGTCCGTTAGTAGTGTATTATTTCCTGGGACAGACTGTATTGATGGAATCTTTTGGAAAAAGACAATAATACCCTTAACAACAAGAGTTTAGTGGCCATGAACATGAAAGAGAGTAAGGAAGACTATATGTATGAGGGCACAGAGAGAGGAAAGGGAAGGAAGAAATGTATTATATTATAGTCTCAAAATTTTTTAATTAAAAAAAAAAAAAACAGAAACTGCTACCACTGACCCAAACTACTGACCAGTGATCCCTTGGCAAATAGGATTTCTTCCACATTTGGCTTTATAAATCTCTATGACTGTAAATACCAAAGCTATAAACTCATGACATCATTCCTACTTCTCTGTAATTCTTTATGTACACAGTGGAATTAGAGCATTCATTACAAAATTTAATAATCATTTCTATCTCATGCTTCAAACTCTCCAATGGTTATACATTGAGACAAAACCCAAATGTAACCGTTGCAAACATCTTTAAGATCAGGCTTTAGTCAACATTCCTCCTTCACTCATCTCCCTCTCTCCACGCTGTAGTCATTGTAAGTTTTTCTCATTCCATTCTCAATCTCTCTCATTCCAGCTTCCAAGCTAACATAGCTTTGCCTTTCATCATAAATGGACTTCTTAACTTTTACAGCTCATCAAACCCAACTCCTGTGTTCCTCCTGGCAGACTTACCTTACCAGCTGGTGGTCTCTTTGTCATCTCAACTACCCAGCATACTGCATTTCTTCCTGTACCACACTGTACTTCATTAATGTCCCTTTGAGACAGAGATTACAAGCTAATTGAACTCAGGACCTCTGGGAGAGCAGTCAGTGCTCTTAACAGCTGAGCCATCTCACCAGCCCTAAAAATTGTATCCTTCTGGAACATAAGATCATTACCATCATGTCTGATCCATAGTGGGACTCAATTGGCTTGAACTAAATGTGTTCTTTCGTAACAAGCTTAATAAACAATCTCTTCCATGATTTATTTAAACACTCACTTCCATACTTAAAAATTGTCTTTTTTTCTTAAGATTTATTTATTTTATGTATATGAGTATACTCTCACTGTCTTCAGACACATCAGAAGAGGGCATCAGATCCCATTACAGATGATTGTGAGCCACCATGTGGTTGCTGGGAATTGAACTCAGGACCTCTGGGAGAGCAGTCAGTGCTCTTAACCGCTGAGTCATCTCACCAGCCCTAAAATTTGTCTTTATTTCTTGACAATTTAGTTCTCTTTATAAAATTAATTTATATTTTTTATTACAGAATTGTGGGACTAGGGGTAAAAAAATTTATGCTTAATATTGTCCTACTCAGGGTCATAATTACAATCTGTAATTGTTCTTTCATGTAATAGAATTAATAATTAATAAAGCCCATTATTGTTAGTGTCTGCTATTTATCACGTTTCTGCATTTTATTGTATTTTATGATTACCTAATTTAATACTCAAAACCACCCCTCCCTGTATTTACTTAAATAGATATACTTTGATGTGACCTATTGACCACGTTAGAAACAAATGCATTAATTGGTGATTTATCTCATGGCTGTGCAAATATATTGTCTCCAGAAAGTATTTGTCCAGTGTCTTAAGGGATAAAAGAGAGGATACAGACATGAACATATATTTAAGGTTTTTCCTGAAAATATTTGCTTCAGGGTAATTTAATGCCTTTGCCCATTGAGTCTTCCAGGCTGAGTTTAACACATGAGTGAATTAAAATCTAGAACAAATGGCATTCCTACAAGCATGGTGAATTTATTGACTTTTGTCATGTAAGAATATGCACTGACAGTACAGTTAGTGACAGAAATGTCTGCTACGGTAGACTCTGCCTTGTTTGACATACTGCGGGAAAAATAAGTATTATTGATTAATTTTTTTAAATGACAATTTTCCAGAGCCTAGATTAGAATCAGAAAATGCTATTAACCTCACAGGAATGGAAAACACTCTACTTCTATTTGATAGAGGCAGCTGAGGAGAAACTCAGGCTAGGGGCCAATCACCTCAGAAAAATTAATTTGCTCTACCAGTTGCAGTAGCAAGCAAATACAGTTTGGAGCATCGTCCGGTTAGATGTGATGTTTATGGAGTTCTGAAATGCCAGCAGGGGAATACATGCACTAGTGTCGGACCTTAGGGCAGCCTTCCTGGGCAGCAGTAAGAGAGAAAAGGGAGAAGGAAATGGTGCTTACTTTTGTTCTCATCATTTATTACACAAAAAGATTCTCAAATGAAAGAGAATCCTAATGATTATCAATTCAAATGAAAGGCATAGGAATCATCTACACAAGAATATTAGGTTTCCTGCTCTTTTCTCTGTTTTAAATGTATCATCCTTTGTTTGTGAGATGTTGGAACCAGATTAATGATCTTAATAATTTGATAATTAAAAGGATAAATGATGAAAATGTAGGATTAAAATGGTTGGCAATCTGAATACTTATTTTTTTTAATTTAACTCATACAATATTTTTAGATTATATTCTTTCCTTTCCTCCAACCGCTTCCAGATGCTGACTACCAAACTTTGTGTTGTTTCCCTCTCTTAAAATTAAAAAAATAAAAATACCCAAAAAAGTAAACAAAAGTAACAAAACATGGAGTCCATTTACGTCTGTCTGTTTGTCTCTCAGTCTGTCTGTGAACAATTAATAAAAAAGAGATCATGAATTTGAAAAAAGAATAAGGAGAGGTATATAGAAAAGTTTGCAAGGAGAAAGAAGGGGGAAATGATGTAATCATACTATAATCTCCCAAAATCAAATTTAAACTCTGTGTGTGTGTGTGTGTGTGTGTGTGTGTGTGTGTGTGTGTGTGTATTGTGTATGTGCTCATACACGTGCACACACATGCCAAATGAGGCCAGAAGAGAAAATCAGGTCTCCCTGGAGCTAGAGTTATAGGTAGTTGTTAGCTGCCTAATGTGTGTGCTTGGAACTGAACTCCTAAGCCATCTCTCCAGTCCTTCAGTGTTGCTAAAGCATAGAGTTTTTAGGTTTTTTGGTTGTAATAAAATACCCTAACCAAAAAGCAACATAAGCTCTTGATTCTAGATCTTCCATCACTGAAAGGAAGTCATAGAGGCAGAAGCATAAGGCAACCAGTCATGTCACATCCACAATCAAGAGCAGAGAGGGCATGAACACAGGAGTCTTCTCAGTACTCAACTAACTTTTTGTGTTCTGGCACTGTCTATGGCCCCAAAATCATGCTAACTCTGTCTTTTCCCTGTCACTTAAGGTAACAAACAAAGCATCCAATAGACAGGACCACAGACAAGCTGATCTACACAATGCCTTGTGAGACTCTCTCTCTCTCCCTGGATGACTCTAGGTTGTGTCAGGATGATCATTAAAACTAGGACACATCTAGTATAAAGCATCAATTATAGTGAAAACCTGAGTTACATGTGTAAAAGTAACTGGACAAAAATGAGAAGACTGAGCAGACCTTGGGCACTAGCTCCACGCCCAGTCCCTCAACAACCACAAGAAACTTGTATCCCAGGGGATCTAACATTCCCCAAATCATAGGATCTCAGGAGCTTGGTCACACCAGGATTTGAGGATCCCAGAGGCAGCTTGACTCCCAGGAGCTCTGACACACCCAGGATGTAAGGATCACAGGATTTAAGAATCATAGGGCCACAGGAACAGATAGATTTTTAAGAGTTCTAACACAACCAGGATCAGAGGAGAGACTGACTCCAATCAGAGACAGTAAGGGCAGATAGCACTAGAGATAACCAGATGGAGAGAGACAAGGACAAGAACATGAACAACAGAAACCAAGGTTACTTGACATCATCAAAACCCAGGTCTTCCACCATAGCAAGTTCTGGATACACCATCACACCGAAAAAGCAAGGTTCAGATCTAAAATCACTTCTAATGATGATGATAGAGGACTTTAAGAAGGATATAAATAACTTCCTTTAAAATATATATAAGAAACAGGCTGATACTCTTAAAGAGGAAACACAAAAATCTCTTAAAGAATTACAGAATAACACAACCAAACAAAAGAAGAAAGTGAACAAGACCATTCAGGATATAAAAATGGAAATAGAGACAATAAAGAAAACACAAAGGGAGACAACCTTGGAGATAGAAAACCTAGGAAAGAGATCAGGAGTAGTAGACACAAGCATCACCAACAGAATACAAGAGATAGAAAAGAGAATCTCAGGTGCAGAAGATACCAAAGAAAACATTGACACAACTGTCAAAGAAAATGCAAAAAGCAAAAACCTCCTAACCCAAAACATACAGAAAATTCAGGACACAATGAGAAGACCAAATCTGAGGATAATAGTTATAGATGAGAGTTAAGATTCCCAACTTAAAGGGCAATAAATATCTTCAACAAAATTATAGAAGAAAACTTCCCTAACCTAAAGAAAGAGATGCCCATGAAAACACAAGAAGCCTACAGACTAGAACAGAAAAAAATTCCTCCCATCACATAATTAAAACACCAAATGCACAAAACAAAACAAAAAAATTAAACACACTAAGAGAAAAAGGTCAAGTGATATATAAAAGCACACCTATGAGAATTACACCAGACTTTTTACCAGAGACTATAAAAACCAGAATTATATTATACAAGGCAAAACTCATAATTATCATAGATGGAGAAACCAAGATATTCCATGATAAAACCAAATTTACACAATATCTTTCCACAAATCAAGCCCTACAAAGGATAATAGATGGAAAACTCCAACACAAGGAGGGAAAACACACCATAGTAAAAGCAATAAAGTAAACTTTGAAGAAACCCAAAAGAAGATAGCCACACCAACATAATTCCACCTCTAACAATAATAACAAGAAGCAACAATCACTTTTCCTTAATATTCCTTAACATCAATAGAGTCAATTCCCCAATAAAAAGACATAGACTAACAAACTGGATACTTAAACATGACCCAACATTTTGCTGCACCCAGGAAATGCACCTCGGTGACAAAGACAGTCACTACCTCAGAGTAATGGGTTGGAAAACAATTTTCAAAAAAATGGTCCCAAGAAAAAAGCTGGAGCAGTCATTCTAATGTCTAATATTGAATAAAATTGACTTTCAACCAAAAGTTATCAAAAAAGATAAGGAAGGACACTTTACACTCATCAAACAAAAAATCTACTATGATGAACTCTCAATTCTGAACATCTATGCTCCAAATGAAAGGGGACCCACATTCATAAAAGAAACTTTACTGAAGCTCAAAGCACACATTGCACCTCACACAATAATAGTGGGAGTCTTCAACACACCACTATCATCAACGGATGATGATGGAAACAGGAACTAAATAAAGACACAGTAAAACTAACAGAAGTTATGAACCAAATGGATTTACAAGATATTTACAGAACATTTCATCCTAAAATAAAAGAATATACGTTCTTCTCAGTACCTCATGGTACCGTCTCCAAAATTCACCATATAATTGGTCACAAAACAGGCCTCAGCACATACAAGAACATTGAAATTATCTCATGTATCCTAACAGATCACCACAGACTAAGGCTGGTTTAAATAACAACAAAAACAACAGAAAGCCCACATACACGTAGAAGCTGAACAACGATCTGTTCAATGAAAACTTGGTCAACATAGAAATAATAAAAGAAATTAAATACTTTTTAGAATTTAATGAAAATGAAGGGTCTTCATACTAAAACTTATGGGACACAATGAAAGCAGTGCTAAGAGGAAAACTCATAGCTCTAAGTGTCTACAAAAAGAAACTAAAGAGAGCATACACTATCAGTTTGACATCACACCTGAAAGCTCTAGAACAAAAAGAAGCAAATACACCCAAGAGGAGTAGACTGGAGGAAATAATCAAACTCAGGGCTGAAATCAACCAAGTAGAAACCAAAAGAACTATATAAAGAATCAACAAAACCAGAAGCTGGTTCTTTAAGCAAGTCAACAAGATAGATTAAACCCTTAGCTAGACTAACGAGAGGGCACAAAGACAGTATCCAAATTAATAAAATCAAAAATGAAAAGGGAGATATAACAATGGAAATGAAGGAAATATAAAAAAAAAAATCATCAGATCCTACTACAAAAGCCTATCTTCAACCAAATTGGAAAATCCAGATGAAACAGACAATTTTCCAGACAGATACTAGGTGCTAAATTTAAATCAGGATCAGATAAACAATCTAAACAGCCCCATAACCCATAAAGAAATAGCAGCAGTCATTAAAAGTCTCCCCACAAAAAAAAAGCCCAGGACCAGATGGTTTTAGTGTAGAATTCTATCAAACCTTCAAAGAAGATCTAATACCAATTCTCTTCAAACTATTCCACAAAATAGAAACAGAAGGAACACTACCTGAAGACTCCCAAATTCGGGAGACCCTTACTCAAGTCTCAGGAAGTCTCGAACACCCACAAACTCCAAGACCGTACCTGGATGCAATTAGCAGAGGTTTATTAGGGAAGAGAGCTGGCAGCCAGCGTTCAAACTGCAAACTCGTGCACGAGTACAGTTTGACCCCGCGTGGTAGGCTAAGGAACCTTTTATAGTAGGGGGTAGGGAAAGGAAGGAATTTTCGCGCGGTTACACATGATTGGTTATTTCAAATATCAGCAACTTGCAGAGGCGGCAGGATGGCTAGTTAGGACTTGTCTGGGCATGCCTTTTTACTTTGTGGCCAGGAATGTGTCTTCCTGCTTTGGGCCTACCCCACCCACAGGTGGATTTTCTTCCCTGAGGCTTGAGGAATGTATGGGGCAGTGAAGACCCGAAATCCTACATTCAGTTCCACCTTCCTGGAACTAATGAGCCTGTATATATTTTATAAAATGGTCTTTATAATTTTTTCACTCTACATCCCCAATTTGTTCTATGAAGCCACAAAAACCACACAAAGATCCAACAAAGAAAGAGAACTTCAGACAAATTTCCCTTATGAGCATCAATGCAAAAATGTTCAATAAAACTCTCATAAACCAAATCAAGAACACATCAAAATAATCATTCAACACAATCAAGTAGACTTCATCCCATGGATACATAGATGGTACAATATAAGGAAATCCATCATCATAATCCACTACATAAACAAAATCAAAGAAAAAACAACATGATCATCTCACTAGATGCTGAAAAAGCATCTGACAGATTTCCACATCCCTTCATGTTAAAAGTCTTGGAAAGATCAGGAATTCAAGGACCATACCTAAACATAGTAAAAGCAATATACAGCAAACCATTAACCACTATCAAACTAAATGGGGAGAGACTTGAAGCAATCGCACTAAAATCAGGGACTAGACAACGCTGCCTACTCTCCCCCTATTTATTTGATATAGTACTGGAAGTTCTAGCCAGAGCAATTAGACACCAAATGGAAGTCAATGGGATACAGATTGAAAAGGAAGAAGTCAAAATATCACTATTTGCAGATGATACAATAGTATACTTAAGTGACCCCAAAAGGTTCTACCAGAGAACTCCAAAACCTAATAAACAACTTTCACAAAGTGGCTGGATATAAAATCAACTCAATCCAATCAGTAGTCTTCCTCTACTCAAAGAATAAACAGGCTTAGGAAGAAATTAGGGAAATGACACCCATCACAATAGTAACAATATAAAATACCTTGGCCAAATGGAAAAGGGGGGGGGCACGGGATAGGGGTTTTCTGGGGAGGGGAAATGGGGAAAGGGATTGGCATCTGAAATGTAAATAAAATATCTAATAAAAAAAAAGAAAAAAATTATAAAATACCTTGGCGTGAATCTAATCAAGCAAGTGAAAGATCTGTATGACAAGAGCTTCACATCCCTGAAGAAGGAAATTAAAGAAGATCTTAGAAGATGGAGCAATCTCCCATTCTCATGTATTGGCAGAATTAATATAGTAAAAATGGAAATCTTTCCACACGCAGTCTACAGATTCAATGCAATCCCCATAAAAATTCCAACTTAATTCTTCATAGAGTTAGAAAGAGCAACTCTCAAATTCATTTGGAATAACAAAACCTTGGGATACCAAAAACTATTCTCAACAATAAAAGAACTTCTTGGGACCATCCATGATCTCAAGTTGTATTACAGAGCAATAGTGACAAAAACTGCATGGTATTCATACAGAGACAGGCAGGTAGATCAGTACAATAGAACTGAAGACCCAGAAATGAACCCACATATCTATGGTCATTTGATCTTTGACGAAAGAGCTAAAACCATCCCTGGAAAAAGGACAGCATTTTCAACAAATAGTGCTGGCTCAACTGGAGGTCAGCATGTAGAAGAATGCAAATCGACCCATTCTTATTTCCTTGTGCAAAATTCAAGTTCAAGTGGATAAAAGACCTCCACATAAAACCAAATACATTGAAACTAATAGAGGAGAGAGTAGGGAACAGCCTCGAACACTGGCACAGGGGAAATTTTTCTGAACAAAACACCAATGACTTATGTGCTAAGATCAAGAATTGACAAATAGGACTTCATAAAATTGCAAAACTTCTGTAAAGCAAAGGACACTGTCAATAGGACAAAAGCCAACCAACAGATTAGAAAAAGATCTTTACCAATCCCACATCTGAGAAGACTAATATCCTATATATACAAAAAGCTCAAAACGTTAGACTCTAAAGAATCAAATAACCCTATTAAAAATGGGGTTCAGAATTAAACAAAGAATTCTCAACTGAGAAATACTGAGATGCACCTAAAGAAATGTTCAACATCCTTAATCATTAGGGAAATGCAAATCAAAACGACTCTGAAGTTCTGCCTCATGCCAGTCAGAATGGCTAAGATCAAATACTCAGGTGACAGCAAATACTGGGGAGAATGTAGAGAAAGACGAACACTCCTCCATTGTTAGTGGGATTGCAAGCTGGTACAACTACTCTGGAAATCAGTCTGGCAGTTCGTCAAAAAAATGGACATAATATTACCTGAGGCTATACTACTCCTGGGCATATACCCAAAAGATGCTCCAACATATAACAAGGACACATGCTCTACTATATTCATAGCAGGCTTATTTATAATAGCCAGAAGCTGGAAAGAACTCAGATGTCCTTCAACAGAGGAATGGATACAGAAAATGTTTTACATTTATACAATGGAGTACTACTCAGCCATTAAAAACAATGAATTTGAGAAATTCTTAGGTGAATGAATGGAACTAGAAAATATCATCCTGAGTGAGGTAACCCAATAACAAAAGAACACACATGGTATGCACTCACTGATAAGTGAATTTTACCCCAAAACACAGAATACCCAAGATACAATTCACAGACCACATGAAACTCAAGAAAGAAAACCAAAGTGTAAGTGCTTCAGTCCTTCTTAAAAGGAGGAATAAAATACTCACAGTAGCAAATACAGAGACAAAGTGTGGAGCAGAGACTGAAGAACATGCCATCTAAAGACTGCCCCACCTGGGGATTCACCCCATATACAGTCACCAATCCCAGAAACTATTGTGGATGCCAAGAAGTGCATGCTGACAGGAGCCTGATAATAACTATCTCCTGAGAGGCAGTCTTCTGGTTTACATAAGTGGATGCTCGAAGCCGACCATTGGACTGAGCATGGGGTCCTCAGTGGTGTCCCCAATGGAGAAGTTAGAGAAAGAATGAATGGAGCTCAAGGTGTTTGCAACCCCACTGGAAGAACAATAATATCAGCCAACCAGAGCCCCCAGAACTCCCAGAAACTGAACTACCAACCAAGGCATTCCCATGGAGGGACTCATGGCTCCAGCCACATATATAGCACAGGATGGCCTTGTTGGCCATTAGTAGGAAGAGAGGACCTTGGTTCTGTGAAAGCTCGATACCTCAGTGTAAGGGAGTTGAAGGGTGAGAAGGTGGGAGTGGGTGGGTGCGGGAACATCCTCAAAGAAGCATGGGAGAAAAATGGGATACGGTATTTGCAGGGTAGGTGGGGAGACCAGGAAAGGGAATAACACTTGAAATGTAAGAAAAGAAAATATCCAATAAAAAGAAAGGAAAAAAAAAACAAAAATGAGAAGACTTTGGATGTACATTTAGTAAAAGAACACATAAACAACTTTCTTACAACTTAAGAGATTCACAATAAATGATAAGTTTGCACTTAAATGTAATGATAAAATCACTACCTTCATTAATAATCAAAATATGATACCAAAATATAACTGGGGTACTACCTAAGAAATTGGTCAGACTTCAAATTACTATTACATACATCCAGGCACAGGGGCATTCAAAACTATGGAGTAGGCCTTAAATCCAATCATAAATCAATTTGTTAGCACCATAAATTTTGTACCACTATTACATCTACAGGCACATCTTGCCAAATTAGTCATTATTGTAGTTCATGGGGCTCACAATTGGGTAAGACTGTTGGCTCCACTTTTACCACCCCCAGCACTCTACAGAATACTACCCAGCACTATGAAAGCTAGTCAACATCAACGAAACTTCCTGACAAGTACAAACTTGATTTTTCTATGTCCTAGAAAGAATGAGTAGTGTCTTCAAAAGTAGAGTATTACCATCAAGTTCTGACAGGTAATCAAGAGCAATAGCAATACCACCTATAAGGAAAGTTATAATACACCTGGGATTTTTTTACTTGGTAAATTGTGGCTTCTGGAAGGAGCACTGCCCACTTTGTAGAGTAATTCTAGTTAAACTTTTAATGCAAATATATACATAGATAGAGACACACAGTTTATAGAATAGTAGGTGTCTATATTGCTTTTTCAAATATCATTAGAGTTAGTTATCACTTCCACAACTCCTCCTCTGCCTTTTTCCCCCATCTGTTGCCTAATAGGAAGGGATATTGTAATGGTTGCTCTTGGTTGTCAATATGGTTACATCTAGAATTAAGTAAAACTCTAGTGGCTAGGCACACCTGTAAAGGATTCTTCTTGACTGAATTATTTGAAATGAGAAGAAACACACTAAATCTAGATTTCTTAATCTGGCCACACCCTTTTCTGGCAGCCTATGTAAAGGTCATAGAAGAAAATTGCCTGCTTGCTCTCAGTCTTGCTTGAAAATCCATTTCTTCACTATTATTAAAGCATACTTCTTTGAGATTTTGATGTATACGTAATGGCAGCTAAGGCATCTGACTGAACAACTACTGGGTTCTTGGATCTTCTATCAGTTGACAGACATTACTGAACTAGCTACAGCAAAGTCTAAAAGCAACACTAATATATCTTAAATAGATAGATGATAGATAGATAGATAAATACACAGACAAATGCATACATAGATATATAGATACACATATACATAGATTCTGTATATATACATATGCATCATATACATATATTAATATCCAAATACTGTCCTTATTATAGTATTTGCTGCATAGACAAACAAATATTGAAAACCGCTGTTTCTAAGTTACCTTGCTTCTATGGACTTGAGCTTGTCCACTATAGAAGTTTTTGTTCTACTTATTTCCATAGTATAACAAATAAAATTAAGAAAACCTCAACACAGCCAGAAAAGACTCTTTCCCTCTTAAAGCATGTCTATTCTAAGGTTTTCTTGTCAAAACTTTTAGACTAAAGTGTATTTTTTTTATTTCTATAATTTGTCTCTTATTTCAACAGTATAATCTCTTCATAGAAGAAATTTCCGGCACTTCCTATTTCCTTTTTGGTCATTTAAGAAATTGTAGAACTGCCTTCCAGTCTGGGCCAGAGCACTAAGCAGATCCTAGGTGGCAACTCTGAACTCAGAGGAAGCAGGCCTCCCAGGAGCTCTAGCCTGGGCAGTATCTTAGGTAAGCAGACAGCAAAGTCTGCCCCAAACAAGGAGTAACCTGGACCCACTAGGACCCAGGAAGTCACTCCTGGCCTGGAGCACTGGTTCCTTCCTGTCTGCACCTGAGCACTGAGCAGATTTGGGGCCCCAGATCTAACCCCACTAGTAACACCCACCCACACAGTTCTGACACAACCAAGATAATAGAAAAGACAGGCTCCAGTCAGAGACAGGGCAGATAGCACTAAAGAGATCCAGATGGTGAAAGGCAAGTACAAGAACATAAGCATCAGCAACCCAGGGTACTTGGCATCATTAGAACCTAGTTATTCCACACCAGAAGTCCTGAAATCCCCATATCACCAGGAAAGCAAGGTTCAGATTTAAAATCACTTCTAATGATGATGATAGAGGACTTTAAGAAGAACATAAATAACACTCTCAAAGAAATTGAGAACACAGGTAAACAAATAGAAGCCCTTAAGAGGAAATACAAAAATCCCATAAAGAATTACAAGAGAACACAACCAAACAGGTGAAGGAATTGAACAAAACCATCCAGGACATGGAAATGGAAGTAGAAACAATAAAGAAATCACAAAGGGAGACTACCCTGGAGATAGAAAACCTAGGAAAGAAATCAGGAGTCATAGATACAAGCATCAACAACAGAATATAAAAGATAGAAGAGAGAATTACAGGTGCAGAAGATGCCATAGAAAATATTGACACAACTGTCAAAGAAAATACAAAATGCAAAAGTTCTTAACATAAAACATCCAGGAAATCCAGGACAGAATGAGAAGACCAAACCTAAGGATAATAGGTATAGATGAGAGTAAAGATTCCCAACTTAAAGGGCCAATAAATATCTTCAAAAAAATTATAGAAGAAAACTTCCCTAATCTAAAGAACTAGATGTTCATAAACATAGAAAAAGCCTATAGAACACCAAGTAGACTAGACCAGAAAATACCTCCCATCACATAATAGTCAAAACACCAAGTTCACAAAAAAAAGAAAGAATACTAAATGCAGTAAGGGAAAAAGGCCAAGTAACATGTAAAGGCAGACCTATCAGAATTACACCAGACTTCTCACCAGACCTTTTAAAAGCTAGAAGATGCTGGACAGATGTCATACAGACCCTAAGAGAACACAAATGCCAGCCCAGGCTACTTTACCCAGCAAAACTCTCAATTATCATAGATGGAGAAACCAAGATATTCCACCACAACAAAACCAAATTTACACAATATCTTTCTACAAATCCAGCATTACAATGGATAATAGCAGGAAAGCTCCAATACAGGGAGGGAAATTATACCCTAGAAAGAGCAAGAAAGTAATCCTCTTCCAACAAATCCAAAAGAAGATAGCCACAGCCAGGCGGTGGTGGTGCACGCCTTTAATCCCAGCACTTGGGAGGCAGAGGCAGGTGGATTTCTGAGTTAGAGGTCAGCCTGATCTACAGAGTGAGTTCCAGGACAGCCAGGGCTACACAGAGAAACCCTGTCTCGAAAAACAAAACAAACAAACAAAAAAAAAGATAGCCACACAAAGACAATTCCACCTCTAATAACAAAAATAACAGGAAGCAAGAATCACTGTTCCTTAATATCTCTTAACATCAATGGACTCAATTCTCCAATTAAAAGACATAGGCTAATGGTCTGGACACATAAACAGGACCCAGCATTTTGCTGCATACAGGAAACCTACCTCAGTGACAAAGACAGATTCTACCTTAGAGTAAAAGGCTGGAAACCAATTTTTCAAGCAAATGGTCCTAAGAAACAAGCTGGAGTAGCCATTCTAAAATCTCTAGCCTGAAAACACAAAGGGAGGGACTCATGGTTCCACCTGTATAGGTAGTTGAGGGTGGCCTTGTCAGGCATCAGTGGAAGTGTATGGCCTTGGTGCCTAAAAGTTTGGATTCCCTAGTGATGGGGAATTTAAAGAGCAGGGAGGCAGGAATGGGAGGATGGTGGGAGCACACCCTCATAGTAATTGGAGGAGGGGGAGGGGGTAAGAAGTTAGGTATCAGTAGAAGTAGAGGGCCTTGGTGCCTGAAAGTTTGGATTCTCTAGTACTGGAGAATTCAAGAGCAGGGAGGCGGGAATGGGAGGATGGTGGGAGCACATCCTTATAGATACTCTCAGAATTATATGGATTAGACATGACAGTGGCAGGCTGCCAGAAGACTAGATTCTAGAATTCAAACAAGAATTATCTTGATACTAAAATTTGCTTTGAGAATTGTATATTGCAGAATACAATTCTTGGTGTATCTACTCATCAAGCATGCTGAGCAGATCTGCTTGAGCCTCTGATGTCCTGGAATTCCAGCTGGATGTAGTGAAAATGTAGAAAAATGTATAAAAGCAAAAGGGAGAAGGGGGCATGGAATAGGGGTTTTCTAGGGATGGGAAATGGGGAAAGGGGATGGCATTTGAATTGTAAATAAAATATCCAATAAGATAGATAGATAAATAAATAAATAAATAAATAAATAAATAAATAGAAAAGAAAATGTAGAACTTCTTACCTTTATAATAGGCAGAAGCTGGAAAAAGCCCAGATGTCCTTCAACCGAGAAATGGATACAGAAAATATTTTACATTTACACAATGGAGTACTATTCAGCTATTAAAAACAATAAATTTATGAAATTGTTAGACAAATGGATGGAACTAAAGAAATATCATCCTGAGTGAGGTAACCAATCACAAAAGAACACACATGGTATGCACTCACTGATAAGTGGATATCAGCCCTAAAGTTTACAATACCCAACAGATACAACTCGCAGACCACTTGAAGCTCAAGAAGGAAGACCAAAATGTAGGTGCTTCAGTTCTTCTTAGGAGTAACAAAATACTCAAAGGAGCAAATACAGAGACAAAATGTGGAGCAGAGACTGGAGGAGGGGCCATCTGGAGACTTCCCTACGTGGGGATCCATCCCATGTGCAGTCAACAAAGGCAGACACTGTTGTGAATGCCAGGAAGTGCATGCTGACAAGAACCTGATATACCTGTCTCCTGAGAGGCTCTGCCAGAATCTGACATATACAGATCATATACAGGTGGATGCTCATAGCTAACTTTTGAACTGATCACAGGGTTCCCAATGGAGGAGTTAGAGAGAAAACTGAAGGAGCTGAAGGGGTTTGCAGCCCCATGGGAAGAGCAACAATACCAACCAACCAGAGCTCCCTGGGTCTAAACTGCCAGCCTGGGAACACACATGGAGAGACTCATAGCTCCAGCTATATATGTAGTGAAGGATGGTGTTGTCAAGAATTGGTGGGAGTGGAGGTCCTTGGTCTCATGAAGACTGGATGCCCCAGTGTTGGGAATTCAAGGGCAGGGAGGGGGTGGATGGGTGAGGGCACACTCTAATAGAAGCAGTTGGAGGGGAGATGAATAGGGAGTTCCTGGTGGGGGTGGGTGAATGGAGAAAGGGAATAACATCTAAAATGTTAATAAGGAGAATAACCAATTTAAAAAAAAGAAGAAGAATGAGATTCATAACTTAAACTTGAAGTACCTCATTTCCCTGATCAAAGGATTGGCTCAGAAATAGTACATAATCTCTCCGAGCCAAGAAATCCTAGTCTATGCAGTCTGCAACCTAAACTGAAAGAGATGCGCTGACCTCAGCCAAACCTAAATACAGGAGGGTCTGAGAGCTAGTACTCTTTATTCCCACTGGGATCCTAAAACAAGCCATACAGAGAAGAGATGCAGGGTTCTATCACAGGAAAGTCATTATGTAAGCAAATTCAAAACAGCAATATTTTAGTGATAGTTTTCACACGAGATTATGACACTGAAAAAAGCAGCAGCAGCAGGTGACCTCTTTCTGCACTGCATATTGTTTTTAAATCTTTCCTTCCAAGCACTTCAAAGATCAAGATTCCTCCTTCTGTTGGTTACCCATTTTTATTTTTACTCTGTACTGTTCAGTCTAATATGGTTCAATATGAATTCATATGATCCTAACTAATGTTCAAATGACTAAACTGTTAATATTAGCAAAGAGAAAGAATGTGCTCTTGTAGTAATGTTATCTTTGCAATGGTCTATATGATGGTAATAATGACAGAGGAAGAGGCCAAGCTAAAGGGGGTGGGGTAACACAGGAAGAGAGTATACGTGGAAGTGAACTATATAAAATTCTCAAAAATAATTCTTTTTTAAAAAGCAAGGGTTTAGCCTACTCTACCTACAAAGAGCAGTCAATATTCTTATTTCATAGTTCACCAAAAAACCATTTACTTAAAAAGCAAAATCAGGGTAAAATGGAAAAAAGAAAAACTATTTTCATTCTTTGAAAAATGTAGATTATAAATTTTTAGAATTATGGCCAAGTATGATAGCAATGTTCAAAAGTGGTATTTTGTGCTTCGTTCTCTCAGGATCTTAAGGAAGTAATTTGGTACAAGTTCTATAAAAGCAGAGTTTGGCAGTCAGCTTTTCATATGCTTGATATTAAAAGTATAATCTATCAAATCTCAAGTCTCCAACTCTGCATCATCCTTTATGTAAGTACAATGATGACAGCATACTTAAGTCTTAATTTGCATATCAGAGAATCATTCAAAGTTCTATATTTAATACAAACACAAAAATATGTTATCAAAACCTCAGAACCTTAAATAGAAAACCAAGGGGAAAGAAATACATATGGTCACAACATTTTCCACTGCATATAAATTTCCATAAGTAAAATAATGGTTTATCAGTATGTATTGTTCTTAAGCTCCATGCCTTTTTTTCCTGGTATAACAAAAACAGTCATTTGGGTAAATTATAAATAACTGAATCAAACTTTGCTCCATTCTGGAAGCTGGTGACATCTCTATGAAGTCTTATATGGAAACAGGACAAGCAAGCATACACAGAACAGACAACAGAGTGGAATAAACTCATGTTCCTATGAGGAACACACCTTCCCTTGTTGAGGGCCTTAAACCTCTGTCGAAAAAGTCTTCATAATTAAGGTCACCACTTAAAGGTCTCACTTCTTCCCACCGTTGTAATGGCTTTGGAATTTTTACAGAGATGATATTCAAACCATAGTATCTAGATAATTATAAAGTTCTCATAGCCTTAAAGTACCTAAAATTCTTTGATCAGAATTCACAATGAGCTGTTTGTTTATTTTGTCTTCAACCCACTATGCCCTCATTATAATTCTCTGGGTGGTACACTCTGGGACTATAAAGAAAAATAAGATTGTCTATTGGGAGTTTTTAATTCCATGAAAGAACAAAGCATACAAACAAATAACAGCAACATAGTGTGATAAATATTACAACAAAAATATATATCTCGATCCCAAATGAGAGCACTGTGAAGGGCACACTTTGCTTATATTGCAATAGTTAAACAGAATACACATATAGAAACATTTGATCTTGAACTTCAGTGATTAGCCCTACACATTGAATCGACTTTATCAAAATAATTCCATTATGTTGGGATTCTTTCTGTGAAAATCAAACATGTGTCATAGTATACTTTGTTATAAGTTCATAAAATATCATGAAGTATTTAAAGCAAATTTTTTGCATGTAAAAAGGTAGGATCAGCTTAGCTGTAACAAAGTGCAAACCTTAAGTCAGTATAAGCATAAATCATTTAGTCAAAACCTGAATTGGAAAAAAAATAAGAATTAGGCTCTTCCTCCACCAAGCAATGAGAACGAGCTCTTAGTGACCAGAAACATTAGAGAGGCCTTGTAATAACAATCAGTTTGGACAGTAAAATGGTCCTGGGCATAAAGACACTAAGTTGTGCAAACCCAGAGACCTGAGTTCAAGTCCCAGAACTCATGCAAAGGTAGAAGAAAAGGACCAGCTCTATAATAAAGTTGTCCTCTGAACAAAATGTATGTACACACACATCCTGGCACAATTAGAACACACAGACACACCATGAATATATGCACACAATATTAATAACAAATTAATCTCAAATTTTTTAAATAAAATCTGAAGAGGCAATGTCCTGTAGCCAGGCAGAACCTACAGTGGAGGAATACGGACGCCAACCCACTCACAAAACTTTCAAATCAAATTTGTCCTGTTTAAAAGAAGTGCAGAGACAAAGATGGAAAAGAGACTAAGGGAATGGGCAACCAATAACTGGCCACATTTGAGACCTATCCCATGGGCACGCACTGTGTTATACTTATAGACAGGAGCCTAGCATAAATATCCTTTAGGAAGCTCTACCCAGAAGCTGACTGAAACAGATGCAAAGACCCACAACCAGACAGAGCTCGGGACTCATGAAGAGTTAAGAGAAGGATTGAAGGCCCCAGAGAGGATAGGAATTCCAGAGAAAGACCCACACAGCCAACAGCCAACTAGACTGAGCCCATAAGGGCTCTCAGAGTCTGAACCACCAAAGAGGATACACAGGCTGGACCAAGAGCCCCTGCTCATATGAGGCAGATATGCAAGTTAAACTTATTGTGGGTCCCCCAAAACTGGAGCTGCGGCTGTCCCAAAAGCTGTTGCCTGTCTGGGGAATCTGTTCCCCTAACTCGGCAACCTTGTCTGGCCTCAGTGGGAGACAATGAGCCTAATCCTGCAGAGACTTGAAGCTCTAGGGTTGTGAGATACTCAAGGGGCCTCTACGGTCTCAAAAGAGAAGTGGGGGGGGGCATGGGAAGGAACTGTATGGGGGGGAACCAGGAGGGAAGCAGTGATTAGGCTGTAAAATAAATAAATAAATAGATGTTTAAATAAAACTCTTGAAATTAAGAGCAAAAAGTCAGCTTTCCACTGGGATAGATCATTAGTTTGTCTGCCCCTCTGAAGACTCCATAATCTGAAGGCCTCCTAGGAGATCTGCTGCTGCATCCAGGGCAAAAGGTAAGGGACCCTGACAAATAATCGCAGCAGCTGGAAACCCTGAGGAACCCAGCAGACCCAGGACCTAGCCCCTCTACTCGAACTCCACCTCCCTTCCAGCCTGTGCTTTCTGCCAGGGCAAATAATAAGTGTGTATGCTCCTCTGAAGACCCCACAGTTTGAAAGCCTCTCAGGAGATCTGCTGCACCCAGGGCAAAAGACTCCATCAACTGAAGGCCTCCCAGGAGATATGCTACAGCCAGGGCAACAGATCATCAGAGTGCATGCCCCTCTGAAGACCCCGCAATCTGAAGGCCTCCCAGGAAATCTGCTACAATCAAGGCTACAATTCTCCCAGGAGACCTGCAGAAACACAGGGACTCAGGAGGCATGCTCGAGATAGAGATACCCAGGCCAGTTAACCCCAGAGATAACCAGATGGCAAGAAGCAAGCACAAGACCATAAACAGAAGCCAATATACTTGACACCATTAGAACCCAGTTCTCTCATCACAAGCCCTGGATAACCCAATACAACTGAAAACCAGGATACTGACCTAAAATCTAATTGCATGAAGATAATAGAGTTCTTTAAGGATATAAATAACTCACTGAAAAAAAAAATACAGGAAAATACAGGCAAATAGGTAGAAGCCCTTAAAGCAGGAACAAATCCCTTAAAGAAATACAAGAGAATAGAAACAAGTGAAGGAATTGAACAAAGTGGTCCAAGACCTAAAAATGGAAGTAGAAACAATAAAGAAAACACAAATGGGTGCTCACAGCCTTTGCCTAACACTTCCAAGAAGCCCAACATACAACTTACTGAGACAGATGCAGATACTTATGCCCAACCAATGAACTGAAGTTGGAAACCTCTGTGGTTGAATTAGGGAAAGGCTGGAAGAGGCTAAAGAGGGTGACTCCACAGGAAGACCAGCAATCTCAACTAACCGGATCCCTGAGATCTCTCAGGCACTGAGCCACCAACCAGGCAGCATACCCAGCTGGCCCAAGGTCCCCGAAACATATACAGCAGAGGACTGCTTGGTCTGGCCTCAGTGGGAGAAGATGCACCTAACCCTTTAGAGACTTGAGGCCCCAAGGAATGCCTGGAGGGGTGGGAAGAGGGTAGGGTACAGCCTCACATCCTCTTGGAGACAGGGGTAGGAGGAATGGGATGAGTAACTATGAGAGGGCAGATCAGGAAGGATTTAAAGACTGGACTGTAAATAAATAAATAAATAAATAAATAAATAAATAAATAAGCACGCAAACAAACTACAAAAGAACAAAAAGTCTGCAAGTTCTTGGGTTGTACACACCTTTGGTTGTAATGAGGAAGAGGCCTAATGATAGATAAATTAAAGATTTACTTTTTTATCTTTCTACTTTGGGATCTGTAAATTTTCATGCCATAGTTGCAGAATCACTGATGTCCCTCAGAGTTGCCCCTTTGAGTGATGGCCTTGAGATGAGAGAATAAGAAACTAGTCTGAAGGAGACTCAAGCCTCAAGTTTTTTGAAAGCCAGAAATTGGTGGACCTCCTCAGAGACATGTGGACCTCTTCAGAGAGAGATTGGTGAACCTCCTCAATGGCTTATCTCATATGAACTGATTCAAATACTGTTCCGATGGATCAGAAAGCACCTTTTCTTTTGATTTAATATTTCTGAAATAACTTTCTGCCTTCAAATTAATCTATTTCTAAAGCTCATTTTTTATAGTATGTCAGGTGCTGCAACAGCAATAATGATAGTTTTTAATTAACCTAAAAAGTTCAGAAGAGCAGGAAGCAAAATGTGCTGTGGCTCCAGGGCAAAAGGGAACTTTATAGACTAGTGATGCTAAAATTTTGCATTTGCCAGAAGCATCTCCTGGCTCTATTCAGACTCAAGACCTCAACATTTATGAGACATTTTATAAACCGTTTTTGTTTTTTTACTCTGCCCTGGGTGCTAATAAGAAACTATTTCCGTGGCCAGATTAATGTACTTTGAACACAACCTTTGGTAGCAAATTTTTCCTGATATTGTCTACATTTTAATAATCAGATAACTAATCTATGCATTGTAATATTAAAGAATATCAACAATAACCCTGACCCCTGGGAGCACCCAGAGACTAAGACTCCAACCAAAGAGCATAAATTGACTGATCTGTGGTCTCTAGAACATATGTAGCAGAGGACTGCCTTGTCTGAGCTCAGTGGGAGATAATCATGTAGAGACTTGATGCTCCAAGGAAGGGGGATGCCAGGGGAGGTGGAAGGGGAATTAAAAAGATGGGGGTGGAAGAGCACCCTCCCTGAGGCTAAGGGGAGGGGGAAGGAGTGAAGAACTCTGGGAGGGGAGTCTGAGGAGGGGGCAATATTTGGAATGTAAATAAATAAAATAATTTTTTAAAATATGCACCCATATATATGAAAATATATATATAATGCTTACTGTATTATTCTCAATACTAAGTATATGTATTTTTATATATGCTAAAATGTATTCAGTAAATATATGAATTTTTAGGAAAAAAGAAATACTAAGCAAAAAAATGTAGCTTAATCATCATAATTAAAAATGACTTTCTATTTTCACTCTGTCCATAAAAAATGGAAGAGACTTAGAAATTCTATTAAACTTACAAATAGTTTTATATTAGTCTTATTTTTCCAAAAACTTTCAGGTTACATGTTATACAATAACCCTTTGTTAGTCTCAGAATTTACTAAATGGAATCCCCAATATTTGCTAACTGATACTTGATTAAATTCCACCAAATTAACTGTATTTGGCCCAATCTAAGTTGTGTTGAGGGCATGAGAGTGGTGAGTGAGGAGATCATTCAGGATGATGAGCACTGAGTAATGTTATGTTTATGTTATACACTCCATAAACTAAGATATATGAGGTTCTGGTACTCAGATGCAATATCTAGAACATGTCATGAGCAAGTCCTTTATGGGGTCTCTCAATTTGAAGGCCTTACATGGTACATTTGAGGTTTTCTAAGTTTTCATCTATATGAGTTCTTGACACTTCATCCACAAATGTGTAAAATAATTAGGAGAGAAACAGAAACACTATGTGGCATTGGGAAGTCCTGATAGTATTTCTGTGCTAACTCTCCTGTGTAAAGGTTACAACAGAACTCCCCAGTGGTGAACTTTGGAAAACTGATGTATTCACTCATTATTCAATCCCACACATGGAAATGCTGATCCACTCAAGCCTTGCAGCTAGAGTCACCTACAGGATAATTTAATGGGGGTTTTCCAGGGTTCTTGGACATTAGTCAGACATCAGGTTTAGTCTGACTGTGTGAACAGAGTGCACAAGAACTCACATGCTCCTCTATGCCTTCCTGAGTTCCACAAAGAGGCAGTCTCCTTGGATCGGCTGTAACAGCCTTTGAAATCCAGATCACCATTTGTCTTGCACAGGTGCCTATAGAACTGAAGGAAGTGTTCAAACCCAGGAAGTGAAAAAAGATATTCCAAAGGTCACTTTGTCATGTGTGGATGAGGCAAACTCCTACCTGATACAGTTCTAGCACTGATTTCTAATTTCTGTCTTCACACAAAGCTGATTTCTGTTGAGCAAGCTAGAGCCTAGAAAAACATTGTGTGCTCTACAATTAGAACTTGATTGTTGTTCAGAAACCTTCCATGTAAAAAACATAATCACTTCAAGTAAAATACACTTGTTAATTTTCTCTCATGTATAGAAGCTACAGAGGAAAAAAAATAAATGAAGCTAAAGGGGCTATAAACAATATGGAAGGGGAGATGAGGGAGAATAGAAGAGGGTAATATGATCTAAGTACATTCATATATGGAAATATCTTAATGAAATCTTTTACTTTGTGTAATTAATATATATTAGTAAAGAATAAAATAATACAGCCGTTAAGTGTTGTCTTGTTGAAGGCATAGACTTATGGTTTCAACTCTGTAGTAGCAAGGATAGAAACTTAAAAAGTAGGTAACTCCAGAGAGATCAAGAAAACCCACAGAATCAACTAACCTGGGATCATGAGGGCTCACAGAGACTATAGTGACAATTAGGGAACCTGCATGAGTCTGACCTAGGCCCTGTGTGTATATATGTTATAGTTGTGTAGCTTGGTCTTCCTGTAGGGTTCTCAACGGTGGGAATAGGGGCTGCCTCTGACTCTTTTGCATCCTGGAACCCTTTTCCTCCTACTAGGTTGCCTCTTCCAATTCTAATATGAGTGGACATACTTAGCCTTGGCAACTTGATATAGTATGTTTGGTTGATATCCCTGGGATGCCTGCTCTTTTTTGAAGGAAAATGGAGAAGGGGTTGATGTGGATGGAGACTAGGAAGAGAGGAGAAAGGGAAAACTTCAGTCAAGATGTGATATATGAGAGAGATGGGAAAAAGTAGGCTGCTTCACAAGTTACAAATAAAATGAGAAGAGACAGCGAAAGAGATGTGCAATGAACAGCACAGATCCAAGACAAAATAAGGCAACATTTACCCTCCAAAGGAGTATTACTCTTCAATTATTGAAACAAAGATCTTGAAAAGTGAAAACTGCCAAATGAATACTTCAAAAGATGACTTTTGAAAATGATCAATGACTTCAAATACAATGAAAATAAGCAGAAGAGTGAAGTGAAGAAATTAGTTCAGAACTGGGAGAAAAAAGTCATCAAAATAAATTTAGGTTAGCATCACACATAAGAAATTCAGAGATATGAATGAGAAATCAAGAAACACAGCCAAGAAGTTCAGGAAGAAAACTGAGATTTTAGAAGAAAAATAAGAAGAAAGACAGATATATGTTGACACAGAAAAATCCAATGGATTAAAAACAAAACAAAATAGAAAGAATCAACAGTTGATTGAACCAAGTAGAAGTAAGATCAGCGATAGAAGGAAAAAGTGGAAAAGTAGGGTCAGACATTAGAAAAATAAGAAAAAAAGGAAGGACAAAGGAAGAAAGAAAGCAAGAAAGCATGCATGACCACAACTTGAAGGAAATCTGGGATATGATCAGAAATGAGAAAAATGTGAAATGTGAAGCTATGTAGCAGGAAAAAACTGATATTAGAAGTTAAAGGCATAAAAAGTATGTTAAAGTGAATCATACTTAAAAAATCACTTTATCTAGGAAAAGAAATGTACACATAAGTACAGGACTCATTTAGAACTCCAAATTAACATGACCAGAAAAAAAAAACTACTTCACATCATATAGTCAAAATGTCAAAACTATAAAACAAAAAAACATGTTAAGCTCTAAGAGGGAAGTGCCTACTAGCTAACAAAGGCAAATATATCAAAATAACATCAGACTTCTCATCGGAAACTCTGAAAGCCAGGAAAGCATAAAGTAACACTTTTCAATCCCTGAAGGTAAATAACTGTCAGCCTAGATTGCTATCTCCAGTAAAGTTATCTTTTAAAGCTGACATAGAAATAAAAACATTTAAAGCACAAACTACTTCATGATTACCAAACAAGTATCACAGAATATGCGTAAAAGAATCTTCAATGTGAAAAAAGAAAAGCAAGTCTCAATTATGAAAACTTAAGAAAGTTCCTGAGAGGAATATGTGAATAAAGAACTAAGAAAGAATTCCACGAGGCACATTAAGCCATAAAATACTTAAAATGGATAGAAAAAGAGAAAAGAACAAACATAATATAAGCAAACACAAAAAACTACCCCACCCCAAAATCACAAATTTGTAAACACCTTTTAATAACAATCATGAATACAAATGTTTCTAATTCTCTGACTTAAAAATACAGACTGTGCCAATGAGTTCAAGAATGTTCTCCAGTTTCTCATCTATCAGGTTCAGTCTATCTAGCTTTATGTGAGCTCTTTGATCCATTTGGAGTTGAGTTTTCTGTTGGGTGATAAGTATGGATCTACTTGGATTCTTCTACATACAGCCCTTCAGTTTGACCAGCACCAGTTGTTGAAGATACTATCATTTGTCCATTGTATACTCGTGTATTTCTGAACTCTGAGGAATCAGGTGGGAAAGACTTTCTAAATAGAACACCATTACCATAGGCACTTAGATGGCAAAGTAATAAATGGGACTTCATAAAACTGAAAAGCTTTTGCATAACAAAGGACACCGTCATTTGGCTAAAGCAGCAACATTCAGAATGGAAAAAGATTTTTACCAACCACACTTCCAATAGAGGACTAATACAGAAAATATATAAAGAACTTTAAAAGCTAGATATCAAATTGGCAAATATTCTAATTTAAAAAGTGGGTACAGATCTAACCATAGAATTCTCAGTAGAGGAAATTCAAATGGCTGAGAAACACTTAAAGAAATGTTCGACATCCTTAGCCATTAGAGGAATACAAATCAAAACTATTTTGATAGTTTCATCTTATACTGATCAGAATGGCTAAGTATAATAACATGGTGGAAATTCATGCTGGCAAGAATGTGGAATAAGCGGACACTTAAACATTGATGGTTAGAGTGTAAGTACGACCATTAAGAAAATCAGGGCCAAAGAATCTGTGATTAAATAGGGGGAAGAGAGGTTGGAATAGGGGGTTTGCAGAGGGAAAACCAGGAAGAGGGATAACATTTGAATTGTAAATAGATAAAATAACAAATAAAAAAATTTTTAAAAATTATCAGAGAATAAAAAAATTAATGAAATTAAAACCAAGGGAACAAATGAAGTGTTAGAAGTTCAAAAAATTAAAATAAATTAAGTTCAATAAAACTCTTCTCAAGCTAACCAAAAAAATAGAAGGTCCAAACTGACAAAATAAGAGTTGAAAGGAGGGAGGCTATAATAGATTCCAACAAAATCCTGAAAATCACTCAGGAACGCTTAGAAATCCTATATTTCCCCTAAAGTAGAAAATCTAGTCGAACTGGATAAATTTCAAAAATTCAAAATTACAGCTCCATGTAAATAGATCTGTAGCATTCAGTGTGATCCAGAAAGTGACAAAAAAAAAACTAAACAAACAAACAAACAAAAAAACCAATCTTCACGAGGAAAACCTAGAACTAAATTAATTCATTACTAAATTCTACAAGACTCTTCGACAGTTAGCACCTGTGCTCCACCAACTATTCCATAAAATAAAAAGAAAATGAACATTACTAGATTCATTCAATGGAGCAAGCATTACCCTGATACATAGCTAGAAAAGGACACAATATCCAACAAGAGGAACTCTGTAGAATAATTTCTGTGCTGGACATAGATGCAAATATTCCTCAGTATAATACTAGTGACTACTATTCTGAAACACTTGGGACCACCTCTCTCACTCTCTAGAACTCTGAACTAGTGTGACTCTGATCGTCACACTAGCAGGGTTACACTGACCTAGTATCCAAACACATCCCTCCACAAGATTCTATCAGCAAGACATCCAGATTTCCCTTGCTGGAGATGTGAGTGGGTAGAAATTCTTCCTAGTGTCCTGGACCACAGATATCACAGATTCTAGCACAGGACCCTGATGGCCTTCCCTGTCATTCAGCCCAAATAAATGAGAAATGAAACTGTTTTTCTCTTCCTCTTTATCAGAGGTGAGATGTAATGGTACTGGCCTCTGGTGTAGCCTGCTTAGTTTATGTGCTCATGCCTCTCCTCTCCTGAGAAGAAGGATTAGGAAGGAGCAGGTTCAAGCTTCAGCATTAATTCTACTAGATTACTTGAACTGTTTTCTCTGCCACCCCACCACACCCTCACCCCTGCCTGCACTGCAGTGTTTGTTAGTTTTTCCCTCCTTTTGTTTTTTTTGTTGTTGTTGTTGCTGTTGTTGTTTTCTTTTTGTTTTTTGTTTTTTTTTCCTTAGTTTTTTTCCTTTTGTCTCAAAACCTTTTTCTCTCCTAGGTGCCCTTGGACACCCCTTCACATTCAAATCTCACCATCATAATTCTATGTCATCAGAGCCTATCTGAATATCAGAGTTATTTTACCAGTAATATCCCCCAGAGCCCAAGAAGTTTAATAATTTAATAAAGTAGTTATTAGCTTCACTCTTCATAAAAATTCAAAAAAGTACAATGAATCATGTCTATTTTTGAGGTAAACTAAATAGGCAAAATAAAAGTAAGCAAGATAATTAAAGATGAAGTCTTCTTCATTCGATCCGATTAAGAGCAAATTTGATGAGACACAAAATATCCAGGTGTATCCAAAGAATGCCAAGGAATTTGCTACAATATGGAAAAATGTTATAGTTGACTTAACTTTCATAAAAAATACTTAAAGAGTCAAATATGTGTAAAAGTCCCGTTAGTAAATCAAAATGATTTTTGCATAATCCATTAGTTTTCTGCCTCAGAGCAGACATTTTTTATAACACAGTAACATGCTTCAGAGCTGCTCTATGACTCTGTAACAAAGAATTCTCCAAATATTTAAGTAAACAGATCCATATATAAGTGTAAATAGCAACAAGAAGAATCAGGCAGGATTAAATGATTTAAACATTAATAAAAATTAGTCCATTCACTTTTAAGTAGCCTAAAATACTTTGATGTGTGAATGATTCAGATACAAATATGTGTAGACAAATTCTGTATGTCTCTATTAAGTAAAGTAGATGTGTATGAGTGAAAAACGCTTCATTAAAATGAGCCATGTCCTAATTTCAAGCACAAACACCATGAAAATTAAATAAATAAATCTGTATGAATTATACGCTAATATGCCAGAGGGCTACTGGTCCAAATTCTCAGCATGCCTTACTGGACCTTTATTTATCTGGTCTGAGAAGCATCTCCAAAACCCATGTTACCGTGTTCGTCATGGCAGCAACCGGCTACATTTTCTAAAGTGCCTGAAAATACAATTTTCTCCCAGGTACATTATTTCTTTTCTGAAAACATATTTCCGCCTTATTCATTTCATACACTTCAGCGTGTCTCCCAGAGTTGCTTTTTATAAAAGCTGTGGCTCTACTACTCAATTTTAGTTCTTTGGTTTGTTTTTGTTATCCTTGGGTAAATGTACTGGCATCAGGAACCTGGCCATTCATAGGTCAGTTATTAGGCTCCTGGGACCCTAGCCTAGAATATTCTTAGTTGGTTGTGTGAAAATAGAAAGGTGAATTCAGATAATACTTAATACTTGTTACAAGCCAGACACAGTGCTCACTTCTAGGTAAGTGAGCACATCTATACATTTTGACAGCTGCATTATTATCCATATTACACATATTTCTAGATGTCTTCCAGATGATTAAAGAGTTATGCATAAAAACTCAAACTATTTAAACTTTGGAAAAAATGCGTATGGATATTTAGTGAACTCAAGGGGGAAATCCATGCTTAAAAGCAATAGAGAAAATCATAAAGAAAATGATTGTTTGTGTTTCATACGATTTTGTGTTATACACAAATAAAACTTTTTTATTTTTTTTAATTATTGGCTGAATGAGAACTTAACCTAAAAAAGCTTCTGGTTGCTCATTACTGTTATAAGCATACAAATGTGTCAGTAGCAGTCTGGCAAAAAAAAAAAAAAATAATAATCATTAGAAAAGACCTGGGGATATGGCTCAGTGAATCATGATATACAAGCATGATGACCAGAACTTAGACACCCACCACTCACTGGCGTGGAACATACTACCACACACTTTTAATCCTTGTGTTGTTATGGCAAATCAAGAAGCAGAGACAGGAGGATCCCAGAGGCTCATAGGCCAGCTAGACTGCTAAATATAATAGCAAATAACAAGAATTCCTCTTGTTTCACACATGTATACACACACACACACACACACACACACACACACACACTTATATATGCATGCACAAGCAAAATTAGCATTGTGACATGTCCATGTATTTTTAATAAATGTCTAAAAAGTTACACAGGATACAGCCAAAAATCTATATTTTTCTGTTATCATGGTCGAATTGTTTGCAAAGAAACTAAATGTTTAAAACCTTTACCTTGACTGGAGTAACGAAAGTTAATCCTTTTAACTGTCATAAAAATTCTATACAGAATCTCAAGTGTTTAATGTAGAAACCTATCTCCTAAAAAAATTAAATGAATCACAGTTAAAATTTTATTTCATGAGTTGTCTCTACTTTGAGATAAAATTAAGATGAGTGGCATATCTACTATTGATCTCTGAAACCTCCTGCTAACTAAACAGCTTATGTGTCCTATTATAATGGTCCGACTTCTATATTCATTACATTGCTTTAAATTATCATTTTTGTACATATTTTACATATTAAGATACATATGTATGTAAGTACCTATAAGTAACTCTTCAGTTAACAGTGTTGGTCTTGATAATACAGCTACTAGATGGATTGTAACTATACAATTTCATTTTCTAAGAGTATGTCTACTATGCTCTTTTCCTAGTTTGTAATAGAAACTTAACCATTGTTTCTTCCACATTAACGTATGGATGGATGGATGGAGGCGTGGGGGATGTGCACATATGCTCTTTCTCTCTCACCCTCTCTCTCTCTCTTTCTCTCTCTCTCTCTCTCTTTCTCTCTCTCTTTCTCTCTCTCTCTCTCTCTCACACACACACACACACACACACGCACACACACACACACACACACACACACACACTGTTCCCACACCCATGCATGAGCATTACAACCTGTCCACATCTTTATATCAGAAATACTGCTTGATTAAAGTAATGGAGTGCCTATCATTTTATTATATGGAACTACTGAAAATATAATAAAATGCTCTTATTTTATTTTATACTTATTAAATTGAAATGTATAATATCAGAAAATATACAGATAACATTAATATCTTTCTGGTTGTGGTTTTTTGAAACAATGTCTCCCCATATCACCCTGGCTTGCCTAGAGCTCTCTGTGTAAACGAGGTGGCCTCCAGCTGGCAGTGGCTCTCCTGCTTCTGCCTTTCAAGTGCAACGCTTGCATCTGTGAATCACACATCCAGCAACTCTTGTCTCTTTGATACTGCACTTTTTTTTTAAATATTTGAGAAATCTACCTGTGAAGGTCTAGTATTACAAACATTTAAATTTTTAATTAAATGCTACTTTCTTTTCTTTCTTTCTTTAAATTACTATTGTTTGTTAAGTATATACTACACTGTAGCTATCTTCAGACACACAAGAAGAGGGCATCGGACCCCATTTCAGAAGGTTGTAAACCACCATGTGGTTGCTGGGAATTGAACTCAGGAACTCTGGAAAAGCAATCAATGCTCTTAACCATTGAGCCATCTCTCCAGTCCTATTACTACTTTCTTTAACTGAATTTGTAACTTTCTCCTATTCCTGAATTTGTATTTACAATTGTTTTACTTTATAGCTCTTCTGTAACTTGGTCTCCTTAGAGATAGCTTTAAAAGGGGACCCAAAAGCTGCTGTGCTGTGAGTCAGATCAATGAGACCCGGGCTGGCTGTGAGATTGGTCCCCTTGACAGGGGGTGGGTGAAGGAGGAGCTTTAGAGCAATTCAGCCTTTCCTTTTACTTGAACTGTATTTAAGAAATTGAGAGGATTGAATGTATTTATGGATATGTATATTTATTAATTATGGTCACCCTACCCTCCACTTCACATGTGACTTGGCAATAACGTGAGGTTGTGTAGAATTCATCCATTTATCTATAAGCAAAGCTCTTTTTGGAATCTCGCACAAGAATTGTGCTAATGAAAAAAAAACTTGAACCACAAAAGAAGAAAAAAACTAAATATGACTGACTTTGTTTCAGAAGAAAGCTGATTCCTGGGGTGAAAGAGTCTCAAAATTGAACTAAGAGGACTTATATGTCAGTCTTCTGCAGTAATGAAGGCATCTGCCTGGGAAAGTCACTGAAATCAGTTCCATGCACAAATGACTGATAGCTGCTGTGGGGCTTCAATTAGCACAACCCCCATAGGTTTATATATTTGAATATTTAATCTCTAGTTGATTGAAATGTTTGGGAAGGATTAGGAGGGGGTGGCCTTGTTGAAGAAGATATCTCACTAAACTCTGAAGTTTCAAATGATTCGTACCATTTCCAGTCACCTTTTTCTCATGGTTGTGCCTCAAGATGTTGGCTTTCAAATATTCTACTTCACCCCACCATCATAGACGATAGGCCAAATTAAACACCTTCACTTATAAATTGTCTTAGTCATAGTTTATTTTTTTATCACAGTAATAGGAATGTAACTACGACAGATGCTTAATTACAATATTATAAAAATTGTGAAGCAATCTTAAGCAATAATCAGTTTTATCTCTAATCATCACTATAACAATGTTATCAGACAGATAAGATATATGCTTGAAAGATTTAAAGATATGCCTACTATAAATCACCTTGTATAAAAATCGCCTTCTGTCTGATACAGTTTAAAGTTTGAAAGACCTCTGACTAATAGTAAATAATTACAACCATTTTAAGCAGAAAATAAGAAGGCAAGAAGATTGGCTACTGATATCATTAAATCTTAAACCAGCAATAAATAGTTGAGTTTTTGAAAAAGGAATATTTTCAAGTATATTTTGCAATGGTTTGTATATTAATACCTATTTTATAAAACAAGCAGTTAAAATGACAAAAATTCTTTGAATTACTGATTTCCTAGAAAATCTTCCCCCTGCAGGAAATGTGCACTAATAAATACAACTGAGAAACACACAAAGAGTGAGAGACCTTAGAACACTAAGTTCTAAATGAGATATTTCCATCAAAGTCTTTCTCTCAGAAATGATGAAATTATGAATAAGAGGAAGCAGAAAAACTGTAAGAGCCAACAATCAGTGTCTTCCAGGTACAACAAGATGACACACATATGAGCTCATAGATACTATGGCAGCATGCACAGAGCATGCACAGATGCAAACTAATTGGAGTCCCAGTACTGAGAGAGGAAGTGAACAGGATCCCATCCCCAGCCCAGAAGCAGTCTCCAATTAACAACTGCTTACAAAGGAAAAATTAGTCTCTACAGTGGAGTCTTGCTGGCTATACAAAGCACACACAGGTCTCTTGTCCAGTAGTAGATGGTCAACACAAGACAAACTCAAAGGTACTTTTGGAGGATTTAGTTAGTGTGTTTATCTTTATTGGTCCTTTTTTTTTTTTTTACTTTTTTTCTTGAGGAAAAAAAGAAGGCATGAAGTTGGATCAGATCTGGGAGATGAGCAAGAATGATCAGTATATGCTGTATGAAATTTGCTTTATTTATAACAAAGATCATTTAAAAGAAAGAGAGAGAATTTAAGATTTATAACCACAAGAATAATGATTTCTCTGTCTTATCCAATGATAGACCATTGATAGCTTTTATTCTATGTCCTATGTATATTTGAAAAAGTGCCCTCCATCTCTTAAATGATTTTATGATTAAAGGGATATAACTTGAACTGTCTCTCCCTAATTCTAGCCAATAAGCCCTTCCTCCCTCCCTTTCCCCACTTGATTCTCCCATTCCAGTCCCCCACCCCCACATTTCCATTCATATTTATTCTTCTTCATCTGCCTAACGAGGTCTACCTGTTTTCTCTAGTGCTTTACTCAATAGTACCATTTGTGGTTCTATAGATTCTAACTTGCTTATCACTGACTGAACAGTTAATATTCACATATAAGTGAATACATAGTAATATTTGTTTTTCTAGGTCTGGGTGATCTCACTCAGAGTAATTTTTTCCTAATTCCATCCAATTGTCTGTAAATTTTATGATGTCATTTTTTTAATGACTGAGTAATACTCTATTGTGTAAATGTATCAGATTTTCTCTACCCATTCTTCTATTGAGGGACATGTAAGTTGTTTCCAATCTCTGGTAATACAAATAGAGCAACAGTGAACATGGTCAAGCAAGTGTTTCTGTGCTAGGGAGAGACAACCAAAGTAACGAGACATTTGAAGAGTACTATGGAAACCTAATACAGTAGACACGTCCTAGAAATATGCATACATGAATGTGAGTCCCAACTGGCATTGGTTATCACCAAATGAAAATTATACTTGGATTGGGTTACATTTAATTAAATTGTCATCCAAAAAGGCCCCACAGGAATTGCCCAAACAATTCAAACTATTGCTAAAACAATAAGTTGTTCTCCACAAACTGTCAGCAAGGTCCCATTGCTGAAGACAACACCTACACAACTCACTGAACATGGTGCCATTGAGGTAGTGTCTATATACAGCCTTCACCCCTATGTTCCTTAGAACACTGAACCTTTAGGCAAATCCCTCCCCCTCAGAGCTCAAGGAACTCAGTGGTAAAGGAGGAAGAAAGAGTGTCAGTGGAATTGCTCAACTCTTATCAAGGATGATGAGCTCTTGCAGTTGATGGTTATTAACACAGAGATCACAACTGGATAATGTACAGAGAGTAAGAGCCTTGGGAGTTCTCAGCTCCACATGACATGTCATTATACCCCTTCATGAAAGCTCAAGGATCTACACGGAAGAGGAGAAAGAAAGAGTATATTGGGCAAAAGAAGTGAACACCTCAACAGGAGTTCAAGCACTTTCAGAACACAGCATGACTGATACACATCTGAACTCATAAAGACTGCGACAGCTTGCCGTAGTATTGAAAAAGTTCAAGTCAGACAAAATCCCAGCATGGAGGAGGGGAAGTGAGTACAAAGTCCCATCCCTAACCAAGAAGTTATTTGTAATTGATACCTACTGGTACAGGGAAAATCAGTATTCTTCACTAGAATAACATTGGCTTATATCAACCATTATGTAGGTCAACGTGTTCAGGAGGAGTTGATCAGCATAAAAGCAGCTCCATGGTTTTTGTGTACTTTTTATTGTGTTGGTGGTTTTCTTTGTTTGTTGATTTGTTTGTTTGTTTGTTTGTTTGAAGAAAGAGAAAGAACATGAATTTGGGTGGGTAGGTGGAACCTAAGAGGAGTTGAGGGCAGACATAATGTGAAATATATTGTGTAATTTTTTAAAAATTAAAAAATATATAACTGCCACATGATCTAGTAAACAAAAAAAAGAAAGAAAAAGAAAAAAAGAAAAGAACCTAGGCTTTAAATTCAAACAGGCTAAATCAGATCATGGTTGTGACAAGTTTCGGCAAGGTATCTTCAACAAGGTCATATATAGTCTTCCATCTCATCTGTTTTCACTGGAAAGTTGTGTGGGCTTACCATTTGCTGTAAGTATGAGCTGGACTCTGGCTACAGAAACATGCATGCATTTCATAACCAAGCATTGCAGCCCACCTCTCCTGCATAGCCAGTGTGGTATGCAGTTTTCCCAGAGAGCCTCTTCTAAGCACATTATATGAATTCACTAATTCAGTCCTGTCTCTAACTCATTGTAGCTAGTCTTATGATTAACACCCACTTTACAGATAACAGAGCTAAAGCAAATCAGAAAGCAATCTGTGCCCAACTCAGATGGTGTAACTCTCCTTAGTAACATATGCTCTCACATGATGCACCAACAAGTGTTCAGCCCTTAAATAGTTTAATTTGATGAACGAGGGTTCATTTACAAGCTTCAATAATGAATCTAATTTTGTATATTTTTGAAGACATGTTTGTTTAATAGTATGAAAATTTTTCAAATATTTATAAACAACCGTCCTGGATTAAACAAATTTACAAATAAACATTTGCAGAGAGTAACTTATTTCTAGTAGAAATAAATTGTTGTACACTGTGTCAAAGATATTTATGGAAGGAAATAGAAGAATGACAAAAATAAAATCATCAGTCTTCCTTCCATTAAAAGGATTTACATCTTTCATAATCGATTATACTTCCAGATAAATAAGCATTCAGGCTGCAGTTTTTATATAAATTGCAGGAAAACTGAGATATAAAAGTTCTCCACACCTCATGAATATGTATATAGTGTCTTTTTTAAAAAATGGTAACTATAAAACCTTTGTCATGGTTTTATATAATATGGTAAGCACTTCCTACAGAAATGGGAAAGTGACATATCTGCAGATAATGGGCAGGAGAAAGCCTGAGGTCAGTGCTCCCCATCATCACCATGGCTGATGGGAACAAAATAACCACTGTCTTTAATCTAGAATTGAGGAAGAGCTTCCTCTTTATGTATCATTTAAATGAGAAAATGCTCAGATCTTTCCATTCTTTTCTGTTGGTGTTTTAAAATAGAAACCTGGGGCTCCAAGAGTCTTCATTGCTACAAGCTGGTTCGACAGGAATTCTAAAAGAAGGAGGGATAGATTGTGTGTAATTTATCTTTGTCCTTAATAAGAATGGGGCAAAGAATTGGAAACAGATCAGTAGGAAATTGTCTAACAAGCAAATTGATGTAGATCAGAAAATAATCTTTCCACCTTTAGTTGATTTGTTTATAATTAAACTAAAAGGTGCTTTTAAGCTCCTGTATTTCAATGTTAGAGCAATATAGAGATGGCATTCCCAATGCTCACTGCAGGTGCTGTTTGCTGTTTTGCATTGGGCTGCCTAAACTAGATAACAAAAAAAAAAAAAAAAGAAAATCAACATGAAGTAGAAGTGTAGGCTTTCATTCTTACTTGCTTTTGCATGACTTCCATCATTAGATATGCGTTCCACCTTTGTTCAACATTGTGTCGGTGATCAGTGACACCGCTAGCTACTTGTGCATGCTGCGCTCTAAGTGCACTACCCACTCAGTTCTGTTTTCTTTTCAGGCCAGAAGGATTTCAATGCATATTAGACTATAAAGCTGTTGAACTCAAAGAACTCTAATTTCACAATAATCTGTGACTCTGACCAAACATATGGCATGCCTACTCTGCCACATGACTAATTTGTGTTTAATGTATAACATGCATTCTAAAAAGAAGGTATTTAACCCAGAAACTCATTTTAGTTTGTTTTTCTTAAGAAAGAATAAGAGAAAGAGAAGAAGGAGTTGAGAACAGTGAGGTGCCACATCTCAAGTGGCTTGGGTCTTAGAACTCTGATTATGGTCATTGGCAACAAGAGAACGAAGAAAGGCCAGACAAATAGACACACATTCAGAAAGGCTGCAATCAGATTGGTACGTGCTTTGATAGACTGGTACTTACTGCCACAGCAACCCAGAACCTCAGCATGTTTACTATGTACAGAACAGTGGGGAGATGTTAGCTGGTTGTTGTAGGAGGTCTTTGTAGGTAAACAGTCTCAGGCTGTCAACGCTTGGGAACACAAACAGTTGGTAGTTTTTATATCCACTAGTCAACCATTTTCTTGAACCTCTAAGGAAATCTTGTCTACTCGCATGGGGCTGAGGCAATGGAGTTCTGTCTATGACCATGTCCATGTCAACAATGCACATTCACTAGAAACTTCCTCTGTTCCCTCTAATGCGGAAAGTTTTGGTTAAAGTAAGAGCTGATGTTCATTATTTCACAGGACTGTGTTCAGATGATCCTGGAAAACCGAGGATCTCAGCATTTACACAGAGTAACTACAGTTGGTGCAATTTAAGGTGAAGGCATACCATACTCTGTTGACATCGTGAAGGAAAAGCATGGCAGCTCTTTCTGTGCGTTCCAAAAACTTCACTTTTGGTTGGCATTTAGTTTTAAACAAATAGATCGTTAATTGAGAAACATAGTTTACCTAGTAAAAATTTAGACTGGTCAAAATAATTAGAAATGTGTATTAGGTCATTTGCATATTAAATATCTATGTATCTATCTGTATATATGTATGTGCATATGTACATACATATGTATGTATGTATGTTTTATGTATTATGTATATGTGTGAATGCTTATTTGCTTTTTACTTGGGAAAAACCACTCTGTTCTTTCACTTCTCACTAAGTTCTTTGCACAGTCTTAGTTATGTCCCAGTTACTCATGCCAGATTAGCACCAGCAGATGAGCGACAGAAGATATGCTGACAGAGAAGAGGGCAGTTGGAAAATTGCCTGGAAAGATTGGAAGTTACCAAGGAAGTTTAAGAATTTCACCAGAATTGGGGTTAATTATAACCTACAAAAATAAAAGTCCACAGGTCCCATGGGAAGACAAGGCAACGGAAGGGTCCAGAGCAACTACCTAAGGCTCATTTCAGTGCATCAAGGAAGTGTACAAGGGAATCCTGAATATTTTTAATTCTTAGGAATTGGTTCATTATTTATAATGTAGTTGTATAAAATTATTCCTACATTATGTGTTTTGGATTCTTTTGCTATTTGGTATGCAATAATTAAAATAGTTTCATATGTGTGTGTGTGTTAACACTGGAATTAAAAATACTTTTAAATTTACTTATTTATTGTATGTGTGTGATACTGTGGGCATGCACATACAGAAGTCGAAGGGCAGCTTATAGGGGTTGGGTCTCTTCTCCAGCATGTGGCTCCTGCAATTAGGTTCATATTGTCAGGTTAGACAGCAAGCATCTTTACCTACTGAGCTACGTCACCAGCACTCACATTGGCTACCTTAGCTAACTATGAATTCTGAATAACTAGAAAAATAAAAGCACCTAAAAGCACATAAAACCTAGATTTGGTTAAATTTTGTTCCACAGTGTGAAGCACTACACTCATAAAATGGACATTTTAAGAAGTGGTTAGGATCACTGAGATCTGTGAGACTAGTGGTACCCACCAAATGCTAGTATCTCCAAGTGATGGGGCCATGAGAACAAGACAAATGGAGGCTCACTGAGTGTCTAGTAGCCACAGTCAGAGACTTACTTCAAAAATGTAAAAAGCAAAAGAGGGAAAGATTGTCTTTTTTTTTCTTTTTTCTTGGATATTTTATTTATTTACAATACAGATGGCATCCCCTTTCCCCATTGTCCCTTCATAGAACCCCCTATCCTATACGCCCTCTTCCATTATGCTTTTATACTATTTTGATTACATGCATGTATTAAGGTCAGTTCTAAATTGAGGGGCTAGCAATACAATAGATGCAAATAGTCGAGGAACAAGCAATACAATAAACACAAATAGTCAAAGAAAAAGCAAGGCATTAAACCCAATTATGTGAACACTCCCATGATGACTGTTTCTAAGGGGGCTTATCAGAACGACCAAAGTATCTGAGCCTACTTCCCTATCCTAGCCCAAGATCATTTTCCTGTCTGAAGCCTACTTCCTTATTCTAGCCTAAAATTTAGATTCCTGTCTGAAATTACTTCTTTGTTCTGGCCTAATATTTAGATTCCTGCCTGAGATTACTTCTTTGTTGTAGCCTACGATTTATACTACTACCTGAAATTACTTCTTTGTTCTAGTCTCATGTCAGATTCCTGACTGAAGCCTACTTTCTTGTCCTTGGCCAATGTCATATTCCTGCCAAGCAGCCCCTTTTCTTGTTCTTGGCCTATGTTAGCTTCTTGCCAAGCAGCCCCAAAGGCTCTCCACCTCTTCTGCTTTTTTATTTCATTAACAGGGCTGAGACTGTCTTAGGTCATTCTGACAAGAATGTCTTTCTTACACATCATGGAATATGCAATATCAAGGCAATGCACTTATGTCTTAGGTTGGTAAGGCTCTGTGCAGAATCTTACCCATCCTTGGCTTGCCAGCCTGTTAATTTAATAACTCTGTCTGGGGATCCATTTTCAGGTTTAAGCCATGTATTTGGCTTCATGTTGATGTTGTTAAAGATAAGCTTTAACACGATGAGCAGGAATAAAAGTATTCCCAGAACAAGAAGGGCTAGCCTGATCAAGCTATATATGCCATTCTTTAGGTTTGTCCAAAATGGAAATACTGAGCTCACGCCATAGATAATTTTATCGGCATTATCTGCAGCATCAAAGGTCAACAGAGCACCATTCTTTAAATTCATAATCTCACTATGCAAAGTTATCACACCTAGAGAGGTGTTAGGATTATGCCAAATATCCTACAGGTGTCTTTAAACTTTTTCCTAATTATAATGACAATCATTGTGAATTTCAGAAGTAACACTACTCCACTGATATTTGTCATGACCCTTGGGATGGCTCCTAACTCTTGAACCCTGAACCTCCTTCAGATAATTTGAATGGGTTATAGAGCATCAATCAATGTTCCAGATACCTACATAAATCCTTTTGTATACTCAATTCATTAGTAAAATTTTTTGTGCTAAATGGTTAACAAAAATTGTTGTCTTAACTCCTTGTATCAATGCTATTGCAGAAGCAGTGGTGCTAGCAATTAATGGAATTAAAGCTGTTATACCAGCAATAATCAAGCCTGCTACCTTCTTGCTTCTGCTTAAAGCCTAACTCACTTCTTCCAGCACTTTCAAGCTTTTTTCAGAGAATCAAGGTTTTCTAATACTCAGGGCAGTGAGACAAAAGCTGGTTGATAGACCTCCATAACAGACATGCCAGGTTTCAACACACTAACATAATTGGAAATTATACAATCAGTACAACTTACAATAAATGCTGTAGAAGAGACAAAACCAATTTTAGCTTGACAATTAAAAGAGCCTTAAAACATGCACAAACCCTTGTTTGAAATCCAGATCCTGTCCCAACTTTAACTCTTGCTATCGTAACATCATAGTGAGATACAGCTAACTTCCAAATATGTCTCTGACAAAGTCCAGATCCAGTCTTCCAAAAGTAGACTGTTATTTCCCATATTGGATTGATTTCTAGACCAGTACAAGATTGAGTGCTAATAGCTGGTCACCTTTAAGAAGAATACAAGAGATATAATTTCTCTTTTCAATTCTCTATCCCACAAGGTCTAAAAACTTGAAGCAAGGCAGCTTGTCCCATCTGGGATATAGTCAAGCAAAAATAGGTCAGGAACATATGTCCAATATAGTTCCCCAGTCACCTTGTCAGGGCACTCAGCAAGCTCACAGGTTGGCATCATTCTTTGTCTCAGAAACAGTATGTCTCAACAATCTTTTTAAAGTTCCATGGGCCTCTTCCACAATACCTTGTCCTTGAGGATTATATAAAATTCCAGTAATACATTGTTGACAAAAAGTCTCAACTGCTCCCCGTTATCTTGTTTTTTTAAACTATATATCTTATTTATTTACCTTTCAATGTTATCTCCTCTCCCATTCCCCCCAAAACCCCTTATACCATCTCCCCTCCTCCTAGTTCTATGAGGGTGTGCTCCCACCATCCTTCCATTCCTGGCTCAATGAACTTGAATTCTCCAACACTAGGAAATCCAAACTATCAGGAAACAAGGCACTTCCACTGATGCTTGACAAGACAACCCTCAACTACCTATACAGTTGGATCCATGAGTCCCTCCTTTTGTGTTCTCAGGCTGGAGGTTTAAGAATGGTTACTCCAGCTTGTTTCATAAGACCATTTGCTTGAATTGTTTCCAGCCTTTTACTCTAAGGTAGTGTCTGTCTTTGTCACTGAGGTGAGTTTTCTATATACAGAAAAATGCTGGGTCCTGTTTACATATCCAGTCCATTAGCCTATGTCTTTTCATTGGGGAATTGAGTCCATTGATGTAAGAGATATTAAGGAGAGGAGATTGTTGCTTCCTGTTATTTTTTTATTAGTGGTGGCATTGTTCGTGTGGCTATCTTCTTTTGGATTTCTCGGAAGAGGATTACTTTCTTGCTCTTTCTAGAGTATAATTTCCCTCCTTGTATTGGAGCTTTCCTGCTATTATCCTTTGTGGTGCTGGGTTGGTGGAAAGACATTGTATAAATTTGGCTTCATCATGGAATATCTTGGTTTCTCCATCTATGGTAAATGAGAGTTTTGCTGGGTATAGTAGCCTGGGCTGGCTTTTGTGTTCTCTTAGGATCTGGATGACATCTGTCCAAGACCTTCTCACTTTTATAGTATCTGGTGAGAAATCTGGTGTAATTCTGATAGTTCTGTCTTTATATGTTACTTGGCCTTTTTCCCTTACTACATTTAATATTCCTTCTTTATTTTGCGCATTTGGTGTTTTGATTATGTGACAGGAGGTATTTCTTTTCTTGTCTAGTCTATTTGGAGTTCTGTAGGCTTCTTGTTTATGGGCATTTTGTTCTTTAGGTTAGGAAAGTTTTCTTCTATAATTTTGTTGAAGATATTTATTGGCCCTTTAAGTTGGGAATCTTCTACATACCTACTAAAATTAGAACTATCACAAGCTTCAGCCATACCATCTCTGGCACTCTATTATATAGAGAAGGCATGAAAGACATGAAAGTCAGCACTTGCAGTTTCTGCATGCTCATGTGAATGGTGCTCGACTTGCACAGTCTAGTCTTGAATCAGCAATGGTGCCATCTGGGAATGATGAAGAAAGAAAGTATGACCTATGTGCACAATGAAGTACTGTCTGGCGTTAAAAGCAATGAGATCCCGTTGTTTACAAGAAAATAGATGGAACTGGAGAGCATGGTGTTAAAGGCAGATTCAGAGAGATGAGTGTTGCATGCTTTCTCTCATATATAGAACTAAAAAAGCAAACGAAAGCAGAAGGGACTCTTAAAAAACAGGAATGCAAACAAATGAGGGAAGCAAAGAAAGGTGTTTGAGTAATGGAATAGTATGAATGTAAAAATACCCTACATCTCTCTCATAAGGATGCTTACTGGTTGGACAATTAAAATATAACAATAAAAATAGAGTATATCAGAAAAATTTAAAAATCTGTATTACTTCTTTGATGTTACAAGGGAGTAGTTTAAGGCATTTATCTAAGTAATAATTTAGTGGAAGATGGAGACATATGATTGACCGAACTAACTCTATGGATTTTTTGAAGATAAAAAACATTAGTTTATAAGGAAAAAAACCTGGATGTTCTTATTATGACATAATAGGATGCAACTGAAACCATGAAGTTTATTAGTAATCAGTAAATTCTCTATTCATGTAAATTTCTAAATACAAATTATACAAATGTGTCAATCCATTAGAAAAAATGGTTATATCAAATATATAAATTATATGAACTTGATTTTTTTCAGTCCTGTTTCATTCTCATTTAATTATCTTTCAGGGAAGAAATTCAACGGCACAAAAGTATTGTTCTCCTCTCAACTTACTTATAATTTCATCACAAACCTAAAGCATAGTGAACATATAAATAACATGATACACATTTTCTATTTCACAGCATTTGAAATACATATATTCTTTGTTCTGGGTTGACCTCTGTTGCTGAGGTGCAACACTAACCTAAAGCAACTTGGGGAAGAGAGAGTTTATTTGGATTATACTTCAACATTATCATGTATCACTGAGGGAAGTCAGGGCACCAGGTAAAACTATAATCTGTACAGAAACCATGGAGGAATGCTGCGTACTGGCTTGTTCCCTGACTAGGAATTAGCTGGTCTTCACATACAACTCTGCCCAGGATGTGACTAGTAACAGGGCTGGTTCCTCCCACATCAATCATCAGTCAAGGCAATCTTTCAAAGACATGTCTATACCCAGACTGACCAGGCATTTCTTCAGTTGAGGCTCCCTCTTCCCCGATGACACTTCTTTGAGTCAAGGTGACAATAAAAACTAACAAGTATCCCCTTTAACCTAACCAGTATGTCTTCTAAGGAAATAATTGTAAACACAGGAAAAAAAAACTTATAACAGCATTATGTTAATATAAATGAACAATCTTCAAGAATAATAGCATAGGTAGATTTGGTGTTTTTATTGTGACATGTTTATGGATTTTTAGCATGTTTATTTTGAGAATTTCATGATATTTTATACAAAACAGATGAAAAGCCTACATAAGCAATTATTCTATTTTCAAGAGAAGTTTATGTTTTAAAAGATTTCAAATATATTAACATATAAAATATATTTCTGTTTTTTCATAGTTTAGTAATGTTTTCATATGACCATGTACACACTCTGTAAATATATGAAAATATAACTACCTCAGAAACAGTTGCTTCTATTATTATGCATTAAGTATCCTAATTAAGCTTAACAGAAAAGGATCTCCTGTTAACAAAGATTAATTTCATCAAATCAGTGATGCATACAGCTTTTGTTTACATCCACTGAGATAATGTCATCCCTTAATGTCTGAATTCTTTTCTTTTATCTCAAAACAAACACTGGAAATTCCAATTTACCTTCCAGCCTCTCGTATTGAGCAAACCCCACATTACTTCAGAGTCATCCCCAGCTTACTCTGCTCAGTTTCCCTGCCAATTTTTCCACAGTCAAGAGGTTCTCCAGCACCATGTCTACCTTCAGACTGCTATGCTTCCTGTCATGATGACAATGGTCTGAACCTCTGAAACTGTAAGGCAGCCCCAATTAAGTGTTTACCTTTATATGAGTTGCCTTCGTCATGGTGTCTCTTTACTGCAATTAAACCCTAAGTAAGACACAGGGATAGAGAATGCCTCAAAGAGGCAAGTTAACCCGCAAGTTAAGCATGATGAGCTGAGTTCAGATCCCTAGAACCTTTGTAAGGTAGGTTACCATAGTGCAGAAATCTGTAATTCTAGCACTCCTACAGCAAAATAGATGTTGGATACAGGAGTATTCCCAGAAACTTGGGGGCAAAGTGGCTTGTTGTACACAGATGGGAATAACAAGAGAATCTATCTCAAACAGGGCAGAAAGAGAAGATCAATATCATCTGACTGCTACACACAAGTCATTGTTCCTGTCTATATAGATCTTAGATTTTTCTGTAATATCTACTAGTATATTTAAAATGGTTTAAAATAGATAGTGGAGGAAAAACTAAGAAATAAATGATGTTAATTACATAAAAGTGAATTGTGGATATTTTCAAGCTTTCTGAAAGAACCACAGAATTAATTTACCCATTAGTCAAATATCTCAACAATTTCACATATAAATATAGACTGAAAGATACAAAAAGACGGTAAAATTCGATATCAAATATATATGAAGTGATTCTTAAACTCAACGAAGATCAAAGCTGTACAAAGACAATACATGAAGCTTTTGGAGACACACTACATCTCTACTGATATGTAAAAGGTATAGACTTATATCTATAACTATATATCTGAATGATTGTCTACTTATCTTTAGATACAAAGCACATATTATTTTAAGTAAATCAGACTTAGGGATTTCTGTATATGATCTCATTCTCCATTCAGGCAAGTCAGGTTCTCTTGACTTCACAATGGTACCATTTTCTCCTAGACCCTGAGGGATCACAAGCACAAGCATCATGTTGTTGTTTTTGTTGATTTAATGTTCTTATTGATTACTGGGAAATTTCACACAATGAACCCTGATTCCATTCACTTCCCAGTTCTTCCATGTCCACCCCGTGCCCCATACCCTTATGACTGCCCTCAAAACAAAAGAAGAAAAACATGTCAAGTTCAGTTTGTGTTGCCAATATATCTACTGAAGCATGGTCAAATTACCAGTGGACAGCCCCTTAAAGATCAGCGATTCTTTCCCTTACCTCCCACCCACTACCAGAGCCATCAATTGTGAAGACCTGTCTGTTTCAAAAGACAAAAGCAAGTAGTCTGTGAATAAAGATTGAAGTCACAAGCCATGTCCCTCTAAAGAACAAGTATAGGCAATTCCTATACATCAAGTTGTGTCACAGGAAAACAAGGTTGGATTTACCTTAACAGCTCAAAATTGCTGTTTTTGAAATTTGGGGTTCACTTGTATATTAGCCAATCAATAGAAAAAGAAAATATCAAGCTTGCTTCAGATTTTATCAACTCAAACTTATCTCCTTTATTGCTAAATAGCATAGCTTTGAAGACCTAAGTATTAAATCAATCACTTTGAAGCATTAGACAAAGAGAGCTAGGTGACTTATTGCCTTTCTCATATTTTATTGTGTTATAAGAAAGCTCTCATATTTCCAGATATTTCTTTTGACCTTAATTTTAAATAAAAATTATGTTAGCTAATAACCATAAATCCATTCTGGAGATAGTGAAGTGTCCGCTTTTGGAAAGCTGAAACATTAGATGACAAATAAAATGTATACTACTGGCTTTTTGAGCTGTGCTCTTGTGGTCTTCATGAAATTCCTAGAGGATCCACTCTGAGAACCATGGACTGGATCTTGGCTCTTACCTCTGGTCCTAAGTAGGATGTACTCAAAGAATGTGATCATAATGTTTCTACACGTTAGAATTTTAATACTCTTCTAGCAGAAACATTTAAAGGAGAAACTAAGCATTTTAAAACATCTTCCAAATGAAGAAATTATAGTACACAGACTTAAGGTATACGTATTGAAGAAGTTACTGATATGGATGATGACCTACTAATGTACATAGATTCTTAATAATACCCAAAATTTTCAGTAATATCATCAGGCATTTATTGAAGATTTATAACAGAATGATGTAAGTAAACAGAAGAAATAATAGAACCAATGGAGAACAAGGTGGAATCCTTATATGAGACTTTTTCCTTCTATCTGCCTTTCTTCTTCAAGAATTCTACCTCACTATCCTTGAGAGATATGATGGGGGAATGGAGATCAACATACATTGGCCAGTTGTACCTCTTGAAAGGTGTTAGGTGATTGTTACCAAAATGTATGGTTGACCCTGATGAACATCAAACTGTTCAACACCTGCATACTTGTGTAAGTTCCACAAATATGTTATTTAGTGTTTGTTCAGCTCTGCTATTACTGCTGAGACCTGGTTTACATGTCATGCTTGCCCTCATTTGCCCTTCCAACTTAAACTTAAAGCAACTAATTATTTTCTCTAGTCTTATAAAAAATTATTACCTATCACATTTCTAACCTTAATAGCATTTTGCCACCCTTGGAATTAATGGAATTCTTTAACTGCTGTAAATATACCAGACACCAAGAGAAATGCTTACTTTGGTTATACCTTAGGTAAAAAGCATGTAAGATTTCTGCTTAAGAGTGTCTAAATACCAATGTACCTGTAGCCTTACAGAGAAGACTTTTTAATTAGCTAAGCTGCTAAATTTCACCTGTCATTACCTGTGTTCTCCCTCAGAATCAGTTATTCAAATCATTTTTGCCATCCATTCAAGGGTAAAATTTTACCTACCTCCTCTTTGCCTGAAATTTAATTAAAAGGAATAAAAAATCTTGGTTAAGTTAAAATTAACATAGCTATTTCTTTTCACTCCATCTCACATGCAGAGTACAGTATCCATTGACTTCAAAGGGGTCATTTAATTCAGATAAGTTCTTCAAGATAGCAAGCAAGATGGGAAACTTGTTTCATAGTGGCTTGTTAATGGTGAAAAGTTATCCTTTTATAAAATGTCTCCTACAAATCCCTCTTAACTACTCTTTTCACATGGATCCAAACTCCCTGCTGTCTATTTGTACCTGCTGCTGATGGGAGACTATCACATCTTCCACATTTTCTGTCTTCTAAATGCCACTACTCTAGCAGCTCTTAAACTCAGTATTATTGAATTATACAAGTGACTAGTTGGGTATTCCCTAGCTGTGGAAAACATTCTTACACTGGGGCATCTGTGTCCTCTTTGATGAGGTGTTACTAGTGCTTCTCCATGCTAACAATCAGAAGTAGTCCCAGACATTGCCTAATATCTCCTAGAACACAATCACACACAAGAAGCATGTTCCTTGACTCAACAGTAGTACTCAAGACTTGTGAGAAATATAAATTACTGGGCCCATACAGACATTCTCAACCAGATCTGAGAGATCATGCTTTACCTAGCAAGTCCTCAAAGGGGACAAACCCTGAGGAGTTCCCAAGTTGAAGTGTGGTTACCAAGCTAGTCTCAATACTATTGTACTGAAGGACCTACAAGGTCAGATAAATAGATGTTTTATTAAAATGTACTTTTTAAAAAAATAAATTTTTTTAGTATTTCAGGGATTATTTGGTTTTTGTTTTGTTGTTGATGTTGTTGTTGTTTTTGTTTACTTCTCTGTGCTTGTGATTGTGTATACTGCATGTGTCATGTGCCCTTGAGAGGATGTGAGATCACTTGGGGCTGCAGTTATAAGTGACTGTAAGCTCTATGATATGAGCCCCGCAAACAAAACTTGAGAAGAACAACAAGTGTTTTAAACACTGAGGCATCTCTCCGGCCCATAGCCGGACATTCTTTTCCCATCAAAACACTAAATTGTGATCTCTAAGGACAGCTTGGTGGTAGTGGTAGTGTGTGTGTGTGTGTGTGTGTGTGTGTGTGTGTGTGTGTGTGTATGTTTGAGTAGGTGTCTGCTTATGTCTATATGTCTTCATGTCTATACGTGTTTATGTCTCTGTGTGTGTGTGTGTGTGTGTGTGTGTGTGTGTGTGTGTGTGTGTTGAGTTTGGTGTGGGTGCTAGTGCATGTGTTCAGCCCACCAGCTGCTCTTCACCATGACAGAGACTATTCCTTTGCCCAGGCAGGCTCACTAAAGAGTTGCCCAGGCTTCCAGTGTACCTTCTGTCATGATTCTACACGCTCACTCTCAGTAATGCTAGCTCCAGCTACAGCTGACCATCTATTTATTTATTTGACATTTGCTAGCTCTAAAACATCAATCTTTCAGCATTAATGGGTTACCAGCCCCCAAAAGAAAAGCTTTTTTAAAGAAGCCATGTTCTCCACTGCAGTTGGAAAATTAGTTTCCACCTGAACATGGCTGTGTCTTATAGACACTACTGAAGATTTCAAACCAACACATATTGTATCCTGCTGACTGTTTCCTGCTTTGTTTTCCTTTGCTGCATCTGGAGTTTTGATAGACACTGGGATGAACAGTGATTTCACTGTTTCCCAGGAAGGACTGACACTCAAAGCCATGAACTTTCCCATGTAGTCTCTTTGGGTGAGTTCACCCAATTCTTCCTTCTTGTACCTGGAATCCCTCATATACAAGCTAAACAAAATGGAAGCACTGATTCAAAATAGCCCTGTCAATAGGCAAATGGTTCATTAAACAAGTTCATTCTGCTTGTGGTAGCTTGCTTACTTTCATAGACAAAGTAACTCAAAGGAGCTCAAACAACAATATCCTCTAAGGGCAGAGGAAAAACCAAAAGTACCTCATTACTTTCTAGTGACTTATAAAACATTTCTTCCAGCTGGGAAAATCTAACTGGTTACCACTAACTAATTATCAAGGTCAATGCAGTGTGTTCTGCTGTTTGCCTTACAGCTAGCAGAGACCTGTGATGAAGTAAGTCTCATTCTCTTGACCCCAACTTTATGAATATTTCGCCAGAAGATAGAAGAAAGCAAACAAAGAGTTGTGCCTGCACTGGCATCAGTTTAAATCATCTCAGGTGCTCCCTGAAGGTTATATTGCTGCTGAGGAGGTAGCGATTGGGTAGGAAGGCTTCCCTGCAAGCATGAGAACCTAAAATTGAATCCTTAGAACCCACATACAGAAACCAAGCATGAGCATGTGAGCGTGTAGCCCAATCCTTGTGGGACAGAAACAAGTGGATACTGGGAGCTCACTGGCTTTTCATCCTAATGAAAATGGTGAGCTTCTGCTTCAGGGAGAAACCTGTCTTGAGGTGATGAAAGAGAGCCAGAGGAAGATTCCCGACTCTACCTCTAGCCTCCTGCACATGCCTGCACACTTATATGCACTACACATGCTACATACACACAGAGACAGACAGATAGACAGACAGACAGACAGACAGACAGACAGACACAGAGAGACAGAGAAAAACAGAGAGAGACAGAGAGACACAGAGACAGAGAGACACAGAGACAGAAAGAGTTTAAAGATTAAAAAGACTAAAAGAAAGTTTTGTTGCTAAGCAACTGAAGCAAAATCTCTGGCAAACATCACAGCTCAGCAAACTGCAAAGTATTCTCATGCCCACTGATGTTTGAGATTTCCATATCAAATAGTTTGCTATATGTTCTTGAGAAATATAATAAAAAGTAAAAGAAAAAAGAAAATTACTAATTAGTTATTATTACACAATAGTTAACTAATATTATGATTAGTTGACATTATGCAATAGAGACAGAAATTACGCTAATGATTGACAAAATCGCCCCTTTCATAAATCAGTATAACTTCTAACTGTATTTTAAATTTTCATCCTTATACCCACAGGTCAGTGGAGCTCTCAAACCTCATTAAAGACGCTTCTTATTTTCTTTTGTTTTTTGTTTTTGTTTTGATTTGCAAGAGACTACTGCTGAGATCCACAACTGGTCAGATTTCTGAGACTCGGGATACCTATCCCCAGTATGTGCATCTACAAAAAAAAAAAAAAAAAAAAAAAAAAAAAAAAAAAAAAAAAAAAA
>JANHMN010000004.1:111699349-111740512 GCA_030674055.1 Rhabdomys pumilio | reverse complement strand
CATTAAAGACGCTTCTTATTTTCTTTTGTTTTTTGTTTTTGTTTTGACTTGCAAGAGACTACTGCTGAGATCCACAACTGGTCAGATTTCTGAGACTCGGGATACCTATCCCCAGTATGTGCATCTACAAAAAAAAAAAAAAAAAAAAAAAAAAAAAAAAAAAAAAAAAAAAAAAACCAAAACCAAAAACAAAAACAAAAACAAAAACAAAAACAAACCCTACAGCTAAGGCTCAGAGGACATCACAGAAGAGGGGATACAAAGATTTTAAGAGCCAGGGGACCAGGGTTTATGCTAAAAGATGGTGTTTTATGGCATGACCGGGATGATGCATCTGCACAATCTCAATGATGTGACTGTTTGTACTAGATTTACACAATTACAATGAAGATAGGAGAACTTCTCACAAGATCCTGTCCTTAAATAAAGAGCTACAGGTTATCAATGAGTGATGAAGAAGACAGAATCAGTTTTCATTAGGGATGAGCCCCCTGGAAGGATAAGCAATCCTGAATGGTCAAATCTAAACACATGAACTAGTTAAACTTTGTAGGTTTTGAACAGAGTCACGTATACACACACTTGTAGCTAATAATTACAGAAGAGGTCAAGAATCATAGAAGCAATAAAGGGTGGATATAGGATGGGTGGAAATGAGATAAGTACAGCGCACTTGTGTATGAAAGTCTAAAACATTAAATTAAACTAATAGCGTTGTATAGTAGAGAGACTGTACAAATTTTTTTTCTATGAAGCTAAAGCAGTTTTTGTTTAGCAAAGTAGCATATTTGGTAACTTACTGGCAAAATATAGATATTAAACGTGGTGTAGATAATAGCCTATCCACAAACCAAATGAAAAATTAAGAACTAAATAATTATTTGGTGATAGGGAAGGGAAAAAATATAAGAAAACACAGAGAGCCATAGCAACCTGGAGGACTGAGAATGAAATCATTGAGAGCCCAGAACACAAGATAACCGACAAAACTTCCTTAAAGCCAGAAACTGGCAAGGAAAAGTTGAAGATGGGGCTATCTGATAAAAATGTAAGTTGTTTGTGAGTCACAACACTCCAGTCATATCAACTACACTTGATGATACTTCTGGTACTCTTTGCTGTGAGGTAGGAACTTTACAATCATTAAAAATGCATTAAAAATCAGGGAGAGTTTCAGAAACAAGAAGCAATATGAACAGAAGGCACTGAGAATGTCAGAAATGGAAAATAAACACCAAATCTAACTACAGTTATTAGCCCCAGCCCCCGGGAATCCATGAACATGCTAACCATTTCACTAGGTGATCCATGAAAGGTAGTAACAGCAATGTTACCTGATGAGACATAAAGCAACCTATGCCTTGGGTTCTTGGAAGAAAGGCACTCCAGGTTAAAAGTAAATAAAAATAACAAAAAAGGTATGTGTGAGTCATATTAACGTAGGCTATAAAGCCTTACCGGATGTGATTCTCATAGAAATCCTTCAGGTTTTGTTTTCCATGATGCTGAGCGATAGGACCTTACCCAATTCACCCTAAGGCCAGTGTTCTTTTCAGTCACAAGGCAAAACGACAGTTCTCAACCAGGAGTCCACATTGAAATCACCCTGAGCCCTTTAAAGGGTTTTTCGTTCCTAAGTCCTCCTGCAAACAAGTTAAGTTGAAATTCATGGGTGGGTTGGGGGTGTGGCATACATAAAGCTCTCTCCGCGGGACCTCAAAAGGAAATATGAGTTTGTAGTTCAAAGGCGTCACTTTTGAGAACTACTAGAATTTTTTTTAAAAAAGAAAAAAAACGTAACTTTTTGAAATTTTGATATTAAAGAGAAATTGTATCTAGATGTATCCAAGATTCTCTGATTTGATCTGAGTGGAATTTGCCAGGTAAGCATCCGTTCACATTGAGAGATGTATATTGTGTGCTTCTTTGTTGTGCTTAATTAATGTAACTCCAAAATATTTTTCATAACTAACAAATCTTGCACAATTTTCCATGTACTTTCCTTTTAGTATGAAAAAATCAGAATAATTATGAATGGCAGCAGTATGAAACAGCAGATACCAAGAAGGGCTTCAGGCACTTAGGACTACCTTTTTCCTTTTGACTCTTCAAATGACTGTGGCTGCTGAGATCAGTGACTCTTCAAATGACTGTGGCTGCTGAGATCAGTGCCTATTTGCCAACCATATACTGTCTAAGGATTGGGATCATGTCTAGGAGAAGAAATATTTGCCTGTATTTTTGCTACTTTATCTTTCATCTACATAGCTTCATATTACTCATTGGTCATGACTTTGTTTAATTATATACAATAAAGGAAATTACCAACAATAAAAGAATAGGGTTATTTTTCCTTTATCAACTTGAGCATATCCATGTTACACATAGTTAACTGATGTCATACCTGGAGTGCAACTATCTTGCTTTTTTATATATAGGGCATTAAATTTCACACAGAACTACTGCATAAAAAATTGAAGGTTTTTTAAAAATACCTCTTGTCGGGCATCAATGGGAGGAGAGGCCCTTCATTCTATGAAGGCTCCATGCCCCAGTGTAGGGGAATTTGAGGGCACGGGGGCAGGAGTGGATGGATGGGCGAGGGAACACCCTCATGGAAGCAGAGGAGGGGGATGGGATAGGAGGTTTGGGGGGGGTTCCAGGGAAGGGGATAACATTTGAAATGTAAATATCCAATAAAATATCCAATAAAAAAATAAATAAATAATGCTTCTATAAATAGATTTTTAAAAATCAGCCTAGCAATTCGTAAAAGTGTTTCTAGTTGCATAATTTTCTCTCTGTATTCCAATATTGTGCTTCAAACTGCTAGCGCTCTTCTCAAACAATCCAGTGTACATTTCCTCCAAAAGAGCTCTAATTGGAAAGTGCAGACGTTCCCCGGTATACTGGGCTTCGTGGCTTATTCTTCTGAACAAAGGACAGAAAGTAATGATGCTTGAGAGCAACAAGGTGAAAGCAAATGAAAGAAGCCACTCCAATCACATCGAGGCAAATGAGCCCTCATCTATTTCAAGTGCACTGATTATCTGAGTGTTGCCTTAATGCAGAACCTACAGTGAAGATGCTTGCTACGAGAGCAATGAACATGCAGGACCCAGGGACCACTAACCTTGCTGAGTATTAGCCTCTGTGTTATAACTAATTACTACTGATTCCTGATATGCTTAGAGAAAAGATCAAACTTATTTTAGGTCAGACATGTGCTGACGTCTAAGATTACTTTGTTCCACTGACATTCCGTTCTCTTGACTGCTCATATACACCATACAATATGGACAGCAACATAATAGCAGTGAGAAGTCTCAGAAATATAGGTTTGACTAAACTTTAGGGTTTTTTTTTTTTAATTTTTAGGATTCCTTTTTTTTTTAATTGCCATACAATGTAGTAAGTTTCATCATGACATTTGCATATCTGTATGATGAATTGCCATTTTTTTCATATTCAACACTCATTATCTTTCCTTACACCCTCCTGCTGACTCTCTTCCTCCTCCCAGTTAGTGCTCCTCTGCTTTCCTGACATGCATATACCTATGTGCACATAAATATATACATATGTGCATATGAATGTCTAAATCAAGCTTCTGCATGTGAGGGAAGACATGTAATATTTGTCTTTCTTCTCCCTGTTACCTTGAGGTTTTCTGCTCACTCCCTACACTTCAAACCACTTTCCTTCTTCATTAGATGCCTCTTCCTTCCATGCCCTTTATGTGTATCTTTTGTCCAGCTTACACATAAAAGGGAAAATACTTAATAATTGCCTTTCTCAGTCTGACTCTTTTTGTTCAATATAACATGTTCAGTCCCACTCATCCTCCTGAAAATGACATAAACAGAATTCTATGGGTTGTATGTGCCACGTTGTCTTTATTGGGTTAATTGGTGTAACAGCTGATCACAGCTGCCTAGACTGGTTGCATATCAAAATGCTCTTTAAAACATAATTACTTCCTAAAAGCTATCGGTGTATCTCCGTAAAATATTTTAACCTGAATCTATTATAAACCTGTTTATGACTGCATACAGCACATTTCTATTTGCTCTAAATGCTAGGAAGTGCTTGAATAGGTTCAATCTGAATGTGCCTGACTTCTGGCCCATGTCATCTCTCTGAAGTGAAAATCATTTGGCTACTTTTCCCAGCAGAGAATGACTCTGTCCATTATGTACCAATATTTCCTAGGCACTATCTCCAGTTATTATCTCACAGCTTATGTCATTTTCTCTCATCTTCTGGCATTTATAGCCCTTTTTTGAAGAACAATTTTAAAGTAAAAAAAAATTATTTTTGTTTTCTTAATATACAAGTGGCCCCAGCATGTCTCCCATATTAAATTAATATGCACATATATCAAATTGTAACTTAAATGTGTTCTGTACTAGCCAAAGAATGTACAATTTGTTTTTAGATATTAATATGCTGGTCACATACACTGTTGAAATTTTGATGATGATATAATACAAGAAGATAAGATGGTAAAATGAACTCATTTTTAAAATTATAGTACATGGCATAGTTAGCTAACAAAGACAATCTTAAAGCTCTCCATAATTGGAGAATATTAGAAAGAAAATATAATACTATTATATAAATTGTGGCATTCTTTCACCTTTCAGTTAGGGTCATCTTTCTTGGAAAGGAAGGGATACAAATTATATAAGAATATACTTTAAGAGACATTGGAAATGCTTAGATATAAAATGCCTACATGCATGAAAAGGCTTGAGAGAGAAAAAGTAGGGCTTTGTCTCATGAAATTGTCCTCATTAAAACTCAGATATGTACAACCCTGCTCTCTTGTTTCTCAGCTTGCCACGCCAGGAATCTCTTAAACATCTTCCTGCTATCTTAGTTGTGTGCATGTCTTGTCAATAGCATCACTGGGTGCTCAATACATATTTCCAATCATTATGACTGATAGCCTAGGGGGATACAACAGAAGGAGAAGCTGTGGTCTTTTTCATTAAAGAACTTTCAATTATCCTGATGATTCATGCCACACAAATGGGTAAAGTTGAGTTTCTGAAGAAACATACAAATAAACACAAATTCAAATCAGGTACATAACGACTGTGTGCTGAGGTGACTTAGCAGATAACCTGAATGACAGAAACTGTTAGAAATCTTTAAGCAATATACTGTATTTACAGCTCAAAAAGGCATGATTTACAGACTGAGTAGATTGCTCAGTCTGTAGACTGTTTGCCAACCAAAGTAGGAGAATCTGTAAGTTTCCCAACCCAAGCAGTACAAATCTGTAATCCTAGTCTTGAGGAGGCAGAGAAAGGAGGATTCCTGTGCCCTGCTTACCTGCCAGCCTAGCTGAATTGTTGAGTTCCAGGTTTAGTGAGAGGCTTGTTTCAAAAAAGTAAGGTGGAGAGTAATTACTAAAAACACCTGACAGAGACATCCGGTCTCCACCACATGTACAAGAACACTCCAGCAGGATCTTTGAGTTTGAGGCCATATTGGTCTACAAAGAGAGTCCCAGGACAGCCAGTGCTACGCAGAGAAACTCTGTCTTGCATAAACAAAATCAAAACAAAACAAAGCAAATCAAAATAAACCAGCAAAGGTCAGCATCAGGAATTGTCATGTGATCTTCACAAACCCTGTTGTCCCAGATCATACAGTGGGACCCCTAAGAGAAGGATAAAGAAAGATTATTTCCTGTCTACATATACCTAAACTTTACTTTACGCTGTTTGTGGTATATTGACCAAATTATTACATAGCAGGTAACATTAGAAGCATTTTATACATGTTTCTTAATTCTAAAATTTACCAAAAGCCGTTTTTATTCCCATTTTGTAGGCAAGAACACTGAATCCCAAATAAACAACTTAACTTAGAAACACAACCAGTGGTAGTACTTCGGGGGTTAAATGCGGGGTCTTTGATGGCAGAGCTCAAGCTTTTAATGCTGAAGTTAGCTTGCTTTTGAGTGTGCCATATGCCTACCCTATAAACACTGGCTGTCCATATCTAAATGAAAATAGTATATTTTCTCCTAGATGGCCTCTTAAAAACATAATAAGGATTAATTTGATGCCTGTAAAGCATTTTGACCCCTCATAAAGACACCCATGTGATTACAAGTCATTAATTTCCATTTGCTCTTCTTCAGCGTCTCCAATTACAGCATCTCACAGATAGGCAGTCTTGGAACCAATTGACTTTGATTCTCTCATGCCACATTCAGGTCGTAATCAGTTGCTATTTTATTATAGAAATAGCATCCCTAAAATTCATTCATTTTTCTACTAATTTTTGATGCTTAAGCTATCATTAGTCTCAGTTATTGTAATCTCCTTAGAGTACTGCATTTTACCTTGTTAAGAGGAAATTTTAATGGAAATTGGTCCCTAATACCCATCAGGTGGGAAAGAAAAAAGTTCATGTGTTAATCAAGAACAAATAATCTCATTCAAATATGCACATTATTAAGTTGCTCTCTGCTTTGAAATTTGCCTCAAGTCTCAATTACACTGTGTACTTACAAGTTATCTGTAGTTTGTCTCTGCATTTTACCTTCAACAATTTCCTGAGACAGAATTCTCAGCCTACAAAAGAACTGACCGATAACCCAAGACAAACCCCATTTGAGAGACTAGACAACACGATTATAGCTCATTTACGCATGCTCTGTCCAGACAACTGAGAATCACGATTATAGCTCATTTACGCATGCTCTGTCTGGGAAAGGTGGTAGAGCTAGATAGATCTAACCCTCGCCACGCTGTCCTTAAGTTCTCATAAGCTTCTTATTTACTACACAGTCACCTCCCATAGGACTCAACACGTCTCTACGAATGACTTCTAAACTCACTCCTCACTTCTCTCCCAGATTCTAAATCTGCATTTTCAAACAACTTACTGGAAAATGTTGATGTTGACAAGTAATTCAATTATTTTCCTACCACAACCTACTTATCTCCATCTACAGACTGTTCTCATGCCTCCCAATCCCAAGGGAGAAATGGGGTCTAATGGATTTGAATGCTCTCCAGAGAAAATATGGGAAAGAAGGTTGAGATCATCCCAGTCTCTGGCTAGAAGAACATTACTGATTTCATTTTGCTTAGTTCTCTTTTGTGAAATTGCTAAGGCTTAAAGAATCCAACCAGTGAGTAGGTCTATGAGAATGAAGCCGCCGGGCGGTGGTGGCGCACGCCTTTAATCCCAGCACTTGGGAGGCAGAGGCAGGCGGATTTCTGAGTTCGAGGCTAGCCTGGTCTACAGAGTGAGTTCCAGGACAGCCAGGGCTACACAGAGAAACCCTGTCAGGAAAAACCAAAAAAAAAAAAAGAGAGAGAGAGAGAGAGAGAGAATGAAGCCACTTGGCTTTTTTCCAATTAGAAGAAAGATCCTAGGTTTAGTAGCTCACATATATGAAAAACAGTAGAACTGACAGAACTCTGGCCAGGGAGTCTGTGTTCATAATATATTATATACACATACGAAATTGTCAAAATTAAATCTGTAGAAAGATAAAGATCATCCTATGAGTACATGAGATACTGCAATAATTAATTAATTAGACCTCTCCTAAGAAAAATGGTAAACAGAAATAAAATGTCTTTTATGTTTGAAAAAAATTAAAAGGAGAAGCTTTGTAAAAATCAAATGAACATTTTTACAATTGATTTGGCTTGAGGCTCTGTCTGTACTTGGCACTTGGAAGTCGCGCCCTTTCCACTCTGAAGCATCCCAGCTCCACTCTTCCGTATTATTATGCTAACATTTGATAAACGCACTGAGTTAATGTGTCTTAATCCATATATGTCTCTCAAAAATGAATTCCCAGATATAACCACAAATTCATAATCCAGATATATGACTTTCAAAAACTCTTGATTTTGATTCAGAACAGTGGCTTATTTCAATCATAAAAGCAAGTTGTAAAACACTTAATGGAAAGTGTCTTCTGTAAACATTTAAATTTCACAAATGAGATATTTATGTTTCTGCAGCTGGCACGTTTTGCTTAACATGATTATCTTTAGCTTCCTGAAAAATACATAATTTTATATTTTTATGGTTGAATAAAGTTCCATTTTGTATGTAGCATATTTTGGCTTTTTATTGGATATTTTATTTACATTTCAGATGGTAATCCCCTTTCCCCATTCCCCCCGGCCCAGGAGCCCCCATCCCATCCCCCCTCCTCCTGCTTCTGTGAGGATGTGCCCCCATCCACCCACAAACTCCCATCTCCCCACTCTCAAATTCTTCCACATTGGAGCATCCAGCTTTCACTAGACCAAGGACCTCCTCTCCCAGCTGTGCCTGACAAAGCCATCCTCCCCTACATATACAGCAGGAGCCATGGGTCCCTCCCAGTGTGCTCCCTATGTAACATATTTTCTTTCTCCATGCATCTGTTGATGGGCAGCCAGACTGACTCAATGATTTGATTCTGCATTCTGACAAACACTGATGTCAAGTGTGTGCATTGAATCCTTGACTTGCATTGCTTTGAGCAGACACTCGTGAGTAGCCTACCTGGATCACATGGCAGTTTTTCTTTTAAATTCATGAGCATAGTTTACATTGATTTCCATAGTACTGGACTAACTTGCACCCCACCAATAGTGTATAAGGATTCCTTTTCTCTCCATCTTCATCGACACTTATTTTCTGTGTGTTTTTATTTGGTGATTCCTATTCAGATTGGAGGAGAAAGAAATTTTAATGTACTTGCTTTGTGATGCAATCTGGAAAGTTTTGTCTTTAAATAGCGGTATTTTTGTTCTTTTGATTTTCCATGCATTTTGCTTACTCACCACTCCATTCCTCCAACATAGCCTGTTCCTCACCATCCCATCTGCCACTCAGCTTCACGTCATTGCTTAATTTATTTTTTGTTACTAATAACCCCAAATCTCATTAGTACTGCCCATGGGTAGAGAGTTGTGTAGCCAATATTGAGGTATCAGTAACTTATCTGACCCACATCCTCCAAAGAAAGAGACTTTTCCCCTCAGCAGTCACCACGTGCCTTTGTGCCTCTTATATGTGGTTGGTTGGTTGGTTGGTTGGTTGGTTGGTTGGTTGGTTGGTTGGTTGCTCCTTCATGATATTCTTCAAATACTCAAAGTCACTGTGTTTTTCTCTCATTGTTTCCAGAAGCTTTATATTTTTAACTACTGTTTGCTTTTGGTGGCTTTACTAAATTGTCTTAGTGCAAAATTTGTCCAAAATTATTTTACCATATTCATGTTCAGTTCTGTGTACTTGATCTATTCCCAGCCTGATACCAATGACACCTCTGTCTTTATTGCTGAAGCTTTAAAGCAAATCTAAAATCCAGATGACTCGAGTTCTCCAGCATTGTTCATTTTAAACTGGGGGGGAGGGGGTGCACATGTCACGTGGAGCCCTTGTTTCTCTATGTGAATTTTAGAATCATTTTAACATTTTCAAAAAGGAAAAAATGAAGCTTACTGGGATTTCTTTAGGATTTTATGAGTCCTACAGAATTTATATGGAATTGACAGTTAATGTTTTTGAGATCCAACCTGTTCGGTGGCCTTGCTATTTATTCAGCTCTTCATTTGAAGTTTCTTGTTGTGTCTTATCTCTATAAATAATGAGCTTTCAAAATGTAGCAAGTTTTGTTACTAAGAGCAAGGTAAATTGGTTTTTTAATAAAGCATATCTGATTTAGGTTTATAAGTGTACATATTACTTTGAAAAATATAAAATTAAGAAATTGTAGGGTCTATGGAGATGGCTTAATCAGGAAAGTAATTGCTGCATAACTATGAGGACATAAATTTAGTCCCAACATTTTTATGAAAAAAGTCAGAAACAATGGTTCATGCTTACAATCCCAGTGCTGAGGTGGCGAAGAAAGGAAGAAATCTTGGGCTCACTGGTGAGATAGTGTACATAAACTAGGGAGCTAAATGGTTGGTGAGAGTCCCTGTCTCAAAGAATAAAATTTAGAGTCATGGAAGAAGAAATCCTATGTTTACTTCTGCTTGCACACATACACGCACATGCAAACACACACAGAGAAAAGAAAAAAAGTAAAATTTAAAGAAAAACTTTGAATCATTTTATTCAACAAATTTTCTTAGTTACATTAAAATTTATCTTCATGCTGGGCAGTGGCGGTACACATTCACAGGCAGAGGCAGGTAGATTTCTGAGTTCTAGGACAGCCTGGTCTAAAGAGCAAGTGCTAGGATAGCCAGGGCTACATAACAGAACACTGCCTCAAAAAAAAAAACCTTCACAATTTATTCTCAATTGCAAGTAGAAGAGAAATTTCTGTAAACAGTTCATTTTGTGAGAGAAAGGATTGCTTGGGCCTGTCTTAGTTACTGTTCTATCTCTGTGATAAAACTCCATGAACAAGGTGACCTAAGAAAGAAGTGTTTTATTTTCGGCTTAAGGTTCCAGAGTGATAAATCTACCACTGTTGTGGAGACTAAGCATGTTAGCAGTCATCAGAAATGGTGGCAGGAACAGCTGAGACCTTAGATCTTGAGCCACAAATAAAAAACAAAACAATCTGAATGTAAAGGAGGTTTTAAAACCTCAACGTCTTTCCCCACCTTCCTCTAGCAAGGTCACATCTCCTAATCCTCACCAAGCAGTATCACCAACTGCCAACCAAATACTCAAATGCAGAAGAATATGGGGAACTTCTCATTCACTCAGATCATCATAGAGGGTCAATGTATACCATCATGGTTATCCTGGTTTTGCCTAGTCTTCCAAATTAGTCAATCAGGTCCTGGGTGAAATGGAAATTACAGGTTTGTTTAACAACTCAGTTGTGTCATGTGATGTTTTTCTGAAAGCTGTCTTGTGAGAGGGCATATGATATTGTGCTGAAAATAGACACTTGAAAGGGCACATGATGTTTAGGAAAAAAGATAAATAAAACCTTACAGTGAGAGGATGCTCTTGCATTGCTGTACCATGCAAAACTTCACTGGTCTTCCCTGGTCTTTGTTGATATAACTTTGTAGAGAAACAAGCCAAAGAACTTCTCCTGGTATTCTGGCTGATCCTGAACTTCTGCTGACTCATACAGATTCAATGGATTCTTGCTGTTTTTGCTGGATGGTGTGGTCTCTACTGATTCATGTTTGGTGTTTGCTATTGCAATGGACTACTGATGTTCTGACAAAGAAGAGTGGAATTGCCTCAAGAAACTACTTCTAAGCAGGTTCACAACTCCCTATCCCTGTTAAGCTTCTTTCTCCCCTACTTTTGGTGGGTGGCTAAAAAGAAGGTTGAAGAGTTTAAGAACCCTAAATAAAGTAGGTATTGAAAACTCTAACTTTACACCTGGGTATTTAAAGGACCTGAGAGAACTTATACCATCTCATGACAAAACCTTAAAGCAGTGATTCTCAACCTGTGAGTCAAAAACCCTTTCAGCTATTGAATAACCCTTTAGCAGCTGTTGCCTAAGATCACTGGAAAATACAAATATTTACATCACAATTTACAACAGTATCAAAATTACAGTTATGAAGCAGCAAGAAAAATAATTTTATTGTTCGGAGTGTCACCATAACATGAGGATTAGTAGTAGTATTAGAAGTAGTATTAGTAGTAGTATTAGAGGATTGCAGTATTAGGAAAGCTGAGAACCACTGCCTTAGGGTTTCATGTAAACTTTGAATACTTGTGCTTAAAAATAGAGATAGAATATGATAATCAAAATGATGTCATAAACCAGGCCTAATCCTGCATACTTGTGATCCTAGCACTTAGAAGGTAGAGGCAAGAATACTACCACAAGTTTGAGACCAGCCTGGTACATATTCTAGAACAGCAAGGCTACATAGTAATACTCTATCTCAAATACAAATTTCTTGAGATTTGTTTAGGTTGATACCTGTGGACTGTCTCACTTTTTGAATGTTAGAAGCAAAAACAGGCAGGGTAGACAATATGTAAAAATCAACACATAATCAATTTCTGGAATATAAGGATCAGATTAATCTATGAGGTTATGCTCTTTACAGAATCACACATTTTGTCTGTAAAGAGCATGACTTTGGTGAGCAAACTATTACAGAATGAAGTTTCAACAGGTAATATGCAAATTAATTAATATAGTAGTATTCAAATAAAATCATAGTCATAAAAAGACTTGATGAATCAGATTCAATTCAAAGGCAGTAAGTTTGCAAGTCCTTCACCTACATTAATGTCCATCCTGTAAAGACAGGAAATATATTATTCATATATGAGTCATAAACCTAAATAACCTAAAATACAAAGTAATATTATGAGTATTTTAGAAACTATGCTCCAAAACAAAAAATATAATCTAAATAATAAAATTTGACACATACTCTGTGTTATATTATAGGAGTAGTGGTAAAATAATTTAAATCATATCAAAGATTTATTCTCTCTAGATATCTTTCAAACAAATAGATAACATCTTAAACTCAATGTTTATATGCTTATAAATCAGATAATTTATAAATATTCATAGAAGCAAACTATCCCCTACAGAATTATCTCTAATACAAAAATTGTGCAAATTACTGATAGTCCAAAGCACTAATTTCTAGGCAATATTTATCTGAACTATCCTAAACACAAGGTAATAAACAGATGATAAAAAGCATCTTATATCTACAATCAGTGGTAAAGTTTAAAAACAGAGTGAACAATTTTAGAGATAAATTTTAGTTTGATAAGCACATACTAAAAACTCTTACTTCCACAAAAAATGTAAGCTATTATAAAATTTACAGATGAATTCAGTTAGGACATGGACATAGATCACTAGAGCTTGTCTAACATGTACAAGGCTCTGAATCCATGCTTCATCATTAAAGAACAAATATTCATGTATCTGTGTATATGTATAAAACCAAAAATAGATGAGAAAATTCAGCATGTCAAAAACACTATTTCATTTAACTTTGATTACTTACCACAATCCTTGTCCCCTGACAGCTTCACATCAGAGTGTAGGGACTTGCTATTTAAATTTTTGGACTATTTCTTGCCATGCTAGTTATTATTTGCAGTTCACAGGTAAGCTAGGAGCCTATTGCTTACACTGTTTAAGACTATTGTTTTCCCCTAGCAGTCTATAGTGAACCTTCTAGTAATTTAAACCCTAACCAGATCATAGGAAGCTACCGGGTGAGCACCAAGTTGATTTCTCAGTGTTTTGTGGCCAAAGTATGTGGTGTGTTCAGCAATAGGGTCTTACCATTAAATTCTGGAGGTGACCAAAAAATTATGGCAATGGCCTGCTTATCCTGGGTGATCTCTGGGAGACCCTGGACCAAGTAGAGGGAAGGTATAATACACACCTAGCACTGGGCTTTTACTTGGCAATCTGTGTGTCTTCTGGGAAGAATATTACACACTATTGTAGGGTTATTGCAATTAAATGTTTTAGATTAAGATATGCCTGTGTAAGTGCACACATGGTGTGTGTGTGTGTGTGTGTGTGTGTGTGTGTGTGTGTGTACGCGCTAGCTATCTCTTTCCGTATACTTACATTTCCCTCTTCTTTATACTCCATCCCACCCCATTTTCTTTTCGTATAACCCTGAGTGGAACTGTAGCACAAAAATTGGGCTAAGCAACTGTTTTCTAATTAGATTTAAGGCCCACTGAACTGGATGGACTACATGCTTAGTATTGTTAATCTAGCTGAGAACCTATGGTTGAAGTCTCATGGATAACAGGGATGAACCGACCACTATTATTTGACCATGTGTGAGTCTTGTGTAGGCAAATGCAGCTGCTGTTCACAAGTGAAGTGGTCCTGTAATGTTCAAATAACACTGTTTCACTCTGGTGAATAAACACAGTATCAAATTGCCTTCTAAATACCTCTATATGCATTGATTACAGCAGCTCTCAGACTTTATCAATTTCTTTGTCAGTGAACAGCAGTTAATACAGAAATTCACAGCTAGTGAAAAAAACATCTATATTACACTCCTGTCACCCAAGGCTGGAAGAAGGGATGAAAGATGTTAAGAAGACCTCAAAGTTGGGGAGGACCAGAGTAAAACAATCTCATTAGGACATTCCAGGATCAATTCACTTATGAACTAACAACAGCTGGGTTTGCTACACAAGACTCACACATGATCAAACAACTCAATGCTCCACCAAGGAGGAGGAAAAGCTCTTGTGAGTCCCTCCTACTAAGTGAAGAACTATTGGCAGCTGATAGCCTCTAGGTGAGAAAAAATTGTTTTTTGTTTTTGTTTGTTATGGTTGCAGCTCCAGTAAATGGCCCCACACCTATGAATATATGGGCAACACAAATTAGAATCAGTTGGGAGGTGGATCTGGGAGGAATTAGGAGAATGAGTTGGGAGAATATAAAACTACATTGTATTTGTGCATAAAAACAATACTAAAATACTATATTAAAGCAAATAAACTGGGGATACAACAAACGTTCAGTCTACAACATAAATATAATTCCAAAAGTATCTTTCCAACTAAATGTTTTTCTTTAAAAAAAAAAAACTGTTGAAGATTTAAGTTATTTTTTTTATTGGATATTTTATTTACATTTCAGATGTTCTCACCTTTCCTCATTTACCCCCACCCAGAAACCCCCTATTCCATCCTCCCTCCTCCAGTTTCTATAAGGATGTGCCTCCACCCACCCACCCACCCACTCCCACCTTCCTGCCCTCTAATTCCCCCACACTGGGGCATCCAGCCTTCGTGGGACCAAGGACCTCCTCTCCCACCTATGCCCGACAAGGCCATTCTCCCCTAAATATACAGATGGAGCCATAGGTCCCTCCCTATGTGATCCCAGGCTGGTGGTTTAGATCTTAGGATCTCTGGTTGGTTGGTATTGTTGCTCTTCCCATGGGGCCACAAAACCGTTCAGCCCCTTCAGTCTTCTCTCTAACTTCTCCATTGGGAACCCCATGATCAGTTCAATGGTTAGCTGTGAGCACGCAGCTTTGTATATATCAGGCTCTGGCAAACCTCTAAGGAGACAGCTGTATCAGGCTCCTCTTAGCATGTGCTTCCTGGCATCCACATCAGTGTCTACCTTTGGTGACTGCACATGGGATGGATACCCAGGTGGGAGAGAAAATTCAAGTTATATAAGCTAGTTCGCTACACAAGATGTATCATCAAAAGCATGACAACATGAACAACATCTTACCAACAACCAAGAAATGATTTGGTAAACTTTGAAATGAAACAGATTTTTTAAAATATCAATATCCTTCTTCCACTAAGTTCATTACAGAGATACTATACTCATGATTAATAATGCAGTTTTGTTTGCCCTTGAGTTTTCTTTATTCACATGCAATAAAACAACTATTATGCTAAGTTTACTAAGTAGCTCAATCATGCTACTCAGCACAACAGGTGTTCAAGTATCTGATATTTCCTGCCTTCTGTAACTGATGGTCTTTTGGTGAAAAAAAAAATCTCTAACAGAAAATGATAACATAACAGTAAAAGTTTTAAGCAAAGGTTCAGACCTATAGAAACCTAGCACCAAATGTAAGTGTGGGATAATGCTGGAGCAATGTGTACAAGCGTGTTGTGCTAGAACTAAACATGCCGTGTAAAAAGTCATGGGAAAGTTGTACTATAAGGTGCATAGAAATAAACTTGCCTGTAATAGTAGGCATAAGGCACAGTTATAAAATTACATTCTAGACAGAGTGAAGATTTGTTGAAATGTAAAAGCAATATAGTCAACTGAAAATAAGTGTTTTAAACTGTAGGGCAAGCGGCCCATGCCACCAGGCAGGCATCAGATCTGATAAGGTTAGTGGGCTCAGACCCTGGGAATCTCAGAGATTTGTGACTGATAGGAGTGAACCAGATCTCAACTTGTCTTTGTACCTGCTCTGGAACAGGTAGCCATGACACCCAGCTGAGAGGACCAAGGGCAGTCAGTCATGTAAGGTAGCACCTGGAGTCCTTCCCCATGCAAATAGAGCATCACTAACATCCCAAACTTAGCCAATAGGAAACATCTACCAACCCCACACACACACACCAAATCTCATCCCATTTTTCAGTGTTTATATATTCCATGTCCACATGGAATAAAGTGCACAAGTTCTTTCACTGAGGATCATCTGAGAGTGACTGTCTTTACTGAGCTGTAACACCTGGGGAAGAGTTCTCTCTCCCAAAGCTCTCAACACTGGACCTTGGACACACCTGGATGGATGATGCAGTAGCTGATGAAAGACTGGGACCTGGCTGCCTGTCCTTCACTGGGCATCTGAACCTCCTCATTTGTCTCTAAGAGCTGTAATGCTCTCTGCACTCCTGGCCAGACCGGAGCCCCATGGAACCTATTCATAGGTCCCGGTATCTGCTTCCCCCTTCTCTGTCTGGTTTTAGTGCAGAGGCATCAGATACCCAAAAGGTAAGCAGCCAGACAGAGGACAATAACAAATCAATTAAGAGAGGAAGGCTTTCACTTGTTTATTAACTATATCAAATTTTACAGCAGATGCTTTGCTTTAGATCTGGATCACAAAGAGAAAGAGAGAAAAGAAGGGAAAGAGAGAGAATGTTCTGAACCTAGTCCTAGACATAGTTCTGAACCTAGAAGGTGTAGGGGGTAGGGTGTACATGAACAATGATACTTATAAAATAAGTATTGCAACAGAGGCACATACATGATTCCATGATTCAGGGTAATAAAAGCAAGAAAAGAAAAAAATGTACTTTTTCTTGACTTGCTTAGGTATAATTAAAGATGTCACAGGAGAAGAGTCTTACAGGAAGAATGAGGTTGAGGAAAATAACTAAACAAAAAATCCATTGAGCACTTATCTTAAACTAGAATTATCAGATCAAAATATAAAAATTAAGTAGCATGTAAAAAATTACAAGGTTTGAGACAGGTATGAAAGTAGCATGGGTGATGGAAGGAGCATCATATCATAAAATTTGTAGTCACACAAAGGATGGGAGCCACTTATATGAGAAAGAAATGTTATCAGTTATCATTTGAGAAATAAGACTTGGACAAAATTTCAAATGCACCTGCATTTGAAATAACTTTCAGAATAGTACAAACAAAACATTATATTATGACAAAATATAAATATAAATATTGAATTTGATTTTTTTCATTTTGGTAGTGTTTTTCTTAGAATTTTATACATGACACTGAATCTACTTCACTCTAGTAACTTCCTCACTACATTCTAACTTCTCCCAAATTCATAATCATTTCATTAACAATGGTTGTTACATGTATAGACATATGTATGTATATATACATATATGCACATATATGTAAATAACTACAGTTCCCACTTCTTTTTTTGCTCTTATATACATGTATCCAAGGCTAACGACTTGGGATTGGACAACCCCACTAGAAGCAACAAATTTTCTATTTCTCAGCAGTCATTACCCATTTCTAGCTCTTCATCTAGGGACAGAATCGTGTGTAATTTCCCCTGTCTATGCCGGCATGTCAGCTGCTATTCTCATTCTGCTGGTCTTGTTCAGTTTGAGAGTGAAGCCATTTTTTTATAAATATCCTTACACCTACATTTTAACTAAGAGCAATAAATTTAAGAAACATCGTTTATAACAATAATTTTCCCTTAAGTTTCTAAGATATGTTCGTATGAAATGAAAATGGTTTCAGTGGTTTTCTTATTGGAAACGAACCCAGTTTAAACATTTGCTAATCAACATTTACCTTCCCTCTTTCCTTGTCCAGTCTGTTTGGTTAGTGGTTATACACAAGCATCCTTCATCCCTTTGTTTATTCAATTCTCTTTTTAGTGTTTTTGTTATCTATTTTCATGTACATCTGTCAAGAAAAAGAAATGGATGCCCACCTTTCTGTGAAGCTTTCCTTGAAATCAACCCACTATTTCATCTTTGTTTGTTAGCTGTGCCATCATATTGAGATGGCAATTCCTGACCACAAATATATTACCCTATTAAAGTTTCCATAGTATCTAACACAGACTTTGATTCAGAGTGTGTACCGTAATTGTAAATATAACAAAGGTATCAAAGCTGCATCTCAAATATGTGAAGAAAAGATGGATTATTCAATAGATGCTATTGGATAGCATCTTTTAAAAAAGCAATATTAAAGCTATGGCTCATATTCTATAACAGGATAAATTCCCAACAGATGAAAGAGGCAATTGTAAAAATGAAAGGATAAAAGAATTACAAGAGGCCAAGAAGAATTATCTCTGTAATGGTGATGGAGGGGAGACCTATTTAAATATGACACAGAAACTATAAATCAAAAGACTGACAAATTTTACATCACACACAAAAACTTTAAAACAATATTGTCAACAAAAGCCACAGTAAGCAATGGCAAAATAAAAATGACAAATTGGAATAAACACTTGCAACCATATCACTAGCCAATAAATAAGAAAGACCATTTATTATACAATAACAAATGGCCCAAAGGAAAAATAGGTAAACAATATGTACAGACAGTTGGTGGGAAATGAAACACTGAGAACTCTTAAGCACATGAAGAATAGAAAAAGAGTGATGAAAGTTAAAACTTCACCAAAATACAATTCTTCACTTAGCAGATGGCCAAAACTGCTGAAGATTAATGGTACTGTTTGGCCAGGCAGGGAGACAGACATTTGCACATGTGAAGGGGTGCAACCCCTTCAGAGGGCCATTTCACAGTATTTATCAAAATTACTTTTAAAAAAGTACTTTTAATCCTAAAACATCACTTCAAAAAAGTTCTCTCAAATATATGTTGATGTACAGATGAAAAGACCTATATAAAATATCATTTCTATAATGGGACTTGTAATGGAAAGATGAGAAGCAATTTGGACGTCCACAAAAGAAGAGCTGATAACAAACAGCAAAACAACTACAAAATAGTATCTGTTTTTAGCCAGCTAGTAAAAGGGATGGAGGGACAGAGGAAGAGACATAGTGAAGGAAGGATGAGGATGGAGATGGGGTTCACTCTTAGAGACTCTTACTGGGCTTTAGAACAATCTCCAACAATCTGTGAAAAACTGTACAAGATCATGTGTGCAAAGTAGAAGCAGGGAGATAAGCCCTTCTATGCTTTTATTAAACAGCTGGGTAAGGATACATAAGCAACTGACATTTGTTGTCTCAGGGGACAGAAACAGAACAAATGTGATAGTTTTCATGGTAGCTTTGCTATAGTCCTTTTCCTAAAAAACATTTTAATTTGTGAATTATTTGATTATTCAAAGCAAATATTCAAAAACTCATCTCTACAGCAAAACACAGTGTTATGGACATAAAAACAAATTATGAGTTAAGGAATAGAAATGTCTAAGAATAAGGACATTCTGTATTTGTTTTCAAAGGTATAAAAATCCTTCGTGTAAATTATCACATAAAATATAATTAACACTGATAACTTTTTCTACTAGATAACTTTACAAACTACTGGATTTCCAAAAGGTTTATTTTTGGATCATTATTTTTGGTTAGCCCTTGTGGATAAACAATACTGCTCTCAGAAGACATGGATTATTTAATAAAAATCTAAATGACAGGATATCTTCCTATGAACTATTATTGGTCAGGGAAGCCTAAGAGGTATCTAAAATAACACAGTCTTTGCTCCTTATAATCCACCATAACCAGATTAGAAGCAACAATACCCACAACTAGGCAAGTGGTTCCAATTAATGCAAGAGTGGCTTGAGAGTCATGGGGGTAGTCAACAACTTTCTGCTCCAAGGGAGGGAATTTTATATCTAGTACTACAAACTTGGGGGAAAGCCCATCACTTGGGAGACCACTGGCCCTAGTGAAAAACTTACTAATGTTGTTTCACTAAATAGTCATGTTGTTAGACTATTTCTTAGTATTTATGTTTATATCCATACATTTGTGCTGATCTCAACATTGCCCAGGGTAGCTTCCTTTTTAAGTGAGAAGTTTATCTAAGGGCTGAGCATAAGTAATGTAATTGTGAGTGTTTAGTGATATGCTAATCATCTATATCAACATCCTTCACTACAAGGATAAAAACATTATGAAGGAATAGATGAAGGCTGTAAAGCTGGTTCAGGAGGTTAAAAATTCTTACTGCTCTTCTGAAAAACCCAAATGTAGATTCCTAGAATCTACATGGCAGCTCATAACCAACTGTAACTCTGATTCCAAGAGATCTGGTGCCCTCTTTCCTTTGAGGCCACCAGGCATACAACTGGTACACAGACATAACTGCCTGCAAAACCTCCCCCACATATAAAATAAGCTTTATAATTTAAGAGAAGTGGGTAGAAAGAATGTGTGTCAAGAGCTGAATGATGAGTAGGAGGTCCTGTGAAATGCTGGCTTCTAGCTATGACATGGTTGATGTACACATCAATTCACAACAGCTGTGATAACTCACGACAGACTTACATAAAATCAAGCCAGTCAAAATTCTAGCATGGATGTAAGACAGGCTCACCAGTCCTGGTCCATATATGATGGGACATTACAGATGATGGTGTCTAAGGCAGGAAGAGGTACTTTTCCTTAGGAATATGGTTCTGTAAGTTGCCTATGCCCTAGTAGATGACTCTGCAGCAATGCCTTCACAGTCATCACCAATTTGACTCAATTAGCAATTAATAATAATAGCAATAAAGACGACATGAAGTTAGGAGGAAGAACCTCCTAGTAAGACCCATCCCACAGACATCCAATGCTTCCTCACAGCGTGCTCAGCTTTCCCCAACAGCCCCTCTCTCCTTGATCCCATATCCCAGCCCAAAACTCCAGCAGAAGGCCCTTGTGCTAATTGAGGCCACATCAGTAGCCAGAACCTCAAAGGCCACACCAGTTTCTACAACTTCAGGATCCTAGAGGCAACAGTAGCACCGTAAATCCCAGAGGTTACTTGAGTTACCAAAATATCCAGGAGAAACACCCTGCTGAACGTGAGGACTCCTAATCACCAGAACCAAAGGCTACTCAGGCCAGAAGACCAGGGAGAAGACAGAAACCAAGAGGGAAACATATCCATCCAATAAAGATAAACTCAGAAATCAGTCAAAAATATAATTACACTATACCTAGATGCCTAGACTATAGCATAAGAACACAATTTAACAACAGTCAGCCCAATATGGCACTACCAGCTATCCTACTACAACCGGCACTGGATATTCCAACTCAGCAAAGCACAAGAAAATGAACTTAAAGCCAATTTTGTGAATATAATAGAGGTCCATAAAAAGGAAATGAATACATTCCTTAAAGAAATTCAAGAAATAATAATACTTTTAAAACCCCAAAATTTTCCTAGTGGGAAAATGGACATGTTTATAAAAACACAATAAGCTTACAGAACACCAATGGAATGGAACCAGAAAAGAAAACTCACCCCTACCACATAATAATAAAGCACTAAACATACCGAACAAAGAAAGAATATTAAAAGCTGCAAAGGAAAAAAGATCAAATAACACAAGACCTATTAGACTTTCACCTGTTTTCTCAACAGAAATGGTAAAAGCAAGTAGGGTCTGGACAGATGTTTTACAGACTCTAAGAGACCACAGATGCCATTCTAGACTACTTTCCCAAGCAAAATTGTCCATCTCTATAGATGGAGAAAACATGGTATTGCTTGACAAAGTCAAATTTAAACAGTATCTAGCAATAATTCTAGCTCTACAGAGGATACTAGACAGAAAACTCTAACACAAGAAGGTTAACTACACTCAAGAAAACACAGGAAATTAAAAATCTTACATAAGCAAAACCAAAAAAAGAGAAACACACACACACACACACACACACACAGAGGCACATACATGCACATGGACACACACACATATACTACCACTACCAACAATAACAAAATAAGAGGAATTAAAAGTCATTGATAATTAATATTTCTCAATATCCATGGAATAATTTCCCCAATAAAACAACTCAAGGTAACAAAATGGATGCAAAAACAGAATTCATCCTTCAGTGGTATACAAAACAACAACAAAAACTAAATAAAATAAATAAATAAACACTTCAAAAACAAAGGTACACATAACCTCAGAATAAAGGGTAAAATTTTTTAAGAAAATGAACCCCCAAAAAATGGACTTCAACTAAAATTAGTCAAAAAAGTCAGGGAAGGAAACTCATATTTGTAAAAGAAAAAAATCTACTAAGAGCACATCTCAATTCTGAACATCTGTACCCCAAATGCAAGGTCATTCACATTTGTAAAGGAAACTTTACTAAAGCTCAACTCCCACACTGAGCCTCTCACATTAGTAGTGGGATACTTCAATACCAGACACTCACCAATGGACATCATTCAGACAAATACAGAAAAATAATGCAGATGACAGGGGTTATACTCCAAATGGACCTAACAGATATCTATAGAACATTTCACTCAAAACAAATGAATGTATCTCCTTCTCTGCATCTCAGGAAACTTTCTCCAAAACTGACCATATACACAGTCACAAAAAAGATTCAACAGATACAAGAACATTGAAATAACCACCTATATCTTATCAGACCATCAGAATTCAAAGTTACATAACAGAAACAAAAGAAAATTGACAAACTCCTGCAAACTGAACAACTCTCTACAAGTGACTACTGCATCAAGGCAGAAGTAAAGAAAGAAATTAAAATGAGAGTGAAGATTCCCAACCTAAAGGGCCAATAAATATTTTCAACAAAATTACAGAAGAAAACTTCCCTAATCTAAAGAACAAGATGCCCATAAACATACAAGAAGCATACATAACACCAAATACACTAGACCAAAAAAGAAATATTTCCCATCACATAATAATTAAAACATCACGTGCACAAAACAAAGAAAGAATATGAAATGCAGTAAGAGAAAAAGGCCAAGTAACATATAAAGGCAGACCTATCAGAATTACACCAGACTTCCTACCAGATACTTAGCTAGAAGATGCTGGACAGATGTTATAGAGACCCTAAGAGATCACAAATGCCAGCCCAGGCTACTATACCCTGCAAAACTCTCAATTACCATAGATGGACATGACAAAACCAAATTTACACAATATATTTCCACAAACCCAGCATTACAAAGGATAATAGCAGGAAAGCTCCAATACAAGGAGGGAAATTATACTCTAGAAAGAGCAAGAAAGTAACCCTCTTCCAACAAATCCAAAAAAAGATAGCCACACACAGATAATTCCACCTCTAATAACAAAAATAACAGAAAGCAACAATCACTGTTCCTTAATATCTCTTAACATTAATGGACTCGATTCCTCAATTGAAAGACATAGGCTAATTGACTGGATATGTAAACAGGACCCAGCATTTTGCTGCATACAGGAAACCCATCTCTGTGACAAAGACAGACTTTACCTTAGAGTAAAAGGTTGGAAAACAATTTTTCAAGCAAATGGTCCTAAGAAACAAGCTGGAGTAGCCATTCTAAAATCTCCAGCCTGAGAACACAAAGGGAGGGAATCATGACTCCACCTGTATAGGTAGTTGAGGGTAGTTTTGCCAGGCATCAGTGGAAGTGGACAGACTTGGTGCCTGAAAGTTTGGATTCCCTAGTGTTCAGGAATATCGAGAGCAGGGAGACAGGAATGAAAGGATGGTGGGAGCACACCCTCATAGTAATTGGAGGAGGAGGGATAGGGTAAGGGGTGAGGCATCAGTGTAAGTGGAGGGCCTTGGTGCCTGAAAGTTTAGATTCCCTAATGTTGGGAAATTTTAGAGCAGGAAGGAGAAAATGGGAGGATGGTGGGAGCACACCCTCATAGAAACTCCCAGAATTATATGGATTAGACATGACAGAGGCAGGCTGCCAGAAGACTAGACTCCAGAATTCAAACAAAAAATTATCTTGATACTAAAATTTCTTTTGAGAATTGTATATTGCAGAATACTCAGCCTTAGTGTATCTACTCATCAAGCAAGCTGAGCAGACCTGCTCGAACCTCTGATGTCCTGGAATTCCAGCTGGATGCAGTGAAGACACAGTGTCAGAGGCTTATCAATTTACTCTTCCCCTCCACTCCTCTTCTAATATCTCAACGCCCATAATCAACTTGAAGAAGTTAATGAAGAGTCAGCACCCCTATTCCCCGAGCTTGGGGACTGAGGTGTTTAATATTGGGCTGTCTTTCTAGGGAAAAGTAGTGGTTTTGTTGGAACAGGGAGGATTGGCCAGGAGGCATAGCCATAACCTACTGGTAGAAAAATGTATAATTGTCATTAAGATGAAGTCATAATTTCTTAAATGGTACAAAATTTACTTTGATTTCAAATTTAAGGTTTTCATTGGTACGAGCTTCTTATTAATATAAAAGTGAGATGAATATGGTTACTATCATAGGCATTGTGCCTGTATAACACATTTAGTAATACAAGGCTTAGAGCCAGTCCTTCTTTAACTTTTTTAACTTATTTGGGATGGTTAGACTGTGAGTTAAGGGCCTATAGCAAATTCATGGTTTTGAGCTTATTGTTAGGGTGTTTTCTATATTTTCTTTAGAAATAGCTGAGAGGAGTTAACAGACAACAGTCCAGATTACCTTACATGGATAGTTGTTTTTTAAAAAATCAGAAATCTATGGAATTGACATTACAAACATTTCAGTATTAATGTTCATTTTGATTAGAGACCTGTCTGCTCCTGACAGCTTCCTGTCTTGGATTCTGAGAAGAAATTGAGGATCTTTGGAGTTACTCCAGTTGTGGTGAAACAGCCACTAGGCAAGAATCTTGTCATCTACAGACAAATTACTGTCCAGAAAAGGACACGCTTGCAGAATAGTTGACTGATTATATCTGCTAAGACAGAGTAATCAGCCCTTAATAATTCTGCATCACTAGGTCTGTCAGATGATCCTGGGCCAGAAGGATGAAGATCAGATACTCCAACGTTCTGTAGTATAGGGACTGTCCAGGTGTTCAGCAGTCCCTATAAATTGGCTAAGTTTTAGAAGCTATGTTTTGTGTTTCCCATAATTTCAGTTAACTCAGTCATTCTGGATTTCTGATGGGGTTGAAAATTTATAGTTTCATAGCCAATCATAGCTATTTACTTTGAGAGAAAGGATTTGACAGGATGGTTTTCAGTTAACATTCATTCTAAAGCCAAGAAAAAAGCCAGGTTCAGAACTAAGTCTTTTAGTTAGGAGGGATGACAGAGGTTCTGGTTAGTCAACAAAATAATGGACTGGGTATTGGGTCTATCTTGTACCTTACTGACACAAATTGATATAGTTATGCTCTAATTGTATTTTAAGAGAAAAGTTTTATTTTAACAGGAAGGGTGATATGTAGGAGGAGCTAAGGTAGGAGGAGTATGGAGGAGAGGAGGAGCTATGTGATGAGAGAGAGAAAGAGAGAGGGGAGGACAGATTTGGAGGTGGATTTTCACATGTCTCCACCAGTCAAAGATAGTTGATATATCTGGGTTGGGTATTAGGTTACACTTCTGATTGATACTGAGCATTACCAAACTTATAAAGCCTTTGGTTAACATTTAAAAAATTGTATAAAAGGAGAAGGGAGCATGGGATAGAGGTTTTCTAGGGAGAGGAAATGGGGAAAGGAGATGGCATCTGAAATGTTAATAAAATATCCGATAGAAAATAAATTAAATCATACAAACAAACAAACAAAAAAAAAACCTTGGAGAGATCAGGGACACAGGGACATACCTAAACATAATAAAGGTAATTTAAAGCAAGCCCATAGCCATCAAATCAGAGAGTAAGTTAAAGCAATTCCATTAAAATCAGGAACTAACAAGGCTATCTAGTCTCTCCCTATGAATTCAATATAGTACTTGAAGTTGTAACCAGAACAATAAGACAACTAAAGGAGATCAACGGGATACAAATTGGAAAGGAACAATTCGAAGTATCATTATTTGCAGTTGATAGGATGGTATACATAGGCAACCCCAAAAATTCAACCAGGGAACTCATATAGATGATAAACACCTTCAGCAAAGTGGCTGGACACAAGATTAACTCAAGAAAAAAAATCAGCAACCCTCCTATATACAAAAGACAAACAGGCTGAGAAAGAAATCTGGGAAACAGCACCCTTTACAATAGCCACAAAAAAATATAAAGTATCGTGGTGTAACTCTAACCAAGCAACTGAAAGACCTGTCTGACAAGAACTTCACATCTTTGTAGAAATTGAAGAAGATATAAGAAGATAAAAAGATGTCCTGTGCTAATGGATTGGTTGGATTATCATAGTAAAAATGGCCATTTTAGCAAGAGCAATCTACAGATTCAATGCAATCCCTATTTAAAAAAAAAAAAACTCCAATACAACTTTTATAGACATTTAAAGGAAAACCCTCAACTTCATATGGAAAAGTAAAAAACCCAGGATACCCAAAACAATCCTGAACAATAAAGGAACTTCCAGAGGTATCACCATTACTAATTTCACGGTCTACTACACAGCTTAGAAAAAAAACAAAAAAACAAAACAACAACAAAAAAAAAAACAGAAAAAACAAAGCAAAACAAGGTATTGGTATAAAAATGATAGATTGATCAATAGAATCTAATCAAATACCCAGATGTAAATCTACACACCTATGGACACCTGGGTGGGGTGGGGATTGGATCTGTTTAGAAAGATTTTTTGGAGCAACTCCCATCTGTGTTGTCTGGAAATCAGCAGTTCAGTTCACAGATTAGCAAGTTGGTAGAGTTGGGGTAGCAAACATGAATCAGCAGCAGTGATATGACCTAGCAGAGACAGCCAGGCCTCAGCCTTGGCTTGAGTCAGCAGGAGGGACCAACTGGAACACCAGGAAAAGTTCTTGGTTGTGCCTTTCTCAATGAAGGGAAGATCAGTGAAGACCCGAGACCCACAAGTGTTGCACATCTAGCTGTACCAGCAAGTCAAGCTATATCTCCATCACTCCATGGAGTTCTATTTATACCCTCCAGATTTCATGTGTCCTCCATGTGCCTTGCCTCAGCATGTGCATCCAATCAGCCCAAGTCTGCAGAAGAGGCAACAAACTGCAGTATGCTGTCAGAAGATTTTGGTGTGTTTCTCTCTATGGCATCCCAACAAATGCAGCTCAACTATGCAAACCAACACACATGTGTCATTAGCAAGGAATCTTTTATCTGTGTTTCATATGCTTGCATTAGAAAAAGATCCTCTCTCTTGTGTCGGCTTCAAGTGAAGCATTCCTTAACGAGTCTTTTTTCAGCCTAACACCTGTGTCCACTTCAACAAAGCATTCCTTGATGTGTTTGCCCCAGGAAAACACCATCCAATCAGCTTTCCAAAGAACCATAACGTTTCCACTTCAATAATGGCTAGGATATAGAGTTGGTGAAAGTGCAAACTTGTAAAACCACTTTGGAAATCAATATCGTGGTTTCTCAGAAAACTGGGATTCCATCTACCTCAAGATCAAGCCATACCACTCCTTTGGGCATATACCCAAAGGACCCTTTGTCCTAACACAAGAACACTTACTCAACTATGTTTATTACAGCTTTATTCATGATAACCAGAAAATGGAAACAACCTAGATGTCCTCCAACCAAAGAATGAATAAAGAAAAATGTGGAACATTTATACAATGAAGTTCTATTCAGCTGTTAAAAAATAATATAATGAAATTTACAGACAAATGGGTAGGACTAGAGAAAAATCATCCTGAGTGAGGTAACCCAGACCCAGAAAGACCAACATGGTATGAATTCACTTATAGGTGAACATTAGCTGTAAAGTAAAGGGTAATCAGCCTACAGTCCACAGACCCAGAGAGTCTAAGTAATGAGGAGGTTTCAGGGAGGATGCTTGAAATAGAATAGATAGCATAGATGGAATAGGGACAAATGTGAATGGGAACAGGGGAATCAGATGGGGGTTGAGGGTGGAGGAATAGTTCTGGGAGAGATAACTGGGGCATTTCAAGGGCAAGGTAGAAAGCTACTGCAATGGAAACTCTCAGGTATCTATTAGGGTAACCATAGCTAAGCCTCCCAGTAATGGTGGATACAGAGCCTGAACTGCCCATCTCCTACAACCAGGCAAGACTTCCAGTGGAGGAATTGGGACAACAACCTAGCAACAAAATATTTGACCTACAATTTGTTCTCCCTGCAAGATGTGCTGAGTGAGGTAAAGGCAGCACAGGACTTGTAGAAGTAGCTAACCAATGACTATTCTAGCCTGAGACCCATGCCACATGAGGGAACCCACTCTGGCACTGCCTGGAGGGCCAGTAACCAGAGGTGGTTAAGAGACCTAGGATAGAATCAAACAGGACTGACAGAAGAAGAAAAAAGTCAATGGAATGATTCCTAATGATATTGTGCTATACTCATAGATAGGTGCTAAGCCAAATAGTCATCAGAGAGGCTTCATCCAGCATCTGATAGAAACAGAAACAGATACAGAGACTCACAGACAAACATTAGGTGAAGCTCTGGAAATCCTACAAAAGAGAAGGAGAAAGGACTGTAGAAGCTACTGAGTTAAAGACACCAAAAGAAACCCACGGAATCACTAACTTGGGCTTATAGGATTTCACAGAAACTGACCCAACAGTCTGGGTGCCTACACAGGTCTAACCTAGGCCCTTTTTTGTGTGTATGTTATGGTTGTGTAGCTTGGCTTTCTTGTGGAACTAACAGTTGGAGTGGGAGTTGTCTCTTACTTTATTGTCTGCTTTTGTGATCCTTTTCCTTCTACTGTGTTGCCTTGTCCATTTTTAATACAAGGGGAGGTGCCTGGTTTTACTGCAATTTGGTATGCATGGCTGGTTGATATCCATGGGAGATCTGTCATTTTCTGAAGGGAAATGGAGGAGGGGTGAATTAGGGAAAAGAAAAGGTGGTGAGGGGTACTAAGAACTGAGATCCATCTGTAGTACATGAGAGAATGAATAAATAAAAGTTTTAAAAGAAATATTAGGGGCTGCAGAAGTAGAAATGCAGGTAACAGACACGAGTTATGAAAGAGGGTGTAAGGCTAACTGATGTTCTAGGTGTAACTCTGCCGTGGACTTTTTTGGTTTGTGGCATTTTTCTTTATTTGTAGGTTTTTTTAATAACAAGTTTATTTAAAAATCAGGAGAAGTACCAACAGGAAAGAGGAATAGGAACACACCTACTATCATTTCATTTGCGTTCCCCAAAATCCGTATGCTGGAAATTTTATCCTCAATATAGCAATGTTGAAAAGCAAAGCTAAATCACAGGTGATTGGTTCATAACCTCATCATGGTAGTGGGTTAATAATTGTCAAAACTAATTGATTAAAAGTTTTGTCCTCTCTTAAATGAGAATGGTCCCCATAGGCTCGTGTATTTGAATGCTTGGTCTCCAGTTGGTAGAACTGCTTTGGTAGAAATAGGAAGTAGCATTGTTGAGGGGGGGGGGTCTGCCAGTGGGGGAGGGCTTCAAGGTGTCAAAAGCTGGAACAGTTCCCAGTTAACTAGCACACACACACACCTGACTCCCACCTCTTGTATATGGATCATATGTAAGCTCTCTGCTACTGCTCAGGTACCATGACTGCCTGCCTGGTGCCATGTTTCCTGCCTTAATAATCATTTACTAACCCTTTACAAGCATGTGTTCCAAATTACATGCTTTCCTTTATAAGTTGCCTGGGTCATGCTGTTTCAATAAAAAAAATCAAAAAGTAACTAAGACACTTGTTCTTCTACCTTCCACCATGGAATGGCATACCATGAACGCACTCACCAGAGACTGTAAGAATGACATTGGACAGCCCTGTCTCCAGATCCATCAAACAAAGAAACTAAATATCCCAGTCTGTAGTATTGTCTTATAGCAACAGAAAATGAACTAAGACAATGTACTAGAAGGCTGGCTCTCCTGCCTCCAAATCCCATGAAATATTACCAAGATAGCAATTTAGATTGAACATAGAAATTATTTACTAAATTATGATCTTTGGAAGGCTATAATCTTAAGTTTCTGTCAAAACAATTGTATTAAAACTGATTAACTGATGTTACATAAATATTTTAATTGTGCAGAACATGTTTTATGTGCAGTGGTAAATAAATACTGACTGTTTTCTGTTTAGCACAATCTAATGAAGGCCAGGTGTGGTGGTGCATGCCTTTTATCCCAACACTTGGTAGGTAGAAGCAGGTAGATCCCTGTGAGTTTGAGCCCAGGCTGGCCTACATGGTGAGTTTCAGGACAGCCAGGGCTACGTAGAGAGGCCCTGTCTCAAACAAACAAACAAACAAACAAATTACTAACAACAACAACAAAAACTAATGAAGTGACCAAGAAGAGATCATTTACATCATTTGTTCTACTCTGTGAAGTTGGATTTTTATTAAAGTAACTCCAATAATACTATTCAAATAAAAAGGGATAACAGATATTCCTGAAACAAAATTATTTGGGAAAAAAAGGGGATAAAAAGTTGAAATTACTATATATGCACAGCTCATAGTAGATGAGAAACAATAACACATTATTATAAACAGTAGCACATTCTCTAGCTGAGTGTGAGGTAACTGAGAGTCAACACTGGTCCCAAACCAATGATACGCTACTAAATGCTTTACATCCATAACTCCAATAGGAGGAGTTTCTTGTATATAGCATTTCCTAAACCCAACTTCAAGCTTTGTACATGAAGTCATTCAGTGTAGACATAGGAAAAGACTAGTCAGCTCCTACAAGACAAGGAAACTGGCTGGAGGCCAGCACCACTCAATCCAGACTGAATCCAAATCCACAAGATTAGAATTCAAATATTGTGTGTTTAAAAAGCTACGTTAGTGATTTTTTTTTTAAAGTTTGATGTCAGTGGTTTGGGGGTTTTATAATTTAAATTTTATTTTTATTTATCCATTTATTTTATGTATTCCACAGCATGTGTGTGGAGGTCACAGGACAACTTCCAGAAGTCAGTTCTTTCTTCCAACATATGAACCCTAGGGATAAAGCTCTGTCTTGTAATGGCTAGTTTTAATTGCCAACTTAATACACAATAGAATCGCCAGGGGAGGGAGTTACAATGTGGGATTACCTTGATTAGTTTAGACTGTAAACAAGTCTGTGGCAGACTGCTTGATTACATTAATTGAGATGGGAAGACCCACCCACTGATCCCCTGAGCATAGGAACCTGCACTGAGCCCAAGTCCAGAAAGTGCTGAACACAAGCATGCATATGTTAATTCATTATCTTCTACTCTTGCCCGTGTGTCACGTGACTAGCTGCATCAAATTCCTTTTACCTTGACTGCTCTGTAATCATGATCTGTGACCTGAAATTGTGAGCCAAATATACCCTTTTTCATTTAAATTGCTTTTGTCAAGGCATTTTGTCACAGAAACAAAAAGGGAAAATAGCAGAAGTGGTGGCATTGCTGTAATGAATCTGGCTTTTAGACCTTTGAAGCTGTTTTGTAGGATAAATTGGAAGAGGTTGGAATTTTGGATTGGAAAAGCCGTTGATACAGGAGGCAAAGCTTAATGGTCTGTTTTAGGGGATCTCAAAAGACAGTGATACTGAGAAACTTATATACCAGGGGCCCAGCTCATAAAGTTTCACAGGAGAGCAAAGACTCTATCAAGAACTTGGGTGGACCATTTATGAGATAAGTTTGCCAAGAATCTGACTTCATTCTTTCATGTTATGGTAAGTGAGTGAAGTAGAAATTAACTATAATTAACTAATTTGTTTGACAGAAGAAAGTTGAAGCAGGATTGTACTTATGTTGGTGTTGAATAATCACCTGTAATTGATAAAACAAATCAGTACCATTGCAAAATCTCCTGTGCTGTACATAGAGAATGAGAAAATTGTCCTTATGGAGAAACCATCCCATAATAGGCTCTTTAAGATCCAAATTTATTTAAAGAAAGACTAAGCTGAAAGGATTTCTTGCTCTTCAATAGCAACTGCTTATGGAAAAAAATGTTTCCCAGTAGTTAGCAAGTTAGCTGTGGCCAAATTGAGCTAAGCTACATCTCAATCAAGCTGCAGAACTTGGAAGAGTTGTAAGCATCATCTGTTTCTGCTAATGAGTTTTGTTTTGGTTTTATTTTTTGTTTTTGTTTGTTTGTTATTTTGTTTGTTTTTGGTTTTGTTGCTTTTTTTTTTTTCCGTGTCAAGTTGACACAATCCAAGATCTCCTGACGAAAGGGAACCTCCATTAAGAAAATGCCTCTATGGATTGGCCTGTAGGCAAGTATGTGGCTTTTTGTTTTGTTTTAAATTTATTAATGATGATGTGGTAGAGCCCATCCCACTGAGACCAGTGCACCGCTGCGCAGCACTGGTCCTCGACTGTGTAAGAAACCAGGCTGAGGAAGTGATGACAGACTCGTAATCAGCATTCTTCCATGGCTTCTCTTTAGTCACTGATTTCAAATTCCTGCCTGGGTCCTCTCAGTGACAATGGTGTGCAAGCATAGGATTCCCAAGTTGCTTTTGGTCATGGTGTTTATCACATCAATGGAAAGAAAAATTAGGGTAGAAATTGATACCAGTGGATTCCTGTGAAAGACCTAAACATGTTCTTTTGAAGAGGACAATTGAAATTTTTGGAACTTTGATCTGGAAAAGCCATTGAGTACAGAAAATTTAATGGATTGTTCCATGGGAGCTTGGAAGTTAAGAGGATTTTGAGAAATGCAGAGTATGGAGGTCTGGCTTGTGAAGTTGGGGAGGAAAGACTCGATAAAGGATCTACATGTGGTCTCCCGTCATCCGAGACTAAAGAACAGCTGTGATTAATAAGAGGCCAGTACCACTGAAACGAAACCTTTGCCTTACTGAAATGATTAATAGTAGCTAGCTAAAAGTGAAAAAATAAGCTGTTATTAATAAGAAAGCAGAATCATTGAGGCAAAATCCCCTGAGAAGCATCACCTTAGGGTCAGCTCTAGTCTTGGAGTGATAAAGCTAGCAATTCAACTTGATAATGTACAAGAGTTTCCCAAATGTCACTACATTTGGCAGCACGAAAGAAGAAGAATTAAAGTTATTGAAAGACTCTGAGGCTTGGTACCATGAAAAGTCATAAGAGGTCATTGGTAAAGGTACAGCCTCAGTTGCAGTGGAATCTCCAGAATTGAATGGGTCATGGAAAGAGGCTGAGGCTCAGCGTTATGGGGCAGGACTAGAGTCTCTAAAGAAAGGCTGGGAGAGGCCATAGGTGAAGGAGCAGTTTTAGTTGCAGTTTTAATTGTATATTGCAGGTGCCAGGTCCAAGGGATAACCATCAAGGACAGAAGCAAATGTGAAATGAAGCCAGCCTGGGCAATGACACAGATTTCTTCCATGGAGTGAGCCTTAAATCCATTCCTAGAGTGTTTTTTGTCCCTGTGAAATTTATCCCGCTATTATATCCATGGAATTAGGTTGTTATTCTTGCTCTCAGCACTCACATCTGGGTAAAGCTAATGATTATTTTCCTCTGTAGTCAACATAGCACCTTCAGTTACTATGAAATCTATCTATCAGGGAAAACACATCCAATCAGTATGAGCTTGATTCCTCCAATTCCTATGACCAAACTTTATTGTGTCTTCCGCACAGTCTCTGGTGGTTTGGATGAGAACAGCCCCATAGGCTCACTGTTTGAATGTCTAGTCCTCAGTTGATGGACTGTTTAGAGAAGGATTAAAAAGTGTGATCCTGTTGGAATAGGTGTGTCCCTGTTAGAGGAGATGTATTTGAAAGTGGGCTTTGAGATTTCAAAAGCCTATGTCAGGCCCAATATATTTCTGGCTCTCCCTCCCCCTCTCCCCCTCCCCCTCCCTCTCCCCCTCCCCCTCTCCCTATCTCCCTCCCCCCTCCCTTTTTCCCTCTCTTCCACTCTTCCTCCTTGCAGATCAGGATGTAAAACTCTCAGCTACTACTCCACCTCCATGTCTGTGTTCTTCTTTGTAAGACCATGGAAAGACAGCATGGTTTCTGGTCAAGCACCGGCTAGAAAGTGCTGGAAACCTCAGGTGATCCTAAGGGACAACATGCATTTCACCAAGTTCTCAGACTCCAGGCTCCTGACATGAGTCCATCACACAACACCCACTAGCCCCTCCACAGGTAGAAGGCATCTCTACAGGCCACAAGCCTCAAGACAGATCTCCATATTTATGAGATACCTAAAGACCAGAAGGCATAGCCAATTAAGTATGACTTCCCAGACCCTCCTCCTTGCAAAAGGTATTTAAACTCAGGGCCCCCTGAAAATACCGGGGTATAGCTTTCATCTACTTTCTGCCATGACAATAAGTATCTTAAAACCATAGCCTATTTCTCTTCCTTGGGACCCACCATGGGGAACACCAAAACAGGCCTTCATCCACAGAGCCAACAACTGTCTAATTTCCTGTTGACAACCGCTCTACATTTCCAGCCAAGAAGGCCCAGCCACCCAAGCAAGAAAGCAGCGAGCAGCCGTGACCCAGCCAAGTGAGCTACCTGGACCGAACCAAGAACTCTCATCCTCGAGGGACCTCAGACTGTGATCCCCCACTCGGAGCAGTGTCCTGCGGCTTCACACAACCCTCTGCTTGTCAGTGGAGTGAACATAGTTGAATTCCCGAGCCTCTGTCCCCTCGAGACACCCTAGCCTAGCCACATGGAGAGACAGAAGTGGGACCCACACATCAACCCAACAGGACCCATGCACACACAACAACCTGGCACTTCTTACCATTATAATAATGTCCTAACCCCCGAAAGTTCTAAGCAAGACCCCAATTGAATGCTTTATTTTATGAGCACTGCCTTGACCATGGTGTCTTTTAATAGCCATAGAAGAGTAACTGAGAGTGTCTTACCATTAAGTGCTGGTGCCAACCAAGAAAAAATATCAGTAGCCTGTTTTCTTTAGAGGGTTTCTGGAGTGACTTCTCCTATGCAGTGGTACTGATATTGAAGGCAGAAAAGATGCTAGATTAATGGGCTCAGGGAGAGAAGCTATGGACCGGCAATGTGTGAGTGAGTTAGAGTCTCCTTGGAGAGACCCTAAGAGGCCCTAAGGCCATTGTGTAAAGCTCTGAAAGTGCAGCCCAAATTGCAGTTGAAATTTTAGGATCGTGGAGATTCAAGGACCATGGAATATCTTCTGAGGAAAGCTACATGCATGAAAATGAAGCCAGCCCAAGAGAAGCTAAGTATGCTATAGGCAGTAGACCTGAAGAGATTAAGCTACTCAAGCCCTTTGGAGTCCAGTCTATTGCGTCATGATCCCCAGATGCCAAGTATGGAGGGCTTGATTTTTATCCCGATGGATTTTGGTTTGCTTTTACATCATTTATACCCCCATTATTGCCTTTTGGCAACAATGCTTACTTTGTACCATTATATATTGAAAGCATATGCATGTTTTGATTTTATAGTAGCTCACAATTCAGAAACTTTAGAACTGTAAAGATTGTGGAGACTTTTAAAGTTAGACTTTTACTTTAGGAGGTAAATATGACACTTTGGGAGCAAGGGACTGAAGGTTATCCTTTAAAATAATATGTTAATATGTCAAGTTGACAAAGGGGTGGATTTGTGATGGTTAATTTTAATTGTCAACCTGACACCATCTAGAAGTGACTGCAAAAAGAGTCTCAGTGAAGGAATTTGTAGATCAAATTGGCTTCTGGCATGTCTTGGATGATGGATTATCTTCATTAGTATGAAGACTCACTGGTTATGGATGGCCCCACTACCTGGGCAGAGGAGCCTGGATTGTATAATAGCGGAGAGAGTGATCTGAGCACTGGCAAGCATGCATTAATTCATTGCTCTCTGCTCTTGAATGTGGATGGAATGTAAATAGGTGCTTTGAGTTCCTATCATTTTTACTTCTCCACAAGGCTAAGCTCCATTCTGGATCTGAGAGCCAAGCAAACTCTGTCTCTATTATGTTGTTTTTGTTAAGGTCTTTAATTACAACAATAAATAGTCCATGAGTGTTCATAACAAGCCCTCTCACTTGCTGAGCCATCTCATCAGTCTGACATGTTTGTTTGTTTGTTTGCTTGCTTGTTTGTTTGTTTTCTTATAATCATGGAGATTAGCTTAAGATCTTGGAGAGCTTTCTGTGCTGACATGTTTGCTGATGTTTGTATTGGTGTCTTTTCAAATATATCACACTTTATTAACATTTACTAATTATACACATTAATGAGGTTCAACATATTTCAATATATGCATGTAATATATACTATCCAACTGAGATAATTAGCATTTCTGTCTTCCTATAATTTCATTTTTAATAATGTATTTTTATTTGATAATTTCATACAATACAATTATATTCATTTTCCTCCCCTAACCTCCCAGATTTCCTTTACCTCCTTCCTACCCACTCAACTTCATGTTTCGTTTCTCCTTTAAACGAAGAAAGAAAAACGTGGAGTCCAGTTTGAATTTTTTTTTTCTAAATGGGAAATTTTATTGGTTGAAGTATATGTTCACTCAAACTTGGGTTCTTCAGTGAAATAATCAGATTGCACTTAGACTAGTAGTTTGGGCACAGGAGCAAGATTGCCTTAGTAACACATTCATTTATTTAGCCACTCTTTTATTTAAATGTTTACATTAGCATTTAAAGTATTAGATTTAATTATGACATTTCCACAAAATGTGTTTCAGGAGACTGCTCCTTCCTCATCTCTCCCCCATCTTCCCCTCCACACTCCGTGACCTAACTCTTCTTCCTCATCCCTTGCCCTGCCCCCTTGAACCTCACCCAGTCTCCTTTCCACTTTCCACAGGTCCCTTTGTCTTCCCCCTTCCTCACACCTCTTTTCATATGCTGTTAGCTTAATCCACTTTTTACCCATTGACCAACAAACGTGTATATTACAAGCTAGAATCTGGGAGTAAGCAAGAACAAGTGATCATTCACTCATTCACTCTTTTTTGTTTGTTTGGAAACTTTAAGCTTCTCTCCTAGGTTATTGTGAAATACGTAGTAAGTCACTGTAAACAATGCCAATCATTTCGCACTACAAATACTTTGTCTGGACTCCTGTCTACAGCCACCCTTACCAACTTCTTTCTTTTACCTTTCCCATTTGAATGAGATCATGGGACTGGCTTATTTCATTTAGTATGGTGTGCTCCAGTTCCAACAATTTTGTTGAAGATGAGACAATTTCATTGTTTGTTGTTGAATAATGTTCCTCTGTGTGCAGAAACTACACTCTAGTCCATTTATTCACTGATAAATATCCACATTGCTTCACTCTCTTGACTATTGGCAAGACCACTGCAACGGGCATAGGAGTGTGTTATGCCGATTACATGTTCTTGGAGTACAGACGTACAACTTTGAAAGATAAACTAAATGAAAGTCCAGTTTTAGACTTTGAGACGCCTCTGTACTATTCTTCGTAGTGAGTTACTGTTTATGTTCTCTCTAATGTTGCATCAGAGACACTTTCTTCTCCACCCTTACACACACCATTGCTTTATTATCAATATTTATTCTATCCTTGGGCAAGCTATCTAACTTGGATAAAGCCCTCCTTTCTCATCAAAATTTTGATTTGCATTTCCCCAATGACTGATGATACGGATGTAATGTTTTAGCCATTTGTCCTGTTTATTTTGAGAAGTGACTGTTAAGGTTATTTGTTTATTTTTAAGTCTATTTTAAGAGTAGTTGGTACTTTAAATTGATTTAGTTCCGTATATATTATAAACATCAATCATTTGTCAAATAGTTAGCAAATACATTTCCACTACTCTAGAGATTTGTGTCTTTATTCTGTTACTATTTCTCTTACTGTGTAGAAGGCTATTTAGCCAGATCGAATTTCATTTATCCGTTTTTTTTGTTGTTGTTTTTTTTTTAACTTTGTTTCCTGTGCGTTGGGAGTCATATCTAAGAACTCAGTTCCTTGGTTAATATCTTTATCTTTTTCTAATTAATTAATTAATTTTAAACTCCAAATTTTATTCCCTTCCCAGTCTACCCTCTGACTGTTCCACATCCCATACCTCCTCCCCCCCCCCCCTCTCCACAAGGTTGTCCCCACCTCCACCTCTTACCCCACCAGACCTCTAAACCCCCTGAAGCCTCCAGTCTCTTGAGGGTTAGGTGCATCTTCTCTGACTAAACCCAGACTCATCAGTCTTCTGCTATACATGTGTTGGGGGCCTCATATCAGCTGGTGTATGCTGCCTGGTTGGTGGTTCAGTGTTTGAGAGATCTCAGAGGTCCAGGTTAATTGAGACTGCTGGTGCTTCTACAGGTTTGCCTCCTCCTCAGCTTCTTCCAGCCTTTCCCTAATTCAATCACAGGGGTCAGCAGCTTCTGTCCATTGGTTGGGTGCACATATCTACATCTGACTCTTTCAGCTGCTTGTTGGGTCTTTTGGAGGGCAGTCATGATAGATCCCTTTTTGTGAGAGTTCCATAGCCTCAATTACGTGCTTCCTGTATGTTTTCTTCTTACGGTCTTGTAACTTCTGGTTGTATATGCATGTCTTTGGTCTGTGGTAAACTCTGAGCTTGTTGTTTTACAGAATAAGAAACAGGGTCAAATTTTAATCTTCTGTTTATGTATATTGAGAATTACCAGCACAGGAATAGTCATCCTTTCTCTAACATACATTTCATCACCTTTTGCAGATTAGAATCAGTTAGATATTTAAGAGTATCTGTATTTCTGGTATCCTTATTCTGTTCCACTGATTTGAGTATCTGAATTTATGTCCTCACCACAATGTTTTGGTTATTATAGCTCTGTACTGTATTTTGAAATGATATTGTAATGCCTCTAGCTGTGTTCTATTTATTTAATATCAGCTATTGGAAGGGATTGCTTTAATAGTTATTTTCTTAGGAATTTTGCTCTTAACTATAGGAATACTTTTGGCATTGCATGTTGATGTTGTGTTCATTAACTTTCCAGAATGTTTTTCTCAGTTTCAATAGTTTTGTGTTGGTCTGTAGGCTTTTCTGTATGCAGGGAAAAATCATAACATCTTGCAAACAGAACATTCGATCTCCTCTCTTCCTTTTTGAATGCCTTTCGCTTTTATCTTTTCTAATTCTTCTTCTAAAATTTCCAGTGTTATTTTTAATAAGAGCAATCAATGTAATCACCCTTATTCCACATCTTAGAGGAAATTGTTTCCGCACTACTCCCTGCTGTATGATGTTAGCAATGAGCTTCTCAAGTACAGCCTTAATATGTCATTTATTCAGCAGTCTTCAATGAAGCTTGGCATTTCTATCCAATTGTTTCTTCTGTGTCTAATGACATTGGATTAGGGTGCAATGTTTACCCTTCCTTCTGTTGATACTGGTGTGTGTGAGTTCAGCTATCTTTGCAGCCTACCATAAACTTGATCTTTCTCATATGCTGCTGCACTCAATTTATTAATTTTTTGAGAATTTTCTATGTATGCTCACTACAATTTTTTATTCTTTTGGTAAAATTTATTATACAACCAACATCCAATGGCTTCGTAAATATGTACTTTATGCATACATATAACATATGTCTATATAATAAAGAAAAAGTCATCAAATCTGAGAAGAAATAAGAGAGCACATGGGAGGGGTGGAAAGGAGGAAAGGAAGCAAAGAAGGATGTAATACATTTTAACTTAAATTAAAATATTTCAAAATTATTTTATATTGTGTGTATGCACATGCACACATTTTTAGTGCAAATTTAGAGATTTAAGTACAAGTTGCACAAGTTGGTTCCCTCCTTCCAAAGGGACCGGAGATTGGAACTCATAGTTGAGCTTCATGGCAAACACCTTTTCCCATTTTACTTTGCTTTTGATGCTGCTGTTCCTGCTGCTGTGACTGTTGTACCCTTTTCTGGGTTTAGTACCAGGATAATTATTTTTTCTAAAATGAGTCTGGAAAGATAACTTCCCCTTCAATATTTTAAGGATAGCTTGAGAACAAATACCATTAATTCTTACTTAAAGTGTTGGGGAGATTTTTTTTTTAAATCTGTCTACCTTGCATTAAAAAGTAAAAATATTTGTCAGTTTTGTTCTCTATTAGGCAAGTGTTATCTCATTTGCATAACAGGAAAGAGTTTTGCATTATTCATAAAAGCTCATCAGTCTTGCGGCATTCAGAGACCCTTAGGGCAGAAATTCCACAAGAAGTAACTGACCCATGCTGAGGCTTCATCAGCTTGCCCCTACAGGAAGCTGAATAAAGCCTGTTTCCATCATGAAGTGAGATAATGTAACTCAGTATGATGGAGCATTTAGTGGGATTTAGTCAGGCAGTTCTAACCTAAGCTGTGTCTGTACTCCGGTTCCTTCATCCTATTCTTTGTACCTACAGATCTCTGTGTATTGAGTCCTTCTTTGAACTACCTCAGATACCCCAGATTAAATGGTAAAACTTTCACACTTGAAATATCAAAATAAGTTAGTGTAAGAAAAGATGATCTTGCTAATAAAGAAATGTACTTATATATGTATGCATGTGTGTGTATGTGTGTATGTATGTATGCATGTAAGTACAATTTTGTTCCCTGCAAACCATATTAAAAGTACCCCCAAGGTCATCCTGAACAATGAAAGGGCACTAAGAACCCTACAGATAGACTCTATGTCACATGGTGAGCAAAAAAGAAAGGAGTGGGGCTTCTAAAAACACAGCTACAAGAGGCAACACCTTCGTTAAATGTTTCCTACTAAAGCTAGAAGCCAGGTGACAATAATTCTAGAGAAAGAATAACCTTTTTGGCCTCCTTTCTATCGCTGTGTTCATTGTCTTAATCACCGAAACCAAGGTTACCATGAGAACTAGAGCATAGGCCTACATAGAACTACCATATTTTTCAAACTTCAGTGTATGTCAGCCCCAGGAGCACCTGTAAATATATACTACTGCCCTTCAGTTAGTGACTGACCAACTTCAAGTGGAACCCAAAAATTCATACTCTTTATAATTTCCCCACTGTTCCTGCTAATCCACAGGACCCCAGTTATTTTATAGGTGGCTGAAATATCATACAAAGGAAGGCTCCCACTCCCTCACTGTATTCCAGCATGCAAAAAGGCTTCAGCTTGAACAAGGAAGAGATTTGAATTTTTAATAAAGGACAGTATTTGCCAATACACAGAACTGTACATTTTCATTACTGAACTACGACTATCCTTAAATGACAAAAGAAGAAGAAGAAGAAGAAGAAGAAGAAGAAGAAGAAGAAGAAGAA
>JANHMN010000004.1:111673838-111699339 GCA_030674055.1 Rhabdomys pumilio | reverse complement strand
AGAAGAAGAAGAAGAAGAAGAAGAAGAAGAAGAAGAAGAAGAAGAAGGAGAAGAAGAAGAAGGAGGAGGAGGAGGAGGAGGAGGAGGAGGAGGAGGAGGAGGAGGAAGGGGAGGAGGAGGAAGGGGAGGAGGAGGAAGGGGAGGAGGAGGAAGGGGGAGGAGGAGGAGGAGGAGGAGGAGGAGGAGGAGGAGGAGGAGGAGGAGGAGGAGGAGGAACGTCACAGACTTGCTCCTTACTCCATCTAGGGGCATTCAAGCTACCACTATTAAATGTGAACATGCAGAGAAACAATTGTTGAGATTCCTTCTACTTTCATTTCACAATTGTATGGATTAACAACAGAAATTGCCATGAAGTATTCTAAAATCAATGGGTCTTGTAAAACCAAATATTATGCGTAAAAAAGTTGACAAATGATTGTTTACTTAGATATTCATTTGTAATATTAAGTTTTAGCCTTTAACCCATGAAACAACTCGAATTCTTTGAAATATTATAACAGATTGATTGATACAAAAGCCTCCCAAATGTCTAGAGCTGTTTGCTTTCAAAAACAACATGAATAATTTTTATGCCTACTAAAGTCATAACCTGTTTCTGCAACCTGTTTCTAAAGAAAAGAAACATTTTGGGGAAACAAGAACGTTCCACAGTGCAACGTTTAGGACTTCACACTGACACTGCTTTGGTCTGTGAGCAGCAATTTTGGGCATGCTCTATATTCTCTCCACGATTCATTATCTCAACTTACAATGAAGATACTAATCTGGTTGCTGAGGGACTCAAATGAGACGATGTACATGTGGAGTTAGCACAATGCCTTGCCATATTATTTCTACTGTTATTACCATATTAGTCCCCACCACACTCCAGAAAACACTGTCAAAAAGTTACACACAACAGGCTAGGAAATGGGAAAAAAGCCTTTATAGTGTGGTGGGATTACATAGTGTTATATCTAGCATTATTTTTATTCTCTTTCTCTTAACAATGACATAAAAGGAAGTGGAATGGTTTACTACAAATGTGTTGAATGACTTTTGTTTGGAATTAACTCCTCAGAACCTCTGAGTTTTTAATAGAATGGTAACAACAATGGACAGCAGAGATCCCAAACATATAGTTAGGTCAAGAAAAATATATTCTTTCTTTATAAAAGAAACTTCTTAAGACAGAAGAAGAAAAAGAGATGAAGGAAGATGTATTTAATTATTGAAAAATTAAAATTCTGAGACTTTTAGTCTGAATTGTTACTAAGTTGTTACTCTTAAATACTCTGATTATATATAGCAATATTAATTATGACTGGTTTATAAAACAATAAGAAAATACTACCACATAAAGGATAAATTGGGAGGGAGAAGGTAGAGGGGGACAAGAGAGGGATACAGAAAGAAACAGTTAAAACTAAGGGTCATTTGAGGGCTCATATGAAAATCTAATACAGTAGAAATTTCTGAAAATAATACACATGAATAAAGACTATCTAAATGAAATCACCAAACATTCATGAAGATGAAGCCCCAACTGGACATCTCATCACCAAATGAAGCTTCCAATACCAGGAATGGGTTGCATCTAGTTGAGTTCTTGACCAAAGAGAACAACCCAGGCTATTGTCAAGGGTATTTGCTCTCCAATAAAAATGACAATAAAACACTACTGCTGAAGACAAAGCCGACAAATCTTATTGAATATGGAGAGGTCAAGCTGGTACCTATAGAGAACCTTCATATCTAGTGTTGATGGTGATGGAAGGTATTCTGCACACAACCAAAAAAGAAAGCCAAACACAACACAGCTACAAACCTTTCAATATGCAATATGTTTCTTAAATAATAGGTATCTATAAAGACCAAGGTAACATAATTCATATGACTGTTTTCAAATAGTATGTATAAACCCTGAGCTGTATGTATCAAAGTATACATTAATTTAGCATTAGTAGGTTCTGCAGACATTATTCACCTTCATGGTGAAGAAAAGAACCAACTCCCACAAATTGTTCTCTGCCACCACACACATGCCATAGCATGTACACATACATATACACACAATAAACAAACATAAATTTAAAAAAGAGTATGGCTATGAATGACAGTGCAACAAGAAGGTAGACTTGTTTTATTCCAATTCTAGTTTGCAATGGATAGAATTTGTTGTTCTTAATTGTAGCTTATAAGTTTAATTGTTAATTAATTGTTAATTATTGTTCTTATTGTTCTTAATTGTTCTTATTGTAGTTTACATTCTTTCAGATTCCCAGGATTGTAAGTCACTTTGTAGCTATTAGAGAAACAAGAATAGGAAGAAGTTCCATTCATGGTAGTAGCCCAGAATCCCAAGAGAAAGCAACAAAACCCGTCTACTGACAGCATAATCCTGTTCAGGCCATTTACTCTTTTTTCTTTATATTGAGAGTAATAATTAGACATGCTGATGAGTAGAAAGGCTAAGGAAACTGTTACATAAAGCAGATGAATAGATAACTAATACAACATCACTGTGAGTCAGTTTCCCATTTATAAAATGAGATACAAGAGTCAACATTAATGACCTCTGAAGCACACAAATTCTGTGATTCTGTGGTTTTAGGACCAAAGTAATAGCATGTAAGCTCTCCCTCAGTACATCTCTTCAATAAGTATAGACACATGCCCTCAAATGAAATACTATTTCTATACTTCCTCCTTTTAAGACCAGGGAGATACCAAAGCTGAAAACTTAAAATTCAATACCTGGGATGCACATAGTAGAAGGAGAAAACTGACTAAATTTTCACCTGGCCACAATACACATGCACACATGTACACATGCACACACACACACACACACACACACACACACACAGAGAGAGAGAGAGAGAGAGAGAGAGAGAGAGAGAGAGAGAGAGACTAAATAAATGTAATATTTAAATGGGAAGGCCATTTAAATTCAGTGCAAAGAGAAGATAGACATTGGTTTTATTCTAGTACTAAAACAAGCAACATAGCAATAAGATAGGCAGTTTGAATTTTGTGCTGTTAAAAAACAAAAGAAATGACAACAAAGGGTCCTCAAAAGATATGACTAATTACATATTTATGTATATATTCACATTTTACGTAAATCATAAAATATTATTGATTCATCTAATAAGTAATCACTGTATTAAAGGGATTTTACATTAAATCAAATTCTTCAAAATGGCCAAGCATGTCTAATAAAAACTATCCTTTTTAATATTCTTTTCTAATTAAAAAGTAGAAAATTTAAGCAGTTAAATGTTTAACAGATAAAAATAGTATTATTTAGTATAGACATTTTTACATTATCCTGCTTTGTATAAAAATTCCAGATTAGAAAGGAATCTTAATTGTCACCTGCTGAATCTTCAGACTGATCATCTACCAAGAACTTGAAATTTCATAGAACTCGCTATCTACCATTTTATCCTTAGAGAGCTTCAGTTATCAGAAATTCTTTCCTCCGTTTGGACAAAATTCAAACTAAGTTTTTATCTTAAAAAAGAAACAAAATCACCAAATAATATAATGACCAACATCTAATGTCAGAGTCTTAATTTCATAATAGACAACTTGTGACCTTAAGGCAATTATGACAATAGTCATGTGACACAACTCTATCAGGACACATGTGTCTTGTTAGCCTTTTCACCATGTGTCCCATGAAAATCTAGTTGCATTTGTCCTGCTCCTTCCAGGCTGTGAGCTATGCCAACGACACATCCTAAGGAATAGCATTCAGTGAGCCTGCCCTGCCTAAGCCAATGAAGAGATTGATCCGATATCAGAGCCATGGTCCCTAAGGTTTGAAGTTTGTCCTGTCAGTCAAAGCTTTCTTTCATGATGCCTTCGTTTATAAGTCCTTGACTGCCCCTCCACCCCTCTCTAGTCTAAGCTTCTTTGTACTTGTTTCTACTTCGTGTTAAAGTCCCTTTTTGTACTTTAGACTACTTGCTTGGAATCCAGTAGTTTTTCTACTTCTTGTTTGGCCTTACTATCGAGGCTAGAGTTTAGATTTGTATATAGCCTGACACAAGCTAAAAGTGTGGATATGACCTCCAAAAACATTCTATCTCTACATCAGACTGTAATTATCTATACTATCAAGATACACCTATATATTGGTCCCTACTTACTGTTTGAATGGTGTTAATGTTAGTTTGCCTTGGAATAGAACTCCATTCCATAAGACAGTAGAATTGGAACTCATTGTTGTATGCTCCCTGGGCATCAGCCCTAATGCCAAGTAAATAGCAGTATGGTAAAATAAAAAGCATTCTGGCCAATTTCAGTTTCCTTTGCTTTCTCACTCACCTTGCTGTTGACTATTTACTAAACGTTCCTGTGCTCTTCAAATCACTAATACAAGAACCATATCAACTTATCAGAACAAGAAGTTCAAAAGTAAACTATTTTTTAAAACACAGAAATTGTTTCAAAAATGAGCTGATAAAAATGATCAACAGCTTGCAAAAGATGAAGTAGAAATGGCCAATAAACACGTGATAAATGATCACATGACAACCCACTAATTAGTGAAATAAAGCCGGGCCATGGTAGCATATACCTTTAATCCTAGCACTTGGGAAGCAGAAGCAGGTGGATTTCTGAGTTCGAGGCCAGTCTGGTCTACAGAGTGAGTTCTAGGACAACCAGGGCTACACAGAGAAACCCTGTCTTGGAAAACAAAACAATAAATAAAGATTCTGTCTTGTCCCAGCCAGAATGGTAGTCACTAAAACAACAAAGCAAGTAACAAATGTGGGCAAGGAGACCAAAAAGGGGGAAGGAGGGGTAACACTAATACACTGTTGGAAGAATTGTTAAATAATCTAGCCACTATGTAAACCAATATAAAAGTTCCTTAAAATTCTAAAAGTGTGAGTGAGCTTCTAACAGTCAGACTCATAGCATATCACAGAGATGCTTGCATACCAATATTTAATGAAGTACTATACACAACAGCCGTGTATGGAATCAACTTGAGTATCTATCAACAAAAGGATAAAGAAAATGTGCTCTATGCATATATGCATGTAATATCAAGTAGTAAAAAAAAGAGGCCATGAATTTAAAGAAAAGGAGAAGCAGTATATGGGAGGGTTTGAAGAAAGAAAAGGGAAGGGAAACATGTTGTAATTAAATTATAATCTCAAAAATTTTATAATTTTTTTCAGTAATAAAAAAATTTAAGAAAATATTGTCCCTCTTTGCCACATCTAAACTCTCTACCCATCCAGGTCCTGCATGCCTTACGTGAGAGTACAGCCAAATGAGTCCTCTTTAAGTACCCTTCCCATACCCCCAGATCTAGCCTGACTTCCATACCCAATGTTTCTGCCTAGACTGGACAGCCATGCTTGCCTCACTCAAAACCCCAGGCTCTGTTAAGGACCCACACTGCTTCTGTGATCCTCACCATACCCAAACCACATCAAACATCTCAGCCTAGCCAAATCCTGCACACCTTGTACCAGGCAGGGTCTAGCCAGGTGATTCCACTTTATCATCACTAAATAAATGTATCGTCCCCAACCAAGAGATTTGCCCCTAAACTCAGAGTGAGACCGGGATTCACATCCTGTGCATCAACCCAGCCCTCTGTGTCCACCTTAGTGTATTACACCTAAGCCATATTCTACCTCAAGTCCACCCCATCCTTCACCTTCTGTCATCTATTTCGTTCTACTCTGTTGATAGGAGACAGAGAACTAACAAAAGACATCCATATACTTTGACCTCACCACAAAAGTAAAAATAAAGTTAAATATTAAGGCAGTGGTACTTCCCTAAATTCGAAAGTCTTACAGACCTGTTCTCCGGTGAGAGTTACCTGGATGAACTCAGGGACACAAAATTTAAAAGAACAACTCTAGACTTCATCAAACAATTCACAGATTTTCTAAAAAGAAGCAAACAACAAAACCAGTTCAATGAACTTAATAAATACCTGAATGATGCCCAAGAAAACAAAGGCATAATGCTGAGTGAAACAGCAAAGACAATCTAGAGTTAGAAAGATGAATTCAATAAAGAGATAGAACATTAAAGAGGACTCAAGCTGAAATGAAGATGGGATTGAAAAAAATTCAATAACCCAACTAAAAAACTCAAGGGCAAGCTACATAAAGAGAATGAATAAAGTAAACAATAGAATATCACAAATAAAGATAAACTGGATAATCTAGAGAAATAATCAAAGAACATGAAAAAATTTAAATCACAGAAAAGGAGCATGAAGAAAATGTAAGACATCATGAAAAGACCAAATCTTTGAATTATAGGACTAGATGAGAGAGAAGAATACCAAGGCCGAAGTGTAGAGTGGATCTTCAAGGGGATCATAGAAGAACACTTTCCCAAGATAGGGAAAGACAGACCCATATAGATATAAGAATTAAGCAAAATACAAAACAGATGAGACCAGAAAAGAAATTCTCCCTGACATATCAGTTAAAACACTAGGGAGAGTACTGAAAGCTGCAGGAGGCAAAACAAACAAAAAACAAACAAAGCAAAACAAAACACACTACAAGTCACATATAAAGAAACACTTATCAGCTGCTTTCTTCAGTGATAACTTTGAAATCAAGATGAGCCTAGGGCAATGCATTCCAACTTCTAAAAGACCAGGACTGCCAACTTAGACAACTGTATTCAGAAAAAATATCTGCCACAACCTAAGGCTTAAAAAAGATTGTAGAAGAGAAAGCAGGACTGTAAGAGCCAGAAGATCACAGAGTTTCCTGTGAGATCATGTGTCCTAGGCTTGTCAGAAGTGATGCCCATAAAGTCTCACCAATGTGACTTCCAGAACATGAACTAAACAAGGATAGCAACAATAGACATACTAAGGTTAACACAGGAAAGTCCACCACATTTCAACACTACAGAAAGCACTAGCCACTCAGGAATGTTGAGAGTGGGAGAAACAGTCTTCCACAGAGGAGAGAACACAGCAATTGGTTATCTAATATGAAATGTTCAACCCTGAAAATACATACAAGTAACATTATACAGACTGAGCTCTCACATGCACACACATGCACACATACACACACACACACACACACACACACATGTCATATGTAACATGCAATGTAGCAACCATTAATTAAAAAAAAAGACTATGAATCTGAAAGAAAGCAAAGCAGGATATGTGGGAAGGTTTGGATACAGAAAAGAAAAAAGGGAAATAATATATTGTAATCTTAGGCAATAAAGAAGTAATAAAAATTTTAAAAAAATAGATGAATAAGCAGCTGCCCAACTGAAAGAGAAAGAAAAGCTTTCCTTGTACATACACAGGCTCAAAATTGTATAGACAGCAGACCACACCTAAACAAATTACAAGAAGTAATACCTTCAACTGAAGAGAAGCAGAAGCCAAGAGACTATACAAAGAAAACAATCTACCTATAATTACTAAAACAAAAGGTAGCATGGGCTTTAAAACCCTCATCTTAGCTGCCTGGAAGTCAGTATTCTGCCAGCAGCCTTCAGATGAAGACATAGAACTCTCAGCTCCTTCTGCACCATGCCTGCCTAGATGTTGTATGTTCACACCTTGATGATAATGGACTGAATCTCTGAACTAGTAAGCCAGTCCCAATTAAATGTTGTCCTTATAAGAGCTGACTTGGTCATGGTGTCTCTTCACAGAAGTAAAACCTTAACTAAGACACCCATCTTCTACTGAAAGTCCTGCCTGGCTACAGGAGTGCCTGACTGGGCCTTGGTGGGAAAGGAAGTGCTTATTCCTGCTGGGACTAGATGTCCTAGGGTGGGATGATACCCAAGGGGAGCTTTCCCTTCTATAAGAAGGAATGGGAGTAAGTGGGGTGGGCAGGGGACTGTAAGGGCAAGACTGGGTAGAAAAGAGAAGTGAACTGCAATTAGGATGTAGTGTAAATTTAAAAAGTTAATTATGGGAAAAAGAAAAGAAGGGTCTTTTTTGCTCACAGTTCAAGACATAAGATAGTCAGTCCATCATGACAGGGAGCCAAGACTTGAAGTAACTGCTCACATTGTGTCCCCAGTAGTACTGAAGAAAGGAACAATGCTGCTCAACCAGCTTCCCTTTATGCAGTTCAGCACCCAAGCAGGGAACAATGGTGCCCTCTTTTTGGGTGTGTCTTCCCACCTCAATAAACCTAAAGGAAGTAATCCCTCTCAGGTGTGACAGATGTTACTGAACTAATTAGTGGCTCTTAGCTTTTCCTGGCGACTTTTCTCACAAATGAAAATCAACACTAACCATCACAACTACGCAGACATAACCATGAATAAAAAATTTTTCTCCACAGAAGTTTAGAATTTAAAGGAAAAACCCATTTCAAATTGATGACACAGTCTGACTCCATGACAGTCTTCAAATTGGCAGATCAGGAGATTAGGCCTAAAGACCCAGGCTTTAGGCAGTTAGTCGAAAACTGCCCCACCACCTGGCCCAAAGAAAGGTATAATGGGTCAGCAGTTTCCAGCCAGTTCCCACACCCCAGTAATGTCCTTAGAGATAGAGTAAAACAAAGTCCACCTACTCCAGGATTTCTTAGCAATAATTTCCAGGTACCACTCCCCAGTAATGCCTAGAAATAAAGCAAGACAAAGCCAATCTACCCTGAATTCCCTTCATGTGCTTTAAGTTGGGACTGCAAGCTCACTCACTTCAGGGTCTCTCTATCTTAGTAATGGAGGAGCCCAGCTTGCTGGACATCTGCAGAATAAAACACTCTTTGTGTTTACATACCACTTGAGTCTGGGATTTCATTGTTTATTGAATCATGGGCCCTTACAAAATGATATTTCAAGGGGTTAAGGAAGAACAAGACTGCCTGGCAGTGGTGGTGCACGCCTTTAATCCCAGCACTTGGGAGGCAGAGGCAGGCGGATTTCTGAGTTCGAGGCCAGCCTGGTCTACAAAGTGAGTTCCAGGACAGCCCGGGCCACACAGAGAAACCTTGTCTCAAAAAAAAACCTAAAAAAAAAAAAAAAAAGGAAAAACAAGACTAATCTGGAAGTGTAACTAGTTAGATTAGTTCCTAATCTCAACCTTAAAGAAAACTTTTAATCCTGTCAATTGATACACAAAAATAGTTTTTCCAACACGTTTGTCAAGTTTTTGGTGGGGCTGAGAGGATGAGGACTGTATTCACTGCACACTTGAATATCAGACAGAACAGAGCTCTTAATGACTGACCTTGGAGACAATCCTCCTGTCATTAAAGGAAGAAATGAACATTGCAAAAGTATAGGTATGCTAACACACTAGTGGAGATGTACTCAAAGAACAACAGAAATAAGAATGTTATTGCTGACAAACTGAGCAACCAAAATCAGATAGATAAAAGAGCTTGGTATGACATTCCGTATCTATAATCTTGGGATTTGAGAAGCTGAGCTCAGAGAATACAAAGACAATCTGGGCTAAATAGTGAGTTCTAGGAAAGATTTGGGTTACATAGAGACACTTTATCTCAAAAACAAAAGAAATCAGGTAAAATGTTAAGTTGTATTAAGTACCTTACTGCTGCTGTCGAAAGTTACTACAAGTATTATTGCTTAAAATACTGTGTATTTATTATCTCATAGCTCTGGAGGGAAAATGTCCAAGATTACTCTAAATGGATTAAAGTCAAGGTATTGACCAAATTACTTCCTTCTGGAAGCTATAGAAAAAATTTATTTCCATGTCATTTCAATGTTCTTTAGGTATTCGCTGACTCAGGCCTTACCATCTGTCTTCCAGTATAGCTAGTTAACATCACTTGATCTCTTTCTCTGACTCAAATTCCCCTGTCTGCCTTTTATAAAGAGCTTCGTGATTACAATAGGTCCATCCAGGTGCTTCACGACTGTCTCTCCTTCTCAAAGTTCTTTTCCTCACCTGCTGTACTTCTCTGACCTGTAAGGTAATGTATTTGTATAGTTTTAAAGAGGAAATCTTTGGATGGCTCCTGTTCAGTGTATACAGAACATATGCATATTCAGAGAAAGGGAAGACAGAGTTCAACCAAAACAAGGAAGCATGGGCCCACCCACAACAAAACCAGAAAAACTAGGCACATCTTAAAGTGAGCATTGGTGTCAATGTCAAAAATGTTCTATTTTGATAATGTTAGAAGTAAGAGAGATTACTGTGTGGAGGTGAGTGAATGAAAGCTGGTGGAATAATAAATCTCTGCTGACTTTTAAGGTGGAAGAGTTGAATTATTGTTACCTAAGGTAGAACACTCTAAAAGGAAGAAATCCATGGGCAGAACTTAAACAATCAAATGAATCAAAACTAATACAAAGTTTCCACATAAATCATCTGAAAAAGTAATACATCCAAGATAGGTACTATGCTAAAGGAGCTTATATTTACATTATGCTGAGACATTAGCCACACCTTTACCTCCTGGACTCATGCTGTCTCTGATTATCATGGAGTCATTAATGCCAACTGGGAGGACATTCCTTGAAGGAGGAATGTAAAATATGTATATTATTATATAAACAAACCTTACACCCAGGGCAGCCAGAGACACTTGTGGAGGCCATGCCTGCTGGCCCTGTCCCAAAGGCAGAAACCATGTCACTCTGCCCCTACCAAGGCTATGTCAGACTCAGCAGCACCACCCCTTGGGAGCATTCTTTTCCAAGAAAGGAGGCAGGTTGGGTAAAGAAATCAAACTGGCCCCCAGCTTACAGGATCTGTGATGACCTTTCATAATATCTACAGAGAGAAGAAAGCCAGAATCATCACAAAGAAAAAGAGCCTCAAAGTTTTTGCCAGTTTTTACATGGCCCATACCAGTGCCCAACTCTTTAGCACCAAATAGAAAAGGCCAAGATAGGTACAGAGCAAGATATTAAGAAGAAAAAGTAATGCCCTGTGAAGGTTTAAGTAGGTTTGGCTACCCTATAGATTCGTGTATTTGAATGATGGGCTATTAGAAAGGGCCCTGATTAGAAAGTGTGGCCTTATTTGAGGTGTGGCCTTGTTAGAGGATGTTTGTCTCTGTGAAGGCAGGGCTTTAAGATCTTAAATTCTCAAGCTAAGCACAGTGTAGTAACAAAGGTAGTCTCCTGCTCCCTTCAGATCAAGATATAGAACTTTCAGCTCCTTCTCCAGCACCATGTCTACCTGTGTAGAGTGAAAAATTATAAAGACCATTTTATGAAATATATATAGGCTTTTCCTTTACCCTGAGCAAAAGAATGCAGGCTCCAGAAAGCGGAACTGAATGTAAGATTTCAGGCCTTCATTGCCCCTAGATATTCCAGGTGGAGGGCATTATCCTTGAATCAGAGGACACTTGCTGGATTACATTCCTCAAGCCTCAGGGAAAAGAACCCACTTGTGGGTGTGAAAAGCCCAAAGCAGGAAGACACATTCCTGACCACAAAAAGATGCAAGTCACCTAAGTGGGACTGCGACCGGAGCAAGTGAGAAATAGTTTAACCTGAAATAGTCGGTAATAACATGGTAAGACTACATTCTTGAGAAGAATAAGTGTGCAGAGTGATTTTCACATGATCCTGTATCATTTAGGTTTGGGCTCCTCTGGAATGTTTCGCTATTCTTATGTTATGTATCCTTGACAACCCCTCACCCCCCTTCCCACTCCCCTGGTTTGTGGTTTACCCCTTTAAAAACTCTCCTCAGACTGACTGGCTTTGTCAAACTGTACTCCTGCGAGAGTGTGCAGTTTGAACGCTGACTGCCAGCTCTCTTCCCTAATGAACCTCTGCTTATTGCATCCAAGTACAGTGTCTTGGAGTTTGTGGGTGTTCTCGACTTCCCGAGATTTGAGTAAGGGTCTCCCAAATTTTGGGGTCTTCACCTGGACACTGCCACATTTCCCACCATGATGATAATGGACTAAACCTCTGAAACTAGTAAGTTCAATCAAATGTTGTCCTTTATAAGAGCTGCCTTGGTTGTGGTGTCTCTTCACAACAATAAAACCCTACCTCTGTTGTAACGTTGCAATAAATTTTCAGTAAAGCTTAATAAATAAATAAATAAATGTAATTAAAACAAAAAGAACATTGATTGCTCACAAATGTTTTGAGTTTTCTGAATTCTCCAAACCAGAGACTTACAAGATCTAAACTGCAAGCTAATGCTACAAAAGCATAACTAGTATCTGAGAAAGAGGAGGCAAACTCAAGGCCCAACTCTATGGTATGACCAAAATCACTTTCCCATCTCACATTCTGTGAGCACAGGAATCTAACTAAAGTCTTTGTCTTCAATTTTGATTCACCAAATTCATCTGGTTCAATGCCAAGATAACCATTTTGAAAGACATATCTAATCATTGTAACCCCTGATAACTCTCATAGTTTATAGACTAAAATACAAACTCAAATCTTACTGAGAAAAAAATCCTAAATATAAGGCTTTGCATACACTTATAATCTGATTTCCTATATCCCTCTCTTCCATATGCTAAACGTGTCTGGTGAAATGGATGTTTCATGCTTTAAGATATTTTTTCTTATTTTTATACAATATTCTTTGGTCCTAGAAGAAAGAAAGGAGAAAGGTTTGTGTGTAGGGGGAGGGGTTTAAATTTAAAAAAGAAAAGGGAAAGAGAGAGTACCAAATTTACACATGAGAATTCTAATGCCAGTCACTTAGCATAGAAGCTTAGCACAGCAAAGATCTGTGTTCTTCATATGTTATAACATAAAGTAGAGGAAAATGTTCTCAGGGCCTAGAAAAGTTGAACCTAAGCCATGACAGTGTCACTTCCCAGAGTTCTTATGAGGTCAGAGCACAGCAGGGACCCCTGAGGAAGTTGTTTACACATGCTGCCTGCCCATCAGAATCAATTTTGAAACTTCATTCAAGGAAAAAAAAGCAAATACTCCTAGAAATCCACCCTAGGATGGAATGTTCATGGTGGCAGCACTAAAGTTTCACAGTTGGTTCTGATGCAAACAAGTAGATGAAGAGAAATAGACTGGCATCACCATGAGTAGAATAGGCTACTCATGGTGAATGGAATTATGGGACAAATCCATAAGGGAAGCTCTAAGCCAGAACTCAGCAGGCATCCAGGGCTATAACCATACTGATTGGGACATAGGACAGCAAAGATCTGAAGCTGGCTATCCAGAAGCTCCTCTACCTACACTAGAACACATCAGATCTGGAACAAGAGTAAGGTTCACTGAGGAACCAAATGCACTGGGCCTGCCTTCCAGAAATACTGAAAATAAGATGGTTTTGAGGGCCTATCAAATGAAGTTTTCTGCATTCAGCCACATATTGCATCATGAGGAAGTTGCACTGGGTGTCAACTCAGATCTACTGAGTCAGAATCAGTATTTTAACCAGATCTCTACATAACCAAAAGTACACCATGATATCTGTGAGGTGCCAAAGCCTGGTTTCTAGATTTCCTGGGCTAGGTGAAAAAAAAATCAAGCACTGAAACTGTGGGCAGTTTGAGGGCCAGAACTTCATTCAATTTACCTTATTTTTACCCTCACAGGGTCTTGGGAACTGATACTATAGTTTATGGGCTAAGGTTTAACAATCTAAAGATGGTCCAATTTAAATTCAGCCACTCATTAGCTCTGTGGTATAGTCACACTACTGAAGAATACTTTTTTTTTTTTTTTAATACAGGGACACTGAATCAAAAGAATGAGAGGAAAGCATGTTTGTTTGCTTGTTTGTTCACTAGATTTATAAGTATTTCAATAATACAATAGTTAATGAACAGCCAAAGAATGATTATTAACTAGTCCAGGTTACATCCTAGGTTAAGGTGTGAAGGTGGAGGTATTGGGGGGGGGTGTGTCTCCAAAGTTCTAGTTCCATGATTTCAATCTGAATAATCTAATTTATGATACAACTAGGAAAGTGCCTGAAATCTTCATAACCAATAAGCATTTCATCACAAGAATTTTTGGAGTATTAACCCAGAGATGTGATGGGTAAAAGCTGATCAAAGCATATGAATTGCTAGTTTCATTAGTGTGGTGACATCAATTGCGTGACCTCAAAACTCTCTTCTTATTCTCCCCCAAATTCCTAAAAGAACACTTTTGTGGCAGATTTTCATTTAATAAAAGTGAAGCTAATTTACACGTTTTGATAATTTTGTTTTATAGACTTGCAAATCTAGGCTATTATGAAAAATACAGCTTCAGTGAAATGTATTTAGTTTTTTTTTTTTTGTTAATCCTTAAAGCCTTGGTATATCAGTTCTTAAAATAAAAGAAAAAGAACAAACTTCTAGTTCTTCATTTATGCATGTAATTCTATGGATGTTTTCTGGCAGAGATGAGTCTGGGACTTTAATGTCCTGTCTCCCTATTTATTTATTTGTTTGTTGTTTGTTTGCTTGCTACACTGGAGACTGAATGTAGATTGTCAAACACTCTTTACCACTGCACTGTATTCACAGCCCCCTGACCATTTTTAAAATTAATTACTTAAACTAAGTCTGTTGGGGGTTAGTCTGGTGCTGCTATGGTTACTACTACCATCCTCTGGTAAAATACAGTATCCATCTGTGGATGTTAGCTAGCATGGACTCAAACCCAAGTCAGCTGCCCAGTCTACCAATTCTGACCCTGATTAAGTGCTTCCCCCACCAAAAATGTTGTATGTACTATAAAGAAGTAAAATATATCATACACACCAAGGAAAAAACTTCTTTTATTCTGTTGAAGTCACTTTTAGAAGTTACAGAAGATGATAAGGTAAAAGACAGTTTTGGAGGTGTGGCTTTTAAAAACCAAGTTTTCCCATGTTGCTCATTCCAACAAGACCCAAAACTACTAGGATCAAGAGACCCACTCGCAAGCCTTAGCGTCTCACCAAATCCACCTCCAGCAGCTGAGGTCACAGGAATGGGCCATTGTGTCTGCCTACTTTTTATTTAGGTAATTAATATTCAAATGTAGAGGAGATCACAATATTTTCATTTTGCTTATCATTTTTTTAAACCCTATGCTTGCTTATAGTGTTTTTCAATTCAATTCTCTTTTCAAAACATCCTCTAATCTATAAAATGTACTTTAAAAAAGTATCGCAGTGTGCATTTCAATTTCCAGCTGCCAGTTTTTACTAAGGATTCTAATATTTGGGATTCAGAAATAAGTTCAAATTACAAAACAGATAAATGATAAAACAATGATATTGTATTAATAACAATCAAACGTGCCTACAAAATACACTAGTTTAATTTTTAAAATGGGGTTTTAAAAACAGTTGCATTAAAAATGCCTAATTCATTGCTGAACATCTAAAATGATACTGTGAAATGTTTTCCTAAAGTTTGTCTACATTTTTAAAGTATTGCTAATGTTTCTGAGTAGTCCATTTAACTATATAATTTATGATATAACCTTCAAAACATGAACTCCAACTGACAAGTCTGAGAAATTTCAAAGTTGCACTGACAATTCCAATCTCCCTCCTTTCATGCCCAGATTCACTTAATATCTCATTTGACTCTCAAGCCTGCCTTCAGACGTAACTGGAACAAAACCATCAGCAAGCTCCATCTCCATTTGGGCATGTAACCCTTTTACAAACACAATCACAGCCAAACACCATTGTAACCTGATTTGCATTGGCACTAACTAAATTACAAAGCACACTGAGAGTGCCGGCCATGCATACCGCAGACTTGTTAGGAGGATATATTGCGGAGCTTCTGTGAACACTAATTAAAAAGGTTTTATCTTTCCCCTCTGGTTCACTGAAATTGTGCAAATGTCTCTCCTGCTACAACTTTGTTCGAAAACAGTTTTCAAACATGTGATCAGAGCCAGGCAACTACTTAAGGTAACGTGTGATTCTGTCTCCCTGGTGGACAAGCTCTAGAGATGAAGTTTTCCTCAAAACTTTGAGCTTCCTTCCCTTTGTTATTTTGTGTTGTGCAACCTTGGCATTATCCAACAGTGGACTTTTATCTGTGAATATCTAAATTCTGTCTTGTGGAAAACTAATTACTGAACCACTGAGAGCTTCATAATGTCCTGCATTTAAGTCCTGAGCATCATACATAATGCATAGGCAGCAGTCCCTGCACTCTGATTACAGAACACTGTCATTAAGTGAGCAAATTAAAGATGTGAATAATTCACTGGCTGCGCCTATTGTCAGCACTGCATTGTGAAATTAGAATTTCTAATAAGTACTGCAATTTTTTTAACCCAATTAACACAGAGAACATCTTGAGACTGATTAGTACAATAAAAATTATTACCTTATTCTTTTGCTTCACAACAGCCAAATTAAATACTGTACTTAATTATGCAGCATTCATTCCTCCTCTGTTAAAAAAAAATCCTATCGTTTTAATATGAGTTATAATATTTGTATGTGAGCTAAAAATATAACGCATGCATCTGTAGCTCACTGTCTTTTACAAAGTTTTTTTAGGAGTCTGAACAACACCATTGTTGCCACTGGTGGGTGATGATGGCATTAATGTGCTCTAAACCAAACATTTTCCCTAAAAACAAACAGCATATACATCATTGACAAAGTAACCAAGCTCTGGGGATTGAGTTGCATCTATTAAACCTCTGCTTTTTCTTAACTCTTTAGATACAGGTTAACAGCGATTTGCACCCACCTCACTGATTGGGATTGAAGATGAAATACATATTTAAGAAATTGAATTGATTAGGAAAACAACCAAGTAACTGAAGCAGGGGCTCTTACCTTGGATGCTCATTTAGCAAACAGGGTCTGTCTGACTCCTGCCAGGCAAGTAGGAAAGTCCAGTTTGTGCTCGGCACGATGATCCTACGCAGAGTGTGTCTGCTGCCATATTAAATAAAGAAAATGATCATTTAAACCGAGGCTTTTGTCTCTCAATATTTCCTCCTGCTGTCCCTTTCGAATCAAAGCCTAGAAAGGCAGGCACATCTGGTGGCAGTCCCTGCCCCTGACCGCAGCAGCCTCTGGAGAAGCCCCCCTTCCTTTTCAGCTCCTCTGCATCTCTTCCTGGGTAACCTCACCCCCCTAAAATGGGGGAGAGAACGATGACATTGCAGGCAGAATGTGAGATTGTTTGTTCAGCTTCTGCAGCCACCTTCTTCCTGTCTAGATATTTTACAGAAAGAGAATGAGAGAGAGAGAGAAACAGCGAAGGTGCTCTGAAAATCAGTCAGACACAATGCAATAGAGAGATGGAGAGGAGGGATAGGAGAGAGAGAGAGAGAGAGAGAGAGAGAGAGAGAGAGAGAGAGAGAGGAGAAGGGGGTGGCTGTCAGTGCAGATAAATCTGCATATGGAAATTAGGGTTATCCTGGGTACAGTTTTATTTAACTATGATCTACTGTTTTTTAAATTAGACCAGAATTTCAGCAAAGGGAAGAAAGTGAGTCTTGCAAACAGACTAACTTCTAATTCAACAGACTTACATTTTCAGTAGATGTAAGTCTGCAAAAACACCTGCAAAGAGCTGATCTAGAAGTTGTAGGAAAAATAAAAGGAACAAAATACAGAGTGTTTTCTCTGTTGTCGTGCTTAACAAATGAAAGACAATGTACCCCTTAAAATAATACAGGAGTCTAGAGGAGAAAAAGTTCTCCAAAGTGAGTAATTGACAGTATGTGTGGAAACAAATAGTAACACATTCTGATTCTTTACTATCAGATATGATATGGTTTTTTTTTCTTTCTCAAAGAACTTTCTTTTTGCATCTCTGGCCCAAGGCACACTGTATCTGTCCATAATCTGTTGAAAATGACATGGTTCTTCCCAGCTACACATTTGGGGTTTTAAGAAGAAAGTTATGGACAGAACAGTGAACAGAATGACCACAGGGAGCTGACCAGTGAGCCCAAAAATGAGTACTCTACCAGAAACAGAACTGTATTTACCCAGAAAATAGAGTGAGCTAAGGGTATAATCAGAGAGGTGGATTGTTGATGTGAGCACATGGTAACTTTCTTATTTATCAAGTAACAATCACATTGCCAATATTATGTTAAGAAAACTAAAGATAAATACTGCATGCATGGTTCCTGTTCTCAAGAGCCTCAAATTCAATTAAAAAATAATAAAGCTTAAGATGAAATGTATTGTTTCACTATTTCCTCTGAGCTAAAACATTCACTCCTGGAAGAAAGCTCAAGACTAGAAACTTAAAAGGCACAGGAAGAGTTACAAGCAACATGAAGCCCTTCAAAAGGCTGTGACAGTACATACATTGGGGAAAGGAGATTCTCTGTAGGGAGACTGACCACAAATTGTCTAGGAGCTTCAAAGATGCCAATTTGGAGAGTGGTCACCCATACTGTGGTGAAACTTTGGGCAGTGTAGACCCATGACTCTGTAAGTAATCACAGAGTTCTGGGGTTCATTAAATTAGACTGGCTGGAATCATTTCTCCAGTCTGTTGACAATGCTTTAAACAGAGTGAACAGACATTGTTCATGTCTCCCTAGGAAAACTCACACCAGGTGATGTGAACTTATAAACGAGATGACTGAGATAGCCTTGACTTGAACAAACAAATGCTGGTGCCTCCAAGACTAGTTCTTCAGTCTTATTTGCTTGATCAGATCGTTCAAGCCCAGATTACACACCATAAATAAGCAAGTTACTTTGTTCCTATGAGCCTTACTTTCTTTAGCTATGAAAATAGCAGTAATTCCTGCTGTTAAAATATGAAACTGGGGCTGGGGAATGGCTTAATGGGTAAAAAGCTTGCTGCAAAAGCATGAAAATCTGTAAAAGCAAGGTAGAGCAGGGGTGAAGACAGGTGGATGCCAAGGGCTGGCTGGCCACCCACTTTATCTAAAACGGAGAGCTCCAGCTCTGTCTCAAAAAGGGAAGGGAAGAGAGGGGAAGACACCTGAGGCAAAACTCTGGTGCCTACACATGCTCACACAGCAAATGCAGCTGCATGTACATGTGCTGACACTTTTGCACACACTACATTGAATAAATAAATAAATGCATGGTAAGCCTCTATCTGGATGATTATAACTGATCAATAAAACTGAGAATCACAAATGAGTTCTCAGTTCACATGGAATCTACTCTGGCAAAGTTGCATGAATCCCTCCCTAGTGTCTGCTCATCTGTTCAGAGGCTTCTGCTCCGATTCCATTTCCGCTTGTTCCAGTACTCTCTTACTGTAATTTCTGGTGACTCTCATGCTATAGCACTGATTCATAACTTGAAACTATTCTACCTCACCCCAGAAGAGCATAATATTGTCTGGAGATACTAATTTTCAGAACCACAGGAGGAAGGTCAATATTGGTATATAATAGACAAAGGGCAGAGATGCTGCTACATACTACAGACATTGTTCCTTAGAAATTGGCATTTAGGGGTTTCAGACAAATGTCTGCTTCTAGGATCGTAGCAAAGGGAGCCTGAAAAACCTGCAAAAAAGGTAAAAAGTATCAGCAAAACAAACAAAAACAAACTAGGTTATTGTATTTTGTTATTATTTCATACGTGTGTGTGTGTGTGTGTGTGTGTGTGTGTGCACACACACAAACACACTCATTCTTCATCTGTGTATTGAGGTCAGAGGACAACTTTTAAGAGTCAATTCTCATTCCACTGTGGGTTCCAGGAATGGAACTCAGGTCATCTGGCTTACTCAGAAAGCTCTTTAATCTGCTGAGCCATCTACCCAGTCCCAAACAATAAATATTTTAAATGTATCTTGATACAAATCTGTGAAAGGGATACAGAAACCATATGAAAGAGGTCTTCATGACTATCACTGCAACTGTTTACCGATAGAATGTACAGAGTAGCACGGGGTTAGAGCGAGAATATACTAAGAATGCCCATGAATCCAGACTGATGCTGAACAATGGACAGGGATGAGACTCAAGGTAAAGTCCTCAGCACAGAAAAAATAAATGAGGAGGAAAGAAAAGTGAGGGTGAATAAGTGGAGGGAAAGATCCAACAGAATAATTCCTCCTTTTTCAAGGAAGTTAGCTTGTCTCCCAATTTTTTTTATATTAACACAAAACTGATTAATACAGATAGAGACGTGAACAGATTCTGAAAAAAGGCTTTCTAGGTTCAAATGCTAGCCTTATCTTCCATTAGTTCACTTATATGTAGTCACATAGGTAGCTAGATAAGTGATGATAGATAGATAGATAGATAGATACATACATACATACATACATACATACATACATACATAAATGATAGATAATTTGCAAAACACTAATAATATTATTAACATATCACAGGGGTTAACTAAATGAGCTGAGAGATTTAAGACACACACAACAGTGGCAAGTATTTCCAGGTGACATACAGTTAGTTACAGATAGGCCTCTGTTCTAATTTGATTAGGCCCTTTGTGACTGTAAAGACACAAAGACAAAACCACAACTTGAGAAAGAAGGGGTTTATTTGGATTACACTGCTGGCTCACAGTCTGGCATAGAGGAAAGTCAAGATGCAAACGCAGAACACCAGAGCTAAAGCATGTATCATAGAAAAACAGTGCTTACTGGCTTACTTTCCATAGCTTGCTCAGCTTCCTTTCTTATACACACCAGAACCACATACCCAGGGATAAAAGGTATTTCCCAATAGAGGTTCCCTCTTCCTAGGTGATAGCCGTTTGGGTCAAGTTGACAAATATTACAACACAGGGAGGAAAGGATTTCTTTGGCTTGCACTTCTGAATCACTGTCTATTATTGAGGAGAGTTGCAGAAACTCAAGTTGCAGCTTGAAGTACGAACCGTAGAGGTTACTGGCTTGCTCACTCACAGACTTATGCTCAGCTAGCTTTCTTATACAAACTAGAACCACTTGCCTTATGACAGTGCTGCCCACATGCACTGAGTTCTGAAACAATTAGGAATCAAAACAGTCCCTCACAGTCATCCCCACAGACCAACCTGACAAAGATGGTTTTGTGCTAAAATTTCTTCCCACTGCAGCCGGAGTGGTTTTGTAACAAGAACTGTTTGCCCTCTCAGTTCAGAATCCACCAATTGTTACTGTGGTCCTTAGAGTCAAATATTGAGTTCTCCTGGGTTTGTCCTAGTACAATTTCCTCTTCTCTCCCTTTCATACTCACCAAGAAATCTTGGTATAATTCATACTGTACACGTTCACTAGAGACGACTTTGGCTGGTTCTTTCAGTTGTATCTCAGATAAAATGTCCCCTAATGAATATGCTTCTCCGGACCTTCTAATGTAAAATAGGTGGCCAATTCTTTAGTACTTTATGTTTTTTAAATCTCTCCCATCACTTTATTTCATTTGTTTCTAGTGTCTTCCCCAATCCCCATGCATACATTCCCTAGGAGTGTGTCTTCCATATCTACAGCTCTAACTCTTAAATACTTGGTGTTTAGTAGGTGCTCAAAAATAAGATATATATATATACATATATATATATATATATATATATATATATATATGTATTCACATACATATATGCATATATGTATGTACATATACACACACATATATATACACACATATGTGTGTCTATACACACATGTATACATATATTTTTTTTTCAGCAAATTGAAGATTCAAAATATCCTGGAAGGCTGTGTTTTCTTAATTCACAAGTTTGCATCTCTGCCTAGTTTTACTATGGTATTTGTTTCACATTTTGCCTCTCAAGCAAGAAAATATTTGGCCACCATTTAGCACAGCAGATCTTACCTTCTTGAAGTTCTTTCATGTATGTACAATCTCAATGACCCCTTTTGAAAATTATAAAAATAATCATAGCTGTCCCAGCCTGAACTGCCCCACGCTTGGGGGCCAAAATGTCCCAGACTGCTCTGCTGCTCCGGTCTGCGGGTCAGAGTCTAGCAAGAGAGAGAGAGTGGGGGGAAGAAGGGAAAGAGATGCGAAGAATAGAGACAAGCCAGAGGGTCTGTAGTCAAGACTTCTTTACTGTCTCCCATTCACTCTCTTTATTGTCTCATATTGACTCCCTTGCAAGAAAATCCTGGGTATTTATAAGCACAAGCAGGGGAACACAACTGAAGACTCTTTACCACATGCACCATGCAGCTGGGGTCACTAAACAGCAAAACAAGCTATGTGGGATAAACAAGATATTTATCAGAGTGTGCTCAGCTGTTGTAGGCTATTGAAAAACAAGTATCTTGTCAGGGTATATGGCTCAAGATGGCTTCAAAGTTCATAGCTACTTTCTGCTAAAAGTCAGCTCCCAACACATAGCTATCTGAATCCCTGTTTCTCTGTTGCATATTTTTATTTAGGAAGCATATTACTGGAGTTTCTAGATCATAATCCATCAATGAAGGAAGCCAGGGCAGGAGCTTAAGGCAGGATCCTAGAGGCAGGAACTACAGCAGAGATCATGAAGAATGCTGCTTACTCCCTACGTGATTCTAGGTTGGGTCAGGTTGACAAAACTAACCAGCACACAGGAACTTTTTCTATAAATGGACAAGTGATTCTGGCTTAATGGACAATATGTTCTTTGTTGTAAGCCATCAATATGTTCAGTGTTGTAAGCATTGTAGCAAAAAAAAAAAAAAAAAAAAAAACCAACAACCATAAATAATACTGTGCTATTTGTAGTAAACTGTCTTAGCTTCTAGTGCTATGAGGAGACACCATGACCACCAGAAAATATTACTGTTCAAAGGTTTAGTCCATTGTCCTTGTAGTGGTTTGAATAGGAATGGTCCCATAGACTCCTGTATTCCAATGCTTGACCAAAAGGGAGTGACACTATCAGGTGGTGTGGCCTTGTTTGGAGTAGGTATGGTGTTATTAGGGGAAGTATGCCACTATAGGTGCAGGCTTTAAAGTCTCATGTGTTCAAGCTATGCCCACTGTGCCACACAGTCTCCTTTTGCTGCTGGCAGATCAAAATAAAGAACTCTCAGCATCATGTCTGCCTTCAGGATACCATGCTTCTTGCCATCATGACAATTTGCCTAACCTCTGAAACTGTAAACCACAATTATTTTTTTAGAGTTGCCATGGTCATGGTGTCTCTTCACAGAAAAAAAAAAAAAAAACCTAACTAAGACAGTCATTATGGCAGAAAACATGGCAGCAGGCAGGCAGCCATGATACTGGAGAAGAAACTCTTGGTTTCTTCTCCAACAAGACCATATCAGCTCCAACAAGGCCACACCTCCTAATAGTGCCACTCCTTATGAGTATATTGGGCATTTTCATTCAAACCACCACATGAAGTAACACAAATTGTTAAAGAAATGTACTTTAGCTTGAATGATCAAAGAAGGCTTCTATGAAAGGATAAAGTCTTAGCACTGTACATAATGCTGCAAGACAACAGACTGATGAATATTGTCAGGTATCTAATTCTAGGCTTGAAGCACAGTAGGCTAGACTCCACCCCCACAATAAAGTCTTGTAAAGCCAGCAAAAGTCTTAAAAAGCCAAGGACTATGGACTGCAAGACCCCAATTACTATTAAGTCTCAAACAAATGGCTGAGGTGCCTATTTAACATATTAAAGTGGAATGGCCACTTCCAGCATCTCTCACTCCCTAACCTGCTCCCTACCTTAAATTTGCCAGCTTAGAGACTAAGCTGCTTTTTGCCCCCAGAAGCTTTTCCTTTCATAATCAAGATATCTTTTTTAAATTAATTTTTATTGAATATTCTATTTACATTTCAGATGTTATCCCCTTTCCCCATTCCCCCCTACACACCCAGGAACCCCCACCCCATCTCCCCTCCTCCTGCTTCTATGAGGATGTGCCCCAATCCACCCACCCACTCCCACCTCCTGGCCCTCGAATTCCGAATTCCCCCACATTGGGTCATCTAGCCTTTATGGGACCAAGACCTCCTCTCCCGACAAGGGCTTGGTTGCCCACCTCTTTTGTACCATTAGCCTCCTGGCTTTAGCATGTTGTTTCCCTCTCTCTTCTCCACACCTGACCCCTTTCTTCACATGGTCCAACTCAGCCTGGTCATGTTTGTTGAGTTTTATAAAAAGAAAAAGGAATATGTTTTGTTGAAGTGCGGTACCGGTGTGGCACCCTTTCCCCCTGAGGAATCAGCCACAGGATAGTATAGTATAGAATAGAAGTTTTTCAGGGGATGGAGAGGGAAGTTGAGAGAAGAGCAGAGAGAGAGAGAGAGAGAGAGAGAGAGAGAGAGAGAGAGAGAGAGAGAGAGAAAGTAGAGGAGTAGAGGCTGGCCACGAGATGTAGGTAAGGCTGCTGAGAACACTAAGGGTTCCTCCAGGGGGAAGGTAGGTGCGGCAGCAGTAGCTCATTAAAGGCCTTCTCTACAGCTCCTCACAGCACAGCCCCAATGACACAAGAAAGTCCTTGGGTTTCCAACATGGCTTTATTGGCATGATGGATGATGGTTGAATCTGGATGTGCACCCCTGTGAAACCAAAGGCAGACCTGAGTTAAATAGGGAGAGAGGGAGGAAGGGAGGGAAGGAGGGAGGAAGGGAGGAGGGGGAGGGGCTGAGGAAGAATGCTTAATTGGCTCCACCCTCTGGCCTTCAGGTATCTCATTAGTATGTAAATCTCTCTAGGGCCTGAGGCCTGTTCCTCATGACTGATGGCCCTAGATCTCTCTGTGGGAGGGACTGTGGAAGGCTGAAGCTAAATGAAAAGAACCAGGGCCCCAGAGCAGAGCCAAACTCCTGCTGTCCAATAAGGGTCCTGGGTTCCAGGCTTATGCTAGACCAAGCACTCAGCTGCTTCTCACAGCCCACAGCCCCACATCGAGAAAGTGGAGAGGCAATGAGGAGAGAGAGGGAAGAGGTTAAGGGAGCAAGAGCAAGAAAGCAAGAAAGCAAGGAGTAGGCAAGCAACCCCTTTTATAGTGAGTCAGGCACACCTAGCTGTTGCCAGGTAACTATGGGGAGGAGCGTAGACTAAATGCCAACAGTATCCACTATGGAATCTCCAAGATGTATGGGCCTCTGGCTATGCTCTCCCACACATATAAAATAAACTTTCTTTTCCATCATACCTGGAATCAGTTATGTTTTTTTCCTTTCTTTTTTATTTCTTTTCTTTTCATTCAATTACTAGTCAGAAGAATGTGACCTAGGTTGTATCTCTGGCTCTGAGAAATGTTACATCTTAAACTGTCCAGATCAATGAGTAACTATATAATCTAATTTCAGGAGCCTTTAAACTTCAAGACCACTGCAGGGAACTTTCTAATGAATAATAAGGACATTGGTCTTCTGAGATGCCTCTTGAAGAGGACTGAAAAGTTGATCTTCAAGACTGAGGACTTGAATTTGATCCCTGGAACGGATTTTAAAAGCTATGGAGGTGTCATGCATTTGTAATCACCTTTCTGCAAGATGGCTGACAGAAACAGAAACATTTCCTAGAGCTGAAAGGCCAGCTCTTCTAGAGTACATAGCACAACAGAAACAAAAGAGACCCTTCTTCCACAAAATGGAAGAAAGAACTTATTACCCAAAATTGTCTTCTGATATTAATTCTTGTTTCATTGTGCTTGTAAACATACAGAGAGAGAGAGAGAGAGAGAGAGAGAGAGAGAGAGAGAGAGAGAGA
>JANHMN010000004.1:111508012-111673828 GCA_030674055.1 Rhabdomys pumilio | reverse complement strand
GAGAGAGAGAGAGAGAGAGAGAGAGAGAGAGAGAGAGAGAGAGAGAGTTTTTAAAAGAGCCTAAACATAACATTGTACCTTTCTGTTAGAGTCCATCTCAGTGGGTCTATGAATGACCAAGACAGGAAGATTCCAGAGGCTTCAGAGCTAGTATAAAAATCTGCTTAAACTATGTATCAAGACAATGGTCTCTTTGGCCATTTTCCAATTTTTAGTTATTGACCATGTTCAGTTGTGAAATGTTCTCTTTAGACATTATGAACCCATGTGAGAGTTCTCCCTTATACTGTGTAATGAACTCTGTCTATCTCCAACAGTGTGTTCTGTGTGTCTCACTTCCATTTCATTGACAGAGATGACAAGAGATGGGAAGATGAGAGGAAGCTGAAGTGTTTATAAAAAGATAAAGAGATAAAGAGAATATGTTCTGTGAGTGTGTGGAGAGGTATGGGGGGAGGGGATGTCTCAGCCGACCCATGCAGAGGCATCTCTTCCCCCTGAGGGACAAGTCACACACCAGTATAGTATAGAATAGAGTTTATTGAGGGCATGGGGAAGGGAGCCAGAAGGGTAGTAGAGGCAGAGGGAGAGAGAGAGAGAGAGAGAGAGAGAAGCAGAGGAGTAGAGAAGTATCCAGTGTTAGACATCCACAGGCAGCTTAGAACAGACCACTCCAGATCAAAAGGTTCAGGGGTAGGGAGGAGTTTATTCAGAAGATAGGGCAAAGGTGGGGGGGAAGAAGAGAGGAAAAAGAGAGGGAAAAGTAGAGGCCGGTCATGACCAGCACGTGGAGAGAGAGGAAGAGAAGGGGGAGGGGAGGGGACAGAGAAGCTATAGGAAAGAGAGCAAGAGATTAAGAGAGAGAGGAGGGGGCAAGCAGCCCCTTTTATAGTGGGCCAGGCCTAGCTGGCTGTTGCCAGGTAACTGTGGAGGTGGAGTTTAGACAGAATACTAACAGAAGCCATAACCAAATTCCAGTCGTAGTGGGCACAACTATACAAGTTGTTTCTCACACCCATTTTAACCTGCCCTCTAATTTTGATTATGTTTGCTTATAATCACCCAGAATAAAGATCAACTTTTCTGGCTTCCCTAACTTGTAACATGTGAATATGCTGTGGAGCCCAGGCCAGATATGCCATTGATTCTGATGTGAAACACCATCAGATCTAGATTCAAGACAAGACTTGTGAGAGAAACACTTTACTTGTTAAGCATTGTAAGATTCTGATGAGCCTTAGCTACTGAAGACTCCCCCACTCCACCCACCCCCACCCCCACCCCCAGTGAACCATGCATGGAGAGCAGAGATGATGCAAAAGCAAGAGGAGTTTACTTTTCCAGCATGTTGGGGTTGTCCTGCATCCAAAAGAGAGGCAATGACCCTGGGCCACCCAGTCAGCCAATTTTTTTACAGTTTTCATGGGTAGAATAGAGCAACAGCCACTAGGCACAATGTGATCGGCAGAACAGTGTGACTTTTACATTGATTCACCCTTAGGTCAATCTACCCTGGTGCTCTGGGCTTCCCTTATCTGCAGGTGACCCCCCACCCCCAACATGGTCTTCCTGGGGGACATAATTCAGCCTTTCCATTCTGGGAATGGAGGGGGCGTGCTTTATCATCAATATAGTTTTGATAAACCCATGTATCCACATTGCTTCTGATTTACTATAATAAACAGTAACACTATCCTATACTAAATAATATAAGTGATAATACTATATACCACTATATAACACTATATACTACTATATATGATAATACTACATACTACTATATTTAGTATATACTATACTAAATAATAAAATATAAGTAGTAATATTTTATTTGCATAAGTAATTTATGACTCCTTGTCTCATGGTTTGGGCATACTGTATTTGTTTATTTGCATAAAGAATATGCAGGATTTTGTTTTCACCAATAGACTCAAAATAACCAAAATTCTATTTTAGAAAGTTGAGTCACTAGGCAAGAAACTGATAGCTGATGTCATATATAACAAAAGAACTAAGAGCTATTTTAAGTTTCTTGACTTTCTGTAGTGGTTTGAAATAAAATGTCTCTGTTAGTCTTTTGTCTAAGCTCTGCCCCACAGTTACCTGACAACAGCTAGGTATGCCTGACTCAATATAAAAGGGGCTACTTACTGACACCCTCCTCTCTCTCTCTCTCTCTCTCTCTCTCTCTCTCTCTCTCTCTCTCTTGCTCTTGCCTTCTTGATCCTTCCCTGTCCTCTCGCACCTTTCCCCACCTCCCCATTCCTTTACCCCCCTCTTTCTACATGCTCATGGCTGGCCTCTACTCCTCTATTCCTCTTCTCTCCCTCCCTCCTTCTCTTCTTCTCCCTCCCTCCCCCTTCCCTCCATCCCTCCCTCTCTCTGTCTCTCTGTCTGTCTCTCTTTGTCTCTCTCTATATATATATATATCTCTCTGTCTCTCTCTGTCTCTCTCTCTGTCTCTCTCTCTCTCTCCCCTTCTCTGTCTCTATTATCCTCTTAACTCCCCCTCCTCATGCCCTGAATAAACTCTATTCTATACTCTCAGGGGGAAGGGATGCCTCACCATGGGCCTGCAGAGGCACCCCTTCCTCCATACCTGACTACACATACACTAAAACATATCCCCTCTCCCTTTATCTTTTTATAAACACAACAGCCTCCCATAGCTATATATATTTGAAAGTTTGGTTCCCAATTAATGTAACTATTTGGGAAGGATTAGGAGATATGGCCTTGTTGGGGGACGTGTGGCCTTGTTAGAGGAGGTATGGCCTTGTTGGAGGAGATGTGTCACTTCAGTTGGACCCTGAAGTTTCAAAAGCCCATCCCAGTCTCAGTGTTTCTCTCCACCAGCTCACAGAGCAGAATACAGAGCTCTCATCTACTGCTCTGACACCATTGCCTGTCTGCTTAACCAACACCTCTCAATTACTTGGTTTTTGTTTGTACGAGTTGCCTTGGTCATCATGTCTCTTTACAGCAATAGAAGGGACTAAGACACTTCCTCACAATGGTAGTCTATAGCTTAGAATTCTTTTATACAAATCTAATATTTGTAATATTAACACTCACTTGATACATTATACTTCACACCATTGGGCTGGGAAAAGTATTAAAAAAATAGAAAATGTCAAAAAGTAGACACAAAAAAATCTCAGTCAAATAATGGCCATATTGATCATTATTTCAGGATCAGCCATAAGAAGCATGCATTATTAGCCATAAAAAAATATGCTGCTTGAGTATAGTTTTGACTCATTAAAATCCAGTTATGGATCAGACATGTTGTTCCTAGAAGCCAAGAATATCTCAGAGAAAATGATAAATCAGAAAGTAAAGGTGTGTGTGATAGCTGTTCTTCATTGTCAACTTGACTACCTCTGGAAGTATCTTAAACTCAAGGGGATAGGTACACCTGTGGGGGATTTTTTTCTTAAATAAATCATTTGAAGTGGGAAGAACCACTTTAATATGGATCTTTTGAGGTGAGAAGATCCACCTATAATCTGGGCCTTCTACAGCCTATATAAAGGACAAGAAAGCTTGTTCTTTTTGCCTACTTAACTCTCATTCTTGTTGGCAATTCCATTTCTTCACTGAAATTAGAACCTAGATTTTTGGAATTCTGGCCTATATTGAAGACCAATAGACACCTAGCCTCATGGACCAAATGACTACTGGATTCTTGGACCCTTCATTGTTATTAAAGTAACAAAAGTTATAGTTTTATGCTGAGGATTATAACACAAACTTCATACTCTAAATTTCTAATTACAGTCCTAAGTCTACCCCCCTCCCAAGGCTGCTTACTCATGCAAAATATCTTAGCTGATATGGTACAGTCACTACAGTACTCTCTGATTAGAGGGTCAAGATCCTGGGATAGAGTTTCCAGATGCAGGACAGATCAAATTGGTGTTTTTACAGATGTGCAAATCAGAGCATAGCTTTTGGTCTCTGCTTATATACTGTCTAGTGGGTGTCATGGAGTTCTAAGACTGTGTCTGGTTATCTTGAGTGAATAATGTCACTGGGTTCTAGTTATCAGGTATATCCTCGGGTATAGTGAGGTTCCTGACTAAGATATTTTTACACGTCTAAAAGGCATATTTTTACTATGCTTATTATACGTCAGTAGACAGCCATTGTTGGACTAGGTGGACTTCAGTCTGCAAGCCACTCTAATAAGTTCCCCATATATAGAGAGAGAACTTATAGAATGAATATGTACTCATATATATGTATATATACATATAAATATGTGTGTCTTCATATATACATTATATATGAATATATGTATACATTATATGTGAATATATGCATAAATTATATATGAATATATGTATATAGGAAGATACATATAGTTAAATGCATATATTAATATATAACTCTATATAATGTTCATTCTATAAGTTCTGTTTCTCTAGAGAATCCTGACTAATACAGTGTGATATTCACATACAACAGTTGAAGAATATGACATACTTGCTGCAACTTAAATTTACTATAAAAGCAGAATAGAGTTAAGAGGAGATTAATTATACATAGTATTTAATATAGTATAGGTACAATGAGTAATCTCTGGGGAGAAAAGATTGTGTGACATCTTTATATAAGTCATTTATAGCAGTTGGGGGTAACTATATAATTATTTATTCTTATCTCTTAGACTATTGGTATGGGATGAGATCAAACTGGTTAATTTTTCTTTTATCTATCTTGTGTGTTTCTTGAGATTATCTATTTGGGGTCAAGAACTATAGGTCATCAGGAGTTAGGTTATATATATTTGCTTGAGGCATTTGTGGTGAATGAATGAATGAATGAATGCACAAAACAATAGAACTCGAAGTCAGAAATTGGAACAAGGACTGAAGTATTGTTGTAATAGTTCTGACCATGTTGCCTATTGGCAGAATATTTTAATGAAAATGACCCCCATAGGCTCACAGAGAGTGAAACTATTTGAAGAAATTAGGACTTATGGCTTTGATGGAGTAGGTGTGGCCTTGGTGGAGGAAGTATGTCATTGAGGAGGGCTTTAATGTTCCAAAAGCTCAAGCCAGGTCCAGTGACTTGCTCTATCTGATGCCTGTACATCCAGATGTAGAACTCTCAGCTCTTTCTCCATCAGGATGTCTGCCTGTATGCCACCATGTTCCTGACTGTAATGATAATGGACTAAACCTGTAAAACTATCACCAAGCCCCAATTAAAAGAGTTGGTATGACCATGGTGTCTCTTCACGACACAATAGAACCCTAAGTCAGATGTTGGTGCAGGGAGTGAAGTATTGTCATGATAGTCCTGACCATGTCACTTATTGGTAGAATGTGAACTTTGGGATGTTGGGTTAGGAAAGCAGTTGAATGCTTTTGTAAGAATGTAATTTCCGGTCTCAGCTTGAACTTAGATTCTTAGATTTGAGTTTCAGCTTAAACTAAAACATTAACTTCCCCCAGGGACACATCCCAGGAGAAGCACATTTCAAATACTCAAACAAACACTCCAGGAAGACCCAAGATAGGAGTTTATGAGCCTTTAACACAGTAAATCTGGGTAAACAGAAGCTACTTAAGATGACCTTCTTTGTTGTAAAAAATAAGGTGCAAATCTGAGTTACTTAGCAACCGGGCCTGGGAACGGAAACCAGGCCTGGGAATGGCTGCTTGAAATTTAGCCTTTGTGGTTGTTGTTTAAGAGGTAATTGTATAACTTCCCCTGTAAATTCTTTAAAAATTGTATATAAGCTGCCCTTAACTTTAATTTGGGGTTCTTCCTGCCTGCGTGCAGGAGAACCCCAGTATACTGGTTGTCATCTTATCATCTTATCATTAATAAACCTCATGTTATTGCAGCAAATCCCATCCATGAGTGTTTCTGGGGGAGTGCGTCCCCTGATTTTGGATCTTTAGGTCCAACACGTTAAGAGGGGCTTAATGGTCACACTAGTAGGAACATTTAATACAGAGGTGCTAAGAGCAGTGTAGATTAATGAAGGCTCAGCTCAAGAGACTGCAGAGGAGAAGAATATAAGTAAGGATCATAGTGTAAGGTTCAAAAAAATTGCTGAAGGAAGACCCCAGATTCAGATAGTGTGCAAAAACAAAAGCATTTATTCTTCAGAAACAACCAGCATTCTGGAATCAACCATTTTTTGAAATGGCAAAACCAGATATAAGGTACATAGGTTTTCTTATAGGGAACCTGGAGAACTCTCTAGAAGGATTAGGTAATCTAAAATTTCATTGGTGGATGCTAGGGGGTCACAAGTGATCAGTGGTCTATATTCCTAAGTTATGAGCATTCAACCATGGGATGAAATAGGGCTACCCAGCACTGATGGCCCATTCTGAAATAAGATATTTCCCTATTTTTGTGGTTATCCCCAGGCTGTTCTTTGGGAGAGGGTTTTATGATCTTGTTCTGGATTTTATGGTCTGTTCCTAGAGCTGGTGTCTTATGACCTGGTTTCTGGAACTTATGGTCTATTCCTAAAGCTGGTGCCTTATGGCCTTTTTTAAAATCAGGTCTGGTCCTCAAAATGGAGACAAATGGGATTTATATTGTCCTTTCATGAGAGATTATTTTTGTGATATTTTGATGAAGAATGTGGTTGCTTTCTTCCCTTGTCTGAAAAGTCAGCCTGAGGTTAAATTGAAGAGTTTTGGATTAATGGCATTTTCAGAGAAGATTTTTAAAAGCCTACAGTTAAACTATGTCTCATCATTATTAGTGGCCAGTCTTATGCAGATCTATAATGAAAAGGAACAAGCTGAGCAAGAAAAAAATACAAAATGTACATTTTGAAGAGAAAAGAGGCATCAAGAAGTATCTTGGAGCTAAATTCTATGTTCAAAAAAAAAAAACGGATTAAATAAAAAGCATAAGAAGTGGAATAAAGGGTGTGGTGACCTTGGGGAAAGATCCTACCCAGCAAAGTTTCCAGCTTGTGAAAATAAAAGGCCTGAGGTATTTTCTGCTCTCCAAAAAAGAGTCAAAGAAAAGCTTAAGCAGTGAAAGAAAAACAACAACAGAAAGCTGATGCAGGGGACATGTTCCAGCCCCATCAAGAAGCAGAACATAGATGATTTGGCCATGTAAGTCTGTCTTTAAAGTCAAGAATATGGAGAAACAGGTTATGGAATCTCATCCCAAAACTAAGGAAGGATGTTGAGCAGGCGTGTGTGTCAGGGATGTCCTTGCACAGAGACCCAGAGATACTGCAAGTGAAGCTGTGAGAATTGCCTTAGAGAAACCAAGGAGTTGGAGATGTCAGAACTGGGGATACCTGCTGAGGAAAGCTGTAGACTGAGTATGGAACCAGCTCAAGAGAGAAAAAGTATGTTGTAGTTCACAAAGCTGAAAGGAGTTGGAGATCTGAAGAGCCCTTTGCCCTGCTCTGCTCTTGTTTTGCTTTGGTCCAGTATAGCCTCACTATGCTTCCTTCCTTTCTTTTTTGGGAATTGTAATGTATATACTGTGTCACTGTATATTGGAAGTTGGCGATCTGCTTTTTTATTTTGAATTTACATTTAAGGATTGCCTTGCATCTCAGAAAGGACCTTGAACTGTGATTGAGACTGTGCTCTCATAGAAGTTGGAGTAAATGTATTTTGCATTATAATATGGCTACAAGTGTATGAGGCTGGACAGTAGAGTGTAGAGCTTTGAATGACAATGGCTCCCACAGGCTCACAGAGAGTGGAACTGTTTGAAAGGAATAAGATGAGGCTTTGTGGGAAAAGGTATGGCCTTATTAGAGGAAGTATATCACTGGTTGTGGAGTTTAAGTTTTCAAAAGCTTAAGCCAGGCCCAATGTATTGTTCTGCCCGATGCCTGCAGATCGAGATGTAGAACTCTTGGTGATACTTACTTCCTAATTTTAAAGTGATCTGTATAGGAGATGTCTTAATATCAACTGCTCATTTTTACCTTGTCTGCTTATTTAAAAAAAAATCTTTGCAAGCTTTTTATTCTGTCAGAATTAATTTATCTATTGCTAAATAAAAATTCAAATCTAGTGTTAAAGAAAATTTCCATCGCAGTCTGCATGTTACCATGCTTCCCACCATGACAATAATAGATTAAACTTCTGAAACTAAGGAAGCCCCAGTTCAATGCTTCCTTTTACAAGAGTTGTCATGGCGTGTCTTCACAGCAGTAGAACACTAAGTCAGCATTATAGAACACTGGATATGACCATCAGTCAAGAACTCATGGTCTTTAACTACTAAAGTGTGGTAGTGATTATCTTCTTTTTTGACTTTTTATCTCCATAGTTCCCCTTTGAGAGATCAGCAAAGTCAAATGATTGGCAATGGATGAGCATCGTGTTCTAGAGTTTCGTTAGAGTGACTGCAATATGGGATAAAGACGCTAGTTAGCATCACTGGTCCATCGTAAGTTTGTAGGACCATGAGGTATAAAAGTCTTGAGCTGCGTTTTGGAGAAGACCGTTGATATCACAGGAGGTAAAGGACAGGATTATGACATTACTCAAAGACTGATATGCTTTCCATAGTGGAAAACAGGTAAGCTGATGTTTATGATTCACTGAAATGATGTCCTTTGAATCTTAGTGATCTGTGACACTAGATAATACCAACCACACCAGATGGTCACATAAGCAAGGGCCAAAGATACAAAACAGAATTAAATCAAGAAGAACGGAATTAAAGGTAACACGAGCATTCTATATCTATTATAATTATTATCTGTTTAATTATAGAAGAAATTAACCCATTTAGCTGTTGAATGAGGTAAGTGAAAACACATAACATAAAAATTGCACTAGAGTAAAAAGAGTGGTCTTCTGTGGACACACTCATCTAAACAATGATTGAAAATTCTCAGTGAGAAGAAAAAAGGCAACAGCAGGCTTGGTATGAAGGGAAAGTTTGATCCATTAGGAAAGACAGTAGGAAAGCAAGTCTGTTGTTGCCTTTTACTTCCTTCAAATTAGGAAGAATTTTAACATTACTATTTTTCCCCATGAGGAAAGACTCAAGATGGGAGACCTATTTAGAAATGATCAATGAGTATACCCAGCTTTCCAGGTGTCGAGAGCCCAGTATCTTATCTGTCGTGAGCAGGTTGTGATAAGGCTTTAGTATCCTTTCAGGGAGAGGAGAGACAGGTCCTTCTCCATTTAGGGAAAGTATGCTGGATTGACTGTGAGATTGTCAGAGAGAAGAGAGAGTACGCCAGAGACAGAGGGTTTGACATTCAATTGCTCTTTAATAATGCACAGCAAACAATATATTATTACCAACACTAAGGCTAGTGCCACAATGAGGTATTGTCACATTTCCTATGCATTGCCTCTATCAATATCAGCACAATGAATACAAATAATAAATTGTTAATTACCAAAGAAATAAGCATAGCAATAAGCACATCATTCAATCATGAGTTGTATGACTTGAGTCCTTATGCTGGTTTCAGCTACAGGTCCAGAATCCAGAGGTCTGGCTGCAACTTCCAGCTGATTGAATTGATAATTTGACCTCGTAGAGGGGGCTTGACCACGAAATCAGGGGCATCGGTCTCTTGGGCTGCTTTGATGGTTGATGCTGCAGAGTGCTTGACCACGAAGTTGGAGGTGTTGGTCTCTCAGCTGCTACTTTGATGATCCAGTACAGAGGAGGCCTGGGCAGAGGATCACATTAGCCAGTCATGGCTAGCAGTGTAATTTCGTGCTCCAGTCAGGGCTCCTCTTTTATGCTGAATTTGGGGTTACTGCTGATGTGCATGGCAGATAGTCAAACTCATCTGGTTATTGCTGGGCTATGACTTCATTGCAGGTGGTTATCTTACCTATTTAAAACAGCTTGTGTTTATATATTCTGATAAACAACTTTTGGTTATCATAGTGCTTTAAAATATGTCAAAACTTGTTCTCTTTCCTATTACAAAATGGAGTTGGTCCTGTTAAAGGCCTGGCCCTTACACCAGGGACACCATGGGGTCTTCTGAAAGTCTAAGACTCATAGAAGTTAAGAGGTTTGTTTTGAAGACTGGGGTGAAGTACAGGTAGTGGGTCAACTTTAAGGATGTGTGTGACAGACCACACTGTGATGGAAAAATTTTTTTAATATTAGATTTAGATTTTTATTTAGGAATAGATAAATTAATTCTGACAGAATAAAAAGATTGCAAAGATTTTTTTTTTTAAATAGCAGATAAGGTAAAGAATGAGCAGTGGATATTAAGACATCTCCTATGTAGATAACTTTAAAATTAGGAAATGGGGCTAGAGAGTAGAATATAGTGCTTTGAATGAAAATAGTTCCCACAGACTCACAGGAAGTGGAACTGTTTGAAAGATGTATCATCAACTTATAGGTTTGCATAATTGTTGTTGACCCCTAAAGTCTCCTTTGAAGAGAGTGTAAATTTTCAATTGGTTTACTGCCTCTTTTAAATCTTGCAATTTGGATGCTTTTTAGAAAAATAAAGTTTGATGTTGCACAAGTGAACACAATAATTTCCTGGAGTTTAGTAGCCACTGGAGTATGTCATAAGGTATGGTGGTCTAAGTGGCTAAAATTGGCTTCTTAGAATGACTGTTGTCTTTGTTTGGATTACTATTGCTGTGATGAAACACAATGACCAAAGTAACTTAGGATGGAAAGGGTTTATTTGAATTACATTTTCCTATCACTGTTCATCATTGAATGAAGTTGGGAGAGGAATTAAAGCAGGCCTGAAACCTAGAAAAGGAAGCTGATGCAGAGGCCATAGAGAGGTGTTGCTTACTGGCATGCTCATCATGGGTTGCTCAGCCTACTTTCTTATAGGACCCAGGACCACTAGCCCAAGAATAGCTCCACCCTCAATGAGCTGGACTTTTCCCCATGAATCACTAATTAAGATAATCCCCCCCCCCCAAAGCTTGACTTAAGGAAATATTTTCTAAGTTGAAGCTCCCTTCTCTCTGATGACTCTAGCTTGTGTCAAATTGACATAAAACTAGTCAGCATCCCAAAAGAGGTTGACTTATGAACCCAGTAACTATTCCCAGAGCAACACCCTGTCTTTCAGTTACATACAGGTAAATTTAAATGAGATGGACAAGCCCTCGGGAGATTGGCAAGGTCTAAGAAAAAACTCTTAGCACCTTTAAAAGTGTTTGGAAGGATCTTTTGGACTTGAGAATCTGTTCAATCTTTGTGAGTCCCTAACCCTGAATTCTTTCCTTAAATGCTATCTGTGGTGGTTTGAATATGCTTGACCCAGGGAGTGGCACTATTGGGAGATGTGGCCTTGTTGTGGTCATAGGCTTTAAGTCCCTCATCCTAGCTGCCTTGAAGCAAGATTTCTCCTAGCAGCTATCAGACAAAGATGTAGAACTCTCAGCTCCTTCAGCACATTGCCTGCCTAGATGCTGCCATGTTCTGCCTTGATGATAATGGACTGAACCTCATAACCTGTAAGCCAGCCCCAATTAAGTGTTGTCCTTATACGAGTTCCCTTCATCATGGTGTCTGTTCTCATCACTAAAACCCTAAGACACTATTTCTACATAATCAGAGTTCCAAATTCTAAAGTATCCATTTGAGGGTTTGGGGAAGCCAATAGACAAAACAGTTTGTACCCATGTGGGCCCCAAAGCTCTGATCTCTTTTGACAAGAAAAGGACCTCATAAGTAACTTTGGTTTTGCATAGTAAGCTTTTACCCCAATATACCTTTTAGTCCCAGTCAGTCGGGAAACTGAGGGATTCTTCGTTCAGATAATGATGTCTTCTGTTGGTCTATAGAGGAGGTGATTACTACACATTGAATCAGAGTGGTCTCCAGATGACTCTGCTCCATCAAATCTTAGATAGGTACTATGAATAATATTTCATAGGAACCATGAGTATTTCATAGGAACTGAGAATTATTTCATAGGAATATAGGTAATAAGATTATTCACATATTAGATAGGAACTATGAAGGATACTTCAAACTCTTGTTGGAGGACAGTACATGTGATTTATTCTCACATGTTCAGAGCTTCAAAGCAAGTAGAAGCTATTCATTGAGATAGAGTGAAATGCAAAGGAAAGTACCTTAAGGATTACTATGGAAGTCTTATTAAAGAAAATCTGCATGAGGAGAGTATAAGAATTAAGAATTACTGGATGGAGTGGGTCATTGATCAGACAGGGGTCTTGGACTAATCTGTATTTGTTAGAGTTTGGCTAACTCTAAGAATTGGGAATATTACATGCATTAAAAATTTCAATCAATAATACTTACTTCCTAAATCTTTGAATTATACAGATTAGTTCTTCTCTGTCTTAAGTAAGAAATGATGAAAATAAATTCCAGATTAAAAAAAAAACTTAATAAATGGACTAATTAACTGGACAATTCACACACACACACAAAATACAAATGGCTAAGTGTTTTTACAATGTTTATATCTCTAGCCATCATAGACATGTAATTTAAAACTATTTTGATAATCTATCTCTCCACCATCAGAATGGCATCCAGGCAACAATTGACAACACATGCTAGAGAGGGCATGGAGAGAAGCTATTATCTGATAAGAGTGTGAACTAGTATAGTCACTGTGTAATCAGTGTGGTATAAACCATATGATGCCCTCCAAGGTCTATACCAAAGGGTTCTTTGGTTATACCTGTATCCAACAGATAGATATTATTATCATTTTTTCATAATAGGAGGAAATGGAATAAGCCTAGGTGCCCAATAATAAATAAGTTAATAGTGAGAAAGTAGTACATGTACAGCATGAAATTTTATTCAGTCTTAAAGATAAATTTTGTAAGAAAATGGATGGAGCTGAAAAACTGACTCCATGCTATAAAATGAAAAATGTCAAAGTTAAAATGCAAGATTTCCCACATTTTAACCATTAGAACATGGCGACTTGATTGACAATCTGACTCAGTGACTTTAGATACCTCATACAAACATGTAAAGGCTAAGTCCTAACAACTCGTTGTACCTGACCATAAATGGCTAAACACAAACAAAAATTAGATGCATACTAATCAACAAGACAGAAGTTAGTTTGTCCTCTCAGATATGAACCTTATACAAGCATCTCATGGGATATGTCTAAATAACTACTTCCTTCTGCTCTAAATATCTTCCAGCCTCCTTTAGTCCTATGTTACAATTCCTTTTGCAAAAGCTCACTATGAAATTGCCATATCATATTTCATTAACAACTACCTGATATTGTCTTTTGCTGCTGTTGCTGCTTTATAAATCCATTTACAAATCATGTTTAAATGGTTTGTCACTTCTCTCACAAATAAAACCTTTCTTCCTCAAGTTGCTTTTGGTCAGGGTATTTTATCACAGCAATAAAAACCCTAAGACAGGGGCCTTTCAAGGGAGGATAGACAAAAAAACAGTGATAGATAGGCTTAAAGGGTATTCATAGAATATAAAGAGTTAAATTGGGTGGAGGTTGTAAGGGCAGAGAATAGTGGAAAAAAACTAATGACAGTACAAAAATACCATACGGAATCCACTTACTGCTATAGAGTGTGCTCTTTCTCTCTCTCTCTCTCTCTCTCTCTCTCTCTCTCTCTCTCTCATTCTCTCTCTCTCTTTCTTTCACTCTCAATCTCTCTCAATCTCTCTCTGTGTTTGTTTGTATGCTTGGGTGTGTGTTTGTGTAAGTGCGTGCGTGTATGCATGTTTTAATGAAGATCGCTCATAATATAGAAGACAGTGCTACAAGCTAACAAATTAAAAAGCTCAGTGCCAGGAATGGGTTAACTCTTTTGGAGTTGTTTGTCAGTGAAGTTCAATAGACATCCAAATATTGGAGACTATTGTCAATGCAATTGATTACCTTACTAAACTTGACAACATTATGCTATTGTTGAAAGCACCACACACTTGAGTCATAGAGCATATCAAACTGCTAGTGATCTGGAAGCTTCATCCCTACTGGCTAGCTTCAATAATGATGGAAGGTACGGTGAATGCTACTGAAGGAAAAAAGCATCAGTCTTGCCTAGTTGTGAGTTATGTGAGCTAGAATAAAGTGGCTTGCCAAGACATGACAACTAGTGTAATAGTGGCACAAACATGGGAGTAACCAACCACTTTCTAATTGGATTTAAGACCCACTATGTGAGATGAAACTCAGACTTGCCAGACCAAAAACCTGTGGCTAGATAGGTCATTGGTCTTGGGGAAGAAGCTACTTGTAATCTGCTAAAGGAGCATAGTATTAAAAGAACTCCCACTGACTTGTTATTATACATATAGACTCAGAGCATCTCTCAACCTTCATCACAGAAGTTTCTATTTGCAATACATAGCAATTAACACAGAGACCCAGTACTTGGTCAACAGCAAAGAAAAAAAATGGCTGCAAAATGTTCAACTATAAGTGGTGCATCTATAACACATTCCCTTCTTTCAAGGTTCAGAAATCATTCCAGAAAAGTGGATAGAAAGACTAAGAGCCAAGGCAGTGCATGCACAAGAAAATAGTGTCCTCTAGACACAAGGAAGCTGCACATATGAATAGTGATTGTGACAACATGCACAAGTCTTGAACAAGATCAATCCAGAATAAATTTCAGCACAGAGATGGAAGGTAGACTGTTAGAAGACTCTACTATTTAGTTCGAAGCCCATCATGTCCAGATAAATTCTCTGAGGACTCTTCGAGGGACTTCCTCTGTTCTACCTGATCTTATCTGGAGAATGTGTCTAAGCACAGGTACCTGACCTTATCTAGAGGATGACTCTGTACAAAGCTTCCTGCAAAAACTGTACATTCAGCACATAAATCCCAACTTGCCAGTGTATGATAATTGGGTACTGTGTTATGATCAATCAGCCTTTCTGGCCTGTAACTCCCCAAAAACCTCTAAGGAAAGTCTCATAGCCCATGGCCAAATTACAGGTTCAACTTCTTCTCATCCATTAGTACCTGCCTCACAGGTTTTGGAATTTCTCTTCGTGTAAATGAAGCATTCCAAGACCTCTGCCTTAGCCAATAATGTTCATGCTCTTTGGAAATCTCTACCTACTCCAGAAGATCTATATATCTCTTGCTCACTCTGAATAAAGTTGAGCTGTTTTACTGAAGCTAACCCCAGGAGTCAATCTGCCAGTACTCACAATGTCCAAACCCCAACTATCCACTCACTGAGGGAGAAGGGAGGGCCATAGTAGACATGAAGTCCTATCCATACCCAAGGATGTTTGGAAGCTGATAGCTGCTAAGAGAGGGAACGTAAGTTGTCTTAAAAGAATTTTGCTCTTGTTGAGTTGATTGTGCTCCAGTGGGAAGCTGGACATCCAATGCTGTGTGGGAAGCACATCTTGGACTTGGTGGATGGGAAAAGTAGAGGACACAAATCTGGGTGGACAGGGACTGAGGGAAGATAGAGAGGAGTCAGGGGAGAGGTAAATATGATCAAAACACATTGTACTCAATTCTCAAAACATTAATTTAAAAAACTTGAAGTCAAACATCCCCTCCCAATTCCCACCAAAGAAGGACAGCTAAGCTTGAGCCTGAGCTTACCAGCAAGCAGAATTCCTCCATTATTTCTGCCTTCTGTTCCTTCCTCCTTGAGTTTCTGCCTCTAAGTTTCTCTCCCTCTAAGTTGCTTTTGGTTGGAGTGTTTTATCACAGCAAAACCAGAGCTATAAGTATAACAGATATTGTGTTCTTTGTCAGTGCCTCTTTCTTCTTAGAGGAGGGCCCACCCTCTATGCATATTACATATTTCAAGATATGGCACCAAATTCTGTGATGAACTTTGTGATTCCTGTAGCACTGCCTTGTTATGGCAGGAGTATGAGTGGTAAGTCTTTTGCCTATGACATGTTTGCTCTCTCTAAAGTCTGTATGTCTTGGAAATCTGTTGCTTATATACAGAAGCAGCAACTGTTCCCCACTGTGCTCAAATACTTCCTTTGGTTTGAAAGAGTCTCTTTTTTAGAGTCATTTTTTTTTCTTATTTTGGTTCTCTGATTCACTGGTTCACCCTGAGGCAGCCTATAAATCTGACATCTTACCCCTGAGGGAAGCTACTTCTGAGAATTAGACAGACATCTTCTAGTTTTTACTTGGCATTTACAAAACATAAAAGAAAAATGAATTTAAAATTTTTGGACACAGAGGTGTTATGTAGGGGAGTGATATCAGAGATATTAATAAGAATATTAATAACAACATAGAAGAACATCATAATAACAACATCACGAAGGGAATGGAACACTAGTTTGAGGCATCTGTTTCTCTTCTTGTACAACATCTAATTCTTTTCATAAATAAACAACACTGCTTTTCATTCAGGGAACTAAATTTCCTTAATTCTTCATTGTCTTGGGGAGATTGCCAGGTAAGCCTGCTTGTCCTCATACCATTTCAGTTGTGTGCAGACTGTTTCAGGTCTGGGTGTCTAATCTTTGTCTTCTCTGGACTATTTGGATGAAGGATCATCTTAGTTTATACATACAAAAGACACACAAATACTGATGAAAAATGATAAGCAAAGAAGGAAGTCTGTGTATAATATGTGATATTCACCACCACAAACAAGCAAAGAAGTCTTCATATAATAATTTTAACTGTGCAGTGCTGTGTTCAGAGTTTTAAAATTATAGAGCAGATACAAGTCTGAAATCACTAATAAAAATGAACGTATCTGTATTGATCATTTCCTGTTGTGATCAAAGTATCCCAACAAAAAGCTAGTTAGTGAAGAAAAGTATTTGTTTTAGCTTATGGCACAAGGGATATGGCAGGGAGACGCCATTCTTGAAGTCAGGAAGTCAGAGAACACATTTTTATCCACAGAGGGAGAGAAAGAGACCAGAGATGGTAGAGCCAGCTACATAACTTCAAATCTTGTCTGTAGTATTGTACTTCCTAGCAAGGTTCTCTCCCTTAAACATCCATGATCTTCCCAAATGGTGCCACCAAACAGCACCACCAACTAGGAACCAAATGTTCAAATACATGAGCCTATGAGAGACATTTCTCACTTAAACACCATAAAGGATATCTTGTAAAATGCCCAGTTTAGGGTGAGGCTCTCAACTGTTATCTTCAGCATCCTAGGCAACTTTGAGTTTCTGATCCCAATACCATTTACTCTAAAGAGAGGCTTTCAAGACTGAGAGTACCTTTTTTAAAAAAGAATTTTGTTTTACATGTGTAAGTGTTTTGCATATATAGATATATAATAGTTTGCTGAAGTAGACACAGGTAAAGAATGTTTCGCTGAAGCAAGCATGTGAAAAGACATGTGATGAAACATTCTTCGCTAACGACACACATGTGTTGGTTCACCTTACATTGCATAATTGAGCTCCATTTGTCAGGATTCCATAGTGCAAAACGCACTGAAATTTCTGGTGGTATGCTGGAGACTTCGTACATCTTCCGTGGCTGATTGGCAGAGTGATGTCAGCTGATACAGACTCACTTGGAGATTTGCTAAGACAGACTCACCTGCTGAGCCAAGACCTGTGGAGGACATGTGATGCTCGGAGGAAGTATAAATAGGGCTCAGTGGTGTGTGATGGAGGCTGGACTTGTTGGGCATAGCTAGTTTGCAATGCTTCTTGGTTTCAAATTTTTGCTGATCTTCACTTCATCAGAAGAGGCACAGCTGAGAAGTTCTGGTGTTCCTGGTGGTTCTAACTTCTCCTGCTGGCTTGTTGTGATTAGGCTGAGGCCTCGTAGGTCATGACTCTATTGCTGCTATCCTGACACTACTGAACTGAACTGCTGGTATATCTGTGAAGTATTTGTGAGTGGATTGAGCTGCCTCTGCTGACTCCTGTGAACTGACCTGCTCATTTCCTGAAAAAAAAAAAAAAAAAAAAACAGATAAAATTTGTTCCAAAGAACAATTTCTAAACAGGTCCACTTCTTTGTATCCTAACAACCTTTCATTTCCACAACCTCTAGTGAGTGATGGACTAGGATGGAAGTTAAATAATTTAAGAACCATAATTAAAAGTAGGTCTTTGAATAATTAAAGGATATATTTGTGTGTGTGTGTGTGTGTGTGTGTATGTGTGTGTGTGTGTACAGACGCGTGTGCATGTGCATGTGCACGTGCACGCGTGCCTGCCTGTCTGATGTCTGTGGAGGCCAGAGAGGGCATCAGATTTTCTGGAACTTGAGTTATGGGCAGCTATGTGCTGCTATGTGAGTGCTGTGAACCAAAATCAGGTTCTCTGAAAGAGCAGCTAGTGGTTTTAACCACTGGGCCATCTCTACTGCCCCCAAGAAGAACAGTAGAAACTCTCAGGATTTCATGAGGATGACCCTAGTGAGGACTCCAAGTAATGGAGGATTTGAGCCTGAACCAGTCACCCTCTGTAACCAGAAAAGCTTCTAGTGGTGGCACTGTGATACCAACACAACCAAAACACCTACAACCTATCCCACCTGCAAGATGTGCTGGGGCAAAGGAGATGCAGAACTTGGGAGTATCCAACCAATAGCTGGTCTAATTCATAGCCACAAGAGAGGGCTCATGCCAGAAACTGCCTGAATGATCAGGAACTGGAGGCTCGATAGCCTAGAAACAGGAGACAGGAAAAGAAATCAATAAAATTATTCCTCACAATATTCTTATACACTCATAGATCAGTACCTAGCCCAGTTGTCATCAGAGAGATGTCTGCACTGCAGATTCAGAGACCCACAGCCAATCATTAGGTGGAAAGAGAGCCCAGATTGGAGATCTCCATCGGATACCTCCTCTTTGAGCTTAGGGAACCTAGAGGGAAAGAGGTGGAAGAATTATAGGAGCCAGAGTGGTTGAGAACACCAGGAGAACAGGCCTCACAGCATCAACTAAGTAGGGCTCATATGAGCTGACAGACACAGAAGCAGCAATCATGGACCTGCAAGACCTCTGCTGTACCTCTGCATATACATTGTGCTTGTTTAGCTTGGTGTTTTTGCGGGACTCCTAACAGTGGAAATGAGGGTATTTCTGACTCTTTCATCTGCTCTTTGGGACACTCTTCCTCCTACTGGGTCCATCCTTGATATGAGGGTTTGTGCCTACTCTTATTGTATCTTACTATGCCCTGTCAAGTGGATATCCCTGGGAGGCCTGCTTTTTGTTTTGTTTTTTCAAGACAGGGTTTCTCTGTGTAGCTCTGGCTGTCCTGGAACTCACTCTGTAGACCAGGCTGGCCTTGAACTCAGAAATCTGCCTGCCTCTGCTTCCCAAGTGATGGGATTAAAAGCATGAGCCACCACTGCCTGGTGAGGCCTGATTTTTTATGAAGGAAAATAGAGGAGTGGATCTGGGGGAGAAGGAAGTGGGGAGAGGGGTTAGGAGGAGCGGAGGGAGGGGAAACTATGGTCAGGATGTATTGAAAATAAAAAATGAATTTAAAAATGTAGTTTGTTTTATGTGTGTGCATGTTTGCCTTCGTGTATGTATGTCATATGTGTGTCTGGTATCTGTAGAAGCCAGAAGAGGGCATCAGATCCCCTGGAACTGAAGTTATAGACAGTTGTGATGTGCTATGTGAGTGCTATGAACCAAACTCGGGTCTTCTGTAAGATCAGCAAGTGGCTTTAACCACTGAGCAGTATCTCCAGACCCAAGAGCAACTTATGCCTGTGGGCATAAACAGAGATGCAGAAGGTAGTTCCATTGTATATCTACTTAGTTAAACAGTAAGAAAGTCCCCACTTAGGTTTAAGTCACCCCCCAGAACAGTTTGTCAACAGGACAAATAGTACAAGTCACATTTTCTTCCTGTGTTGTGGATCTGAAATCCAAGCAGGGCAGTTGGTAACTTCCAACAGAAGTGAGACTGTTGCACGGGTGGGTGGGCACATCTTGCCTGGCAGGATTTGTTTTGTTTTGTTTTTCAATAAGGTTCAAGGCTAAGTAAGCTCACTGGTGTCCTTTCTTCCCTATGAGCCTTCATAACAACTGGGACTTTAAAAACTAGCCAACAAAGAGGAAGTTTCCATTCAGTTCCAGGTTGCTTTCTCTTATTTTATAGACAAGGTGTGTGGTGTCTTTGGCAATAGGGTCTTGTCCTCTAGTTCTGGTGGACAACTGAGAGCATGATTGAGAATCTCTATTATTTAAGGGGTCTCTGAAGCCTCCCTGACCAACATCTGAGAAGCTAGCTTGCACCAGTGACTACAAGTTTTTTCAGTAACTGTCTTAGTCAGGGTTTCTACTTCTGCAATGAAACATCATGACCAAGAAGCATGTTGGGGTGGAAAGGATTTATTCAGCTTACACTTCCACATTGCTGTTAATCACTAAGAGAAGTCAGGACAGAAACTCACACAGGGCAGGGACCTGATTGCAGGAGCTGATGCAAAGGTCAAGGAGGAGTGTTGCTTACTGGATTGCATCTCCTGGCTTGCTAAGCATGCCTTCTTATAGAACCCAGGGACAACCAATTGTAGGATGGCACCACCCACAATTGGCTCTCCCTCTTTGATCACTAATTGAGAAAATACCTTACAGTTGGATTTCATGGAGGCATTTTTTGCAACAGAGGCTTCTTTCTCTGTGATAACTCCAGGCTGTGTCAAGTTGACACACAAAACCAGCCAGTACAGTAACCCACTGCTTTTAGAAATAGGACTATCGAGCCATGTATAGTAATTACTTTAATATTTCTTTTGTATTTTTAATTTGGGCTATAGAGAGTAAGTTTATATATGGCTTTTCAATATACTTTTCACTTTATCTAAGCCTCCCTACCCCCTGAACTCTCATCTTGAATCCTTCTATTCTTCCTTATTTAAAACTTTCAACCTCCAGTATTCTGTCTCTTCCCTTTCCTTTAATTTATTAACAGGGTATCCTACTATCCCTCTTCCCTTGAAGTAACTCATCCTCTCACCCACCACATGTCTCCTTCCTAGTTTCTTGGTACAGTGTTCTATATCAAACAAACAGAACTAGACTCAGAGCTAGGTTCTGCGTTGTGAGAAAGAACATGTTGTTTATCCTTCTTGGCCTGAGTTACTTCACTAAGTATCATTTTTTTTTTCAGTTTCATTTACCGGCCAATTTCATTTTTCTTTACAGCTGAATAAAATTTCATTGTGTGTATGTACCACATTTTCACTATTTATTCTTCAGTTGACTGACATCTAGGATGCTTTTGTTTCCTAACTATCATGAATTGAGCAGCAATGAACATAAGTTTGCAGATGTTTATACTATAATATAGTATTGGTGTATGACCAGATGTAGTAATGTAGTAGCTTTTCTCTCTCTCTCTCTCTCTCTCTCTCTCTCTCTCTCTCTCTCTCTCTTTCTCTCTTCCTTCTTCTCCCTTTTGTTTTTTTCTGAGAAACTTCCATACTGATTTTTAAACTAGCTTCAGCAGCATTTATTACCATTTATTTTTTTTTAACAAAGTAGATTCTTGCTGATATGACATAAGATCCCAAACCAGTCTTTACTTCCAGTTCCTCGATTACTAAGGAGGTTGAATACCTTTTCAAGTATTTATTGGCCATTTATATTTCTCAGGGAAGACTATCTTCTTGTCATTAGCCCATTTATTGAGTGTATGAGTTGGGTTTCAGGTGTTTGGCTTTTGTGCTTTTTATATCTTAGATGTTATTATTATTAATCCACTGTGTGTGTGTGTGTGTGTGTGTGTGTGTGTGTGTGTGTGTGTGTGTATACACCCAGGTGCATGTGTGTTTGTATGTATGAGGATATGAAAAACTGGCATTGGCTTTCTTACTTGATTACTCCAGAGCATATATATATTGAGGCAGAATCTCGCACTGATCCTAGATCTCACTAACTCTACTTACTCTCACTGTCTCTACTTTCTAAGTCCAAAGATTATAGGCAGATGCCATGGATGCTCAGCTCTTCTCTAGATTCTTGGGATCTGAACTCCAGTCTTCACATTTCCATGATACAAGCTTTATTTGTTGAGCTAGCTCCCAGGCCCCATTCCTAGATAGTCTTTAACCTATTGTGAGTGGTATTCTTCCCATGAATTCTTTCTCAGGAAGGTTATTACTGGTATAGACAAATGCTACTTACTTTTATATGGTGAGTTTGTATCCTCCTACTTTTCTTGAAAGCATTTGCCAGGTTCAAGTTTTTTGGTGAAATCTATAAGATCTTTTAAGTGTTGGGTCATGTGTTAGGAGTTCTACCGCTATGAAGAAAGACCATGATCATGTCAATTTTCATAAAGGAAAGCATTTAATTGAAGATGGCTTACAGTTTCAGAGGTTCAGTCTATTTTCATCATGATGGAAAGCACAGCAGCACTCAGGCAGACATGGTGCTGGAGAGGGAACTGACAAGAGTGTGACAGTGCTTGAGCCTCTGGACCCTCAAAGCCCTCCCCCAGTGACATAATGCCTCCTCAAGACCACACTTACTCTAACAAAGCTATACCTCATAATAACGCCAGGCTCTATAAGCCTATGGAGGCAATCTTCATTCAAATCAAATTTTTGATTCGTTGGATTTTGTTTGCACTTTATGTTTTGCTCAATTGAAATTGGTAATTTGCTTGTTTGAATTTTTTATTTTTTATCTTTTATTTTATTTTATTTTTTTTAGAGCTGATAGATTTCTTTCAGAGTTTTCTTTGTATATCTACTGATCTCACAATCCTGTGGTTTCATGATTTGAGGCTGTTCCATGTGGTTAATATTCTTCAAATATGTGCTGCATTGGTTTTCACGGTCTTAGTTTGTGCTTACCTGTGTTGGAGAACTCTGCTGTTAAGGTCCACCATATTCAGATAGCTCTCCTAGCTTGGCACACAATAGAGGACTCACTTTCTCAGGAAGGCTTCCTATTTTCTGCCAGACTTTGTTTGGAGAGAATGTCTCTGAGCACAGATGTCAGTCTTTATTTGGAGGGTAGCCCTACACAGGGCTTCCTGTAAGAGCTGCATGATTCAGCAACTGAGTCACTCACCTCTCCCCTGATAATTAGGTACTGTTGTAATCAACCCTTCCCAGCTGTACCTCTAAGAGCCATTATATACCCTACTCCTGGAGCAATAAAGTAGAACTGTCTCACTGAAGCTGTGGCCCAGAAATTCTTTCATCATACTCATGACTGTCCAAACCCTGCTCTTCCCTTCTGCCCCCTATGCCCTAATGGTCTAGTGGCTAACGACCCCTGAGGAATGGGAGACCCAGTTATCTGAACTGTCATTATTTCTCCATCAAATATAAAGGATAGCTTTATTAAATATAGCAATGTTGTATGGTATTTATTAAGTTTCCTGGCTTGAAATACAGCATCCCATGGTCTTCTGGCTCTTAGAGTTATTATTGAAATATTTGCTGCTGTTCTGATATGTTTACCTTGGTTAATATTTTTGTCTTTCACATAAAATCATAAACTACTTAAAAATTACCAGGAGCCATCAAAGAGAAGCTAAAAACTAATAGGTGATATTACTGAGATGATTCTGCCATAGATTATCAAAGTTAATGACAGAATTGCTTCTGTAGGTAAGGCCTAGAAGAATTTCATCTTAGAAGATTTCTGCTATTAATATGCTTTTCCTGATATTACTAAATATATATATATAACAATCACTATGTATTAGCCTACCCTTTTGAGCAGATGTCTACAGAACAACAAAGATGTACTGTCTTGTAGTGATGCTATATAGACAAATAGATGACAGATAAATGTCTTAATTCTTAATGATGATCCTATAAGAATTCCTAAAATTATATTGTTAATTATAATCACTTTTTTAGTAGAATTGCTTTTAAGCACTTTCTAATGTAAAAACTACATTGAGAACTCTGCCAGACTACAAGTGTCACAAGTTAATAGATTCTGATATTGAAAGCAGGCATCTACAACTTAGAGCACAGTCCAAAAAGCTGTAAAACCATTAACCAAAGGTCATTAAAAGGAACTGAGAATTTACTACAAGTAGAAGGACAGAAGACAAAATATTGACTGGATTTATCTATACAAAATTTCACTAATAACTTAGTCACAAAAGTTATGGTCTTTAACTCTCCATGAACCTGTAAAGCTAGTGACAGATGATGAATGTTTAGCCAGATAATTACTCTTAATGAATGTGCATGTAAACATTCTCTGTTGTAAATTTTTTCTTCAGTTTATGATTTGAATTTATGTAAACTTGTAGAAAACTATTTACCATGTGATCATGTATTCTGAAAGATGTATAAGTGCTGAGGACAAAGAGAACAGACACGATCCTTTTTTATTTCCATTTTTTTCTTTTTCCTTTTATTGAGCTTATGACAGCCTCATAAATTTACTATTTTTAAAAATTATTTTATTTATTTACATTCCAGTTTTTATGAACATAGAGGATCACGTGTCCTTGTGGTATGGTGGGGCATCTTTTGTGTATATACTCAAGAGTAGTATAGCTGGGTCTTCAGGTAGAACTACTTCCAGTTTTCTGAGGAACCATCAGATTGATTTCCAGAGTGGTTGTACCAGTTTGGAATCTGAGGAGTGTTCTTCTTTCTCCACATCCCCATCAGCATGTGTTGTCACTTCAATTTTTGATCTTAATCATTTTGTGTAGGGCTGTGAAAGGGGTCTTGGTTTTGGTCAAAGCGCTGGCTGGAAAGCCCAGAGACCCAACAGGTGTCCATTGCCTGTAAGAGATGGGCATCTATTCTGTCCGTGCTCCCAGAATCCAAGCTCCTAACACATGTTGTGGAACTCCATTGACCTGCACTGTTCAGTCACGCTCAGGACAATGCAGCCCCACCCAAAGTGCACAGGTAGAGGGCATGACTATAGGCCTCAGGCCCTAAAGAGATTTACATACTAATAAGATGCCTGAAGGCCAGAGGGCAGAGCCAAATTAAGCATTCTTCCCCAGCCCCTTCCCCTCCCTCCCTCCCTACTTAATTGGGAGGAAGGGTAGAGGTGGGGGGGGGTGCTCATTCAGACTCAACCATCATCCATCATGCCAACAAAGCCGTTTTGAAACCCAAGGACTTGGGGCTGTGCTGTGAGGAACTGGAGAGAAGGCCTTTAATGAGCCACTGTAACCTGTAGCTGCAGCCACCGAACCTAACTTCCTGCCTGGAAGAACTTGCAGAGTTCCCAGCTATCTTAACCACAATTCTGATTGGTATAAGGTAGAATTTCAGGGTCATTTTGATTTGGATTTCCCTGATGACTAAAGACTTTGAACATTTCTTTAAGTGCCTCTTGGACATTTGAGATTTTTCTGTTGTGAATTTCCTGTTTATCTCTGTATCCCATTTTTAAATTGAATTATTTCATTTTTTTGGAGGTTAACTTTATGAGTTCTCTATATATTTCATATATTAACCCTCTTTCAGATGTAGGATTAGTGAAGATTTTTCCCCCAATTTGTAGTTTGCTGATTTATCCTGTTGATGGTGTCTTTTGCCTTACAGAAGCTTTTCAGTTTCATAAAGTCCCATTATCAATTGTTGCTCTTAGAGTCTGAGACATTGATGTTCTCTTCAGGAAAATTTCCCCCTGTGCCAATGAGTTCAAGGCTCTTCTCCACTTTCTCTTTTATTAGATTCAGTATATCTGGTTTTATGTGGATTCCCTTGATACACTTGAACTTGAGCTTTGTGCAAGATGACAAATATGAATCAATTTTCATTCTTCTATATATAGAATGGCCAGTTAGACCAGTATCATTTATTGAAGATGCTTTCTTTTTCTACTGTATGTTTTTTGGCTTTGTCAAAGTTCAAGTGTCCATAGGTGTGTGGATTTATTTCTGGATCTTCTCGAATCCATTTTTCTTAGAGAAAGTTCATAGGAAACTTTTTAGAGAGAATTTAGAAATAAAGATTAAAATCACTTTACAAAGTGTCCCTTCATGAGACTTCAACTAACAAGCTGGGAGTTAGAGTTGCACAGTTCCTGTGGAGAGAGAATAAAGGCTACATTACTTAATCTCCTGCTTTTAGGCTACAGATGTTAATTGCCTAAGGCAGAGGCTTTTAACCATCAGATTAAACAAGAAAGTTTTTAGACTTTTTAGAAATTATCAGTAATCATTCAATATAGTTAGAGAACTAGAACTTCTGGAGACCATCCGTCTTCAAAGCTACACTTGTGTTGTAAGGATAAAATTTGAAATATGCAGCTTGAAGCAAAAACAAAAATTCATGGTCAGCAAAGACCACCAACAACTTGTTACAATTAGTCATAATAATAACATAACCAGTTCCTTCAGGGGCAGAGTGACCAGAGATGAAGGGACCAACAAGGACATACCCAGACAAGCCTAAGTGAGTTATGGGCTATCTGATGTTTACTTTACTCTCCCTCCCTTTCTGGGAGGTCCGAAGTTTCATGGTAAAAAATAATAGTCATTCTGCCAGCTCACACGTAGCTGCTTCTGCAAGTTGCTGATGTTTGAAATGTCCAATCATATGTAACCGCGCCAAATCTTCCCCCCTTTCCCATCCTCTACCCATAAATATCCCAAATTTCTTGAGGTCTGGGTCGGATCCTCTATCTCCTGCGTGAGATATATTCTGGCCCAAGGGCCCTTGCCATTAAACTGCCTTTTGCAATTGCATCAAGAAGGTCTCTCGTGTGTCCTTGGGTGTGTGCCGGTCCAGACTTGAGTTGGGGTCCCTCTGGGGGTCTTTCAGTGTCTGACTCTGTGTCTCATTTCAATCCAGGTCAGGAAGCCACCAACAAAAAATATTTCATATCATACTTGCATCCCAATTTTAATATATATGCTGACAAAGCCATCACCTCAATGTTCATTTCTTATTTGTAGTTTAATATAAACAAATAAACATTTTTGAACATTAACATTCAACTCTACCATCTTGCAGAATCCACTATTAGTTTCAATAACTAGAATTTTTTCTCTATATTGCTCATTATGTCATCAAAGAAAGATGGTTGCACTTCTTTCTGATTTAACTTTAGTCCATCTTAATTTTCTCTCTCATATCATACTGCATTGACTAGCTACTTAAGTAAAATGGAATAAGAAATTAATATATATATATATATAGAATATTCATATAAAATTTATATAATTTGTATAGCTATATATTTATATATTATGTTTATATATTTTAAATATATTTATACATGTATATACATTTATATATTTACGTATAAGTAATAAATTTGAGCTAGCCTCAAATCAGGTGAAGCTGATTTTCTTATCATGTTATATTTTTATGCAATTGGATTTCACTTGCTATACTTCCACATTGGTGAGTGATAGTAGAGAGATATTTTTTGTCAGACGTATCTTTATATCAATGTAATGATAGACTCATGAGTTTTGAAGTATTCAACTTTCTATTTACTGAAAGAGTTATTATAAAATCAGTATTTTTCCTTCCTTAAATATATGGAATGGGGGTGATGGTGGAGAGATGGCACAAGTTGCTCTTGAAGAAGACCTGGGTTGGCTGCTCAAAACCTGATAGTGGCCCACAGTCACCTGTAACTTTCTGACAACTGTATCTAACTATCTGTAACTCTTCTGAGTTGGTGGACATCAGGTATAGAAGTTATTCACATTTAAGTGCAGGCAGAACACTCATGCACATGGGTCTCCCTTCTCTCAGGGATGTTGGCCACTGGCTGGAGAGGACAAATGGAGCAGAGTGGATGAACAGGGTTTCAGAAGGTCTGTGAGTATGCAGGAAATAACAGACTTATTTCCAGGATCAGGTTCAGGGAGAAAGATCAAATTTAATCAGACTGAATCACTGCTTATATAGTTTTGGGGAAGGAGGTAGGAATATCCAGGGTGGGCAAAGGTCTTTGGGTGAAGGCTAAGGTACTGAGATTCCTCATTAACATGAAGAGGCATTCCAGGAATCTTAGATGCTTGCTGAATGGGTTCTTAATAGGAGAAAGCTCAATCTGTGAATCTAACCAAGGCTACCTGACATCCTGCAGGCAGATGTTATAGGGGTTTTGTGCCCCTTAGACAAAATCGGAGAAGGAGAATCCTCAGTGACAAAGGGATTCGTCACCATTTTGCCACCATTTTGAACAGAGTTCAGGGCTTTCTAGTAATGTCAGACTTCAACTTTAGCAGTAGGGTTTCTCAACACATATATAGCAAATGAAGTAGACTAAACTATTAAAAAGATGCCTAGGAGACTGTAAACAGTCAAGCCACTTGGTCTTGCAGGTTTTTTTTAAAAGATCTAAATTACTCTATTAGATTAAGGAGCTTTCATGTCATCCTTAAGCTATTTTGTGATATTTTTGATAGCTTGTGTCTCTCAAGGAAATTGTACATTTCATCTTTGCTCATTGCAAACTTTTGTTCATACTTTAAAATACCCTCATCCTTTGAATTTCTAAAATGTCTATACTGATAACGCTAATCCTTAAATTTGTTTTTGGTGTGTACTTATAGGATTATGTGCTTGTATATTTGTATGTGGGTTTGGAAATGCATGTGCAGAGACCAGAAGCCAATCTCAGGTGTCATTAGTCAGAAGTGATGGCCCTTATTTTTGAAACAGAGTGTTTCTCTGGGACCTGGGACTAACCAGGGAGTCCCAGGGATCCCTCCTGCCCCTTCCTTCGTAGCAGATATTACAAGCATGTTCCCTTGCACCTAGCTTTGTGTGTGTGTGTGTGTGTGTGTGTGTGTCTGAAGACAGAAATGAGGTCTTCATGAAGCAAGCACTTTACTGAGCCATCACCCCAGTTTCTTTCTCCCCCCCCCCCAGACTCTTTCTTACTTGAACTTATGTTCCTTCTGATCCTCTTTCTCCTTTTTCATCTTCCCTTCTCCTGCCATTCCTTTTGTATTCTTTGATCAGTTTAAGTAGATGGTTGTTAACTGCATGTTGGTGCTTTTGAAGAATCTTTTTGTTTCATTTATTTCATTTTTCTTTGGTTCTTTTCTTTTTGTTTTTTGTTTTTGTTTTTTTTTGTTTTTTTTTTTTGTTGTTGTCTTTGGTTTGAATTAACTGAACTTACTACCAATATTTCAAAATGGATATTTACATCATTGAATTCTCCCTCTTCTAATTAAGGTAGCTCCTAATTTCATTGCAGCTACATAATATGCTTGGTATAATTTCAGCCTTTTTTGCTTTAGAGAATGAAATGCAGAGACTTATACATGGTATACAAATGTTCTACCACTATACTTTATTGATAACCTCAATTCTTTTTTAAATAGATGAAATTTGTCTTATGATGCTGAATATAGTCTATCTTCATATGCTCCATGTATACTTTTTAATTGTGTACTTTTTATTATCTTTTGATTATTTTTATTGGATATTATGTTTAATTTCAGATTTTATCCCCTTACCCTATTACCACCACCATCCAGGAACCCCCTATCCCATCCGCCCTCCTCCTGCCTCTATGAGGATGTGCCCTCACATCCCCTCCACTCCCACCTCCCCACCGTCAAATTCTCCCCACTCGGTGTTCAGCCTTCATGGGACCAAAGATCTCCTCTCTCACCTATGTCCAACAAGGCCATCCTCTCCTACATATACAGCTGGAGTCATGGGTCCCTCCATATGTGCTCCCAGGCTGGTGGTTTAGACCTGGAAAGCTCTGGTTTGTTGGTATTGTTTCTCTACTCATGGGGCCACAACCCCATCTAGGTCCTTCAGTCTTCTCTCTAACTCCTCCATTGGGAACCCCTTGATCAGATCAATGGTTAGCTCTGAGTATCTGCCTCTGATTATGTCAGACTTTGGCAGACCTCTAAGGAGACAGCTATATCAGGCTCTTGTCATCATGCACTTCCTGACATCCACATCAGCGTCTACCATTGGTGACTGCACATGGGATGGATACCCAGCTGTAATGGTCTCCAGACGGCCCCTCCTTCAGTTTCTGTCCCATACTTTGTCTCCATATTTGCTCCCTTGAGTATTTTGTTATTCTTTCTAAGTAGGACTGAGGCATCCACACTTGGTCTTCCATCTTCATGAGCTTCATGTGGTCTGTGAGTTGAGTCTTGTCTATTCCAAGTTTTGGGCTATTATCCACTTATCAGTGAGTAAATACCATGTGTGTTCTTTTGTGATTGGGTTACCTCACTCAGGATGATATTTTCTAGTTCCATCCATTTACGTAAGAATTTCTCAAATTCATTATTTTTAATAGCTGAGTAATATTCCATTGTGTAAATGTATCACATTTTTTGTATCCATTCCTCTGCTGAAGGACATGTGGGCTCTTTCCAGCTTCTGGTTATTATAAATAAGGCTGCTATGAACATAGTGGAGCATACGTCCTTGTTATATGTTGGAGCATCTTCTGGGTATATGCCTAGGAGTGGTATAGCTGGGTCTTCAGGTAATACTATGTCCAATTTTCTGAGGAACCACCAAACTGATTTCCAGAGTGGTTGTACTAGCTTGAAATCCCACCAACAATGGAGGAGTGTTCCTCTTTCTCCATATCCTCGCCAGCATCTACTATCACCTGAGTTTTTGATCAGGTGTGAGGTGTTATCTCAGGTTGTTATGATTTGCATTTCCCTGATGACTAAGGATGTTGAGCATTTCTTAAGCATTTCTCGAACTTTCGAGTTTCCTCAGTTGAGAATCCTTTGTTTAGCTCTGTACCCCATTTTTAACAGGGTTATTTGATTGTCTGGAGTATAATTTCTTAAGTTCTTTGTATATCTTGGATATTAGCTCTCTATCGGATGTGGGATTGGTTAAGATCTTTTCCCAATCTGTTGGTTTGCCGTTTTGTCTTATTGACAATGTCCTTTGCCTTACAGAAGCTTTTTCAATTTTATGAGGTCCCATTTGTCAATTGTTGATCTTAGAGCATAAGCCATTGGTTTTCTGCTCAGGAACTTTTCCCCTGTAACTAGGTATTTGAGGGTCTTCCCCACTTTCTCTTCTGTTAGTTTCAGTGTATCTGGTTTTATGTGAAGGTCCTTTATCCACTTGGACTTGAACTTTGTCCAAGGGGATAAGAATGGATTGATTTGCATTCTTCTACATACTGATCTCCAATTGAACCAGCACCATTTGCTGAAAATGCTGTCCTTTTTCCACTGGATGGTTTTAGGTCCTTTGTCAAAGCTCAAGTGATCATAAGTGTGTGGGTTCATTTCTGGGTCTTCAATTCTATTCCACTGATCTTCCTGCCTGTCTCTGTAACAATACCATGCAGTTTTAATCACTATTGCTCTGTAGTACAGCTTGAGGTCAGGGATGGTGATTCTCCCAGAAGTTCTTTTATTGTTGAGAATAGTTCTTGCTATCCTGGGATTTTTTGCTATTCCAAATGAATTTGCAAATTGCTCTTTCTATCTCTATGAAGAATTGATTTGGAATTTTGATGGGGATTGCATTGAATCTGTAGATTGCTTTTGGCAATATGGCCATTTTTACTAAATTAATCTTGCCAATCCACGAGCATTGGAGATCTTTCCATCTTCTGAGATTTTCTTCCTTTTCTTTCTTCAGAGATTTGAAGTTCCTGTCATATAGATCTTTCACTTGCTTGGTTAGATTCACTCCAAGATATTTTATATTATTTGTGACTATTGTGAAGGGTGTCATTCCCCCAATTTCTTTCTCAGCCTGATTATTCTTTGAGGAAGGCTACTGATTTGTTTGAATTGATTTTATATCCAGTCACTTTGCTGAAGTTGTTTATCAGGTTTAGGAGTTCTCTGGTGGAAGTTTTAGGGTCACTTAAGTATACTATCATATCATCTGCAAATAGTAAAATTTTGACTTCTTCCTTTCCTATTTATATCCCTTTGACTTTCTTTTGTTGTCTAATTACTCTGGCTAGAACTTCCAGTCTTATATTAAATAAGTAGGGTGCGAGTGGGCAGCCTTGTCTAGTCCCTAATCTTAGTGGAGTTGCTTCAAGTTTCTCTCCATTTAGTTTGATGTTGGCTACTGGCTTGCTGTATATTGCCTTTACTATGTTTAGGTATGGGCCTTTGATTCCTGATCTTTCCAAGACTTTTAACATGAAGGGATGTTGAATTTTGTCAAATGCTTTCTCAGCATCTAGTGAGATGATCATATGGTTTTTTTCTTTGAGTTTGTTTATATTGTGGATTATGTTAATGGAATTCTGTATATTGAATCATCCCTGCATTCCTGGGATAAAGCCTACTTGATCATGATGGTTGATTGTTTTGATGTGTTCTTGGATTTGGTTTGCGAGAATTTTATTGAGTATTTTTGCATCAATATTCATAAGAGAGATCAGTGTGAAGTTCTCTTTCTTTGTTGGGTCTTTGTGAGGTTTAGGTATAAGTATAACTGTGGCTTCATAGAATGAATTGGGTAGTGTTCCTTCTATTTCTATTTTGTGGAATAGTTTGAGGAGAATTGGCATTAGGTCTTCCTTGAAGTTCTGACAGACTTCTGCACTAAAACCATCTGGTCCCTGACGTTTTTTGGTGGGGAGACTTTTAATGACTGCTTCTATTTCTTTAGGGCTTATAAGACTGTTTAGGTGGTTTATCTGCTCCTGATTTAATTTTGGTAGCTGGTATCTGTCTAGAAAATAGTCCATTTTATCCAGATTTTCGAACTTTGTTGATTATATGCCTTTGTAGTAGGATCTGGTGATTTTTTAATTTCCTCAGTTTCTGTTGTTATGTCTCCCTTTTCAGTTCTGTTTTTATTAATTTCAATACTCTCTCTTTGCCCTTTGGTTAGTCTGGCTAAGGGTTTATTTATCTTGTTGAATTTCTCAAAGAACCACCTCTTGGTTTTGTTGATATTTTGTATAGTTCTTTCTGTTTCTACTTGGTTGATTTCAGCCCTGAGTTTCATTATTTCATGCAGTCTACTCCTCTTGAGTGTATTTGTTTCTTTTTGTTCTAGAGATTTCGGGTGTGCTGTCACGTTGTTAGTGTATGCTCTCTCCAGTTTCTTTTTGTAGGCAGTTAGAGCTGAGTTTTCCTCTTAGTACTGCTTTCATGGAGTCCCACATGTTTGTATTATGTGTTCTCATTTTCATTAAATTCTAAAACATCTTTAATTTTTTGTTTATTTCTTCCATGACCAAGTCATTATTGAGTAGAACGAGGTTCAGTTTTCACGTATATGTGGGCCTTCCATTGTTTTTGTCATTATTAAAGACCAGCCTTAGTCCATGGTGGTCTGATAGAGTACAAGGGATTATTCCAATCTTTTTGTATCTGTTGAGGCCTGTTTTGTTACCAATTATATGGTCTATTTTGAAGAAGGTACCATGAGGTGCTGAGAAAAAGGTATATTCTTTTGTTTTAGGATGAAATGTTCTATAGATATCAGTTAAATCCATTTGGTTCATAACTTCTGTTAGTTTCATTGTGTCTCTGTTTAGTTTCTGTTTCCATGATCTGTCCATTGCTGAGAGTGGGGTGTTGAAATTTCCCACTATTATTGTGTGAGGTGCAATGTATGCTTTGAGCTTTAGTAAAGTTTCTTTTATATATGTGGGTGCCCTTGCAGTTGGGGCATAGATGTTCAAAATTGAGAGTTCATCTTGGTACATTTTTTTTGATGAGTATGAAGTATCCTTCCTTATCATTTTTATTACTTTTGGTTGAAAATTGATTTTATTTGATATTAGAATTGCTACTCCAGCTTGTTTCTTGGGACCATTTGCTTGGAAGATTGTTTTCCATCCTTTTACTCTGAGGTAGTATCTCTCTTTTTCACAGAGGTGCATTTCCTGTATGCCACAAAATTCTGGGTCCTGTTTATGTATCCAGTCTGCTAGTCTATGTCTTTTTATAATTGGAGAATTGAGTCTATTGATATTAAGAGATATTAAGGAAAAATGATTTTTGTGTCCTGTTAATTTTTTTATTAGAGATGGAATTATGTTTGTGTAACCATCTTCTTTTGGGGTTGTTGGGAGATTACTTCCTTGGTTTTTCTAGGTTGTAGTTTCCCTCCTTGTGTTGGAGTTTTCCATCAGTTATCCTTTGAAGTGCTGGCTTTGTGGAAAGATATTGTATAAATTTGGTTTTGTCGTGGAATAGTTTTGTTTCTTCTTCAATAGTGATTGAGAGTTTTGCTGGGTATAGTAGTCTTGGCTAGCATTTGTGTTCTCTTAGGGTCTGTATGATATCAGTTTAGGATCTTCTAGCTTTTTTTTATTTTTGTCTCTGATGAGAAGTCTGGTGTAATTCTTATAGGTTTGCCTTTATATTTTACTTTACCTTTTTTCCTTACTGCTTTTGGTATTTTTCCTTGTTTTGTACATTTGATATTTTGATTAGTATGTGACAGGAGGTATTTCTTTTCTTGTCTAGTCTATTTGGAGTTCTGTAGGCTTCTTGTACATTCATGGACATCTCTTTCTTTAGGTTAGGGAAGTTTTCCTCTATGATTTTGTTGAAGATATTTACTGTTTCTTTAAGTTGGGAATCTTCACCCTCATTTATACCTATTATCCTTAGGTTTGGCCTTCTCATTGTGTCCTGGATTTCTTGGATGTTTTGGGTTAGGAACTTTTTGCATTTTGCATTTTCTTCCATGGTATCTTCTGCACATGTGATTCTCTCTTCTATCTCTTGTATTCTGTTGGTGATCCTTGCGTCTATGACTCCTGATCTCTTTCCTAGGTTTTCTATCTCTATGGTAGTCTCCCTTTGAGATTTTTTTCTTATTGTTTCTACTTACATTTTTAGATCCTGGATGGTTTTGTTCAATTCCTTCACCTGTTTGGTTGTGTTTTCTTGCAATTCTTCAAGGGATTTTTGTGTTTCCTCTTTAAGGGCTTTTACCTGTTCATCTGTTTTCTCCTATATTTCTTTAAGGGAGTTATTTATGTCCTTCTTAAAGTCCTCTATTATCATCATGAGAAGTGATTTTAATTCTGAATCCTGCTTTTCCGGTATGATGGGGGTGTCCCGGGCTTGTTATGGTGGGAGAACTGGGTTCTGATGATGCCAAGTAACTTTGGTTTCTGTTGCTTAAGCTTTTGTCCTTGCCTTTCGACATCTGGTTTACTTTACTGCTTCCTGCCCTTACTGTCTCTGACTGGAGCCTCTCTTTCCAGTTATCTTGCTTGTGTCAGAACTCCTCCGGGTCCAGATGTCTCTGTGATCCTGTGATCTGGAGCTCCAGTTGCTTTTAATACAGTGGCTCCTCTAGGATGTCTCAGGATATGGTGTCTCCATGGTAGCAGACCAGCTAGGTGTCTGCTGCTCTGAGTGTAGCAGCTCCTCTAGGCTGTCTCAGGATATGGTGTCTTCAGGGGATCAGACCAGCTAGGTGTCTGCCCCAGTCACAAGGGGCAAGGGAGGTGTGGAAGGTGAGCAGTAATTTGCAGGGGTGGGGTTTGGGTGCCTGGTGGATCCTGAGTGCCCCCTGCTCCCAGTTGTAGCTCTGGGGTATAGGGTAGTGGGCAATTGTTTTTACCCCCTGCTCTGAGTTCAATGGCTCCTCTAGGGTGTTTCGGTATATGGCATCTTTATGAGAGCAGACCAGCTAGGTGTCTGCTCCAGACACAAGGACCAGGCGAGGGGCTATTTTTTATTGTTAACTTAATCATATGTATCAATTAGGTTCAACCTGGAGGTTGTACTATTCAAACCTTTTATAGCTGTATTAATTTTCTATTTTATCATCAATTACAGAGACATTTCAATTTTCAAATTAAGCTTGTTGCATATGGTGATGACTGCTTGTAGTCTAAGCTACTTGAGAAGCTGAGACAAGAAGAATAGGAAATTGGGAGCAGCATGGACAAAATACCAATGTCTTATCTTTACAAAACAGTATTATTTGAATATTTCTGCTATAACAGTATTGTTTTGTATACTATATTAAAAATATATTTATACTTTATCTATTTTTATTTATGGAAACATTTAATAGATATATTCATACTTAACATTGTTACGTCTTGTCAAAATTAAGATTAAAATAATTAAAATTTTGTCTGATTCAAAGAGTCCATAACTTTTCTTTAGTTCTTTTCATTTCTGACCCGGACTACATACACTTAAGAGGCCGCACCCTTGCTTTGCTGTTTGGTTTGTTTTGGCCAGTAAGAGTGAAACATGGAATGTGGGAAGAGATTTGAGCATTTAATTCTTTCAGGTTTTTCCCCACTTGGTTGTGGGGGAACAGTTGTTATGTTTGTCTGTGAAGGCAACCACTTTTGTATGACTGTATGTTAGGTGATGGCCTCCTACAGTTATAGGTCTCATTCCTCTCTAGTAATTCTTTTTTATCCTTACTTTTCTGCTTAAGAATGATAATGTGTGTTTTATTAGCTGTGGGTGCCTAGTCATCACATTGTAAGTGACCATCTCATTTAGTATCACCTTAATTCTCCTCTGTTATTTATTTTGTTCTTCCCATTTCATGATTCACAGAAGTTGAATTCACATATTTAAACAAACAACAGACAAGAGCATATTGGAATGTTGATTGGTGGAAGAAAAATGGCTGCATGGCAAATTGTCCTAATTGCAGTGCCAACGCTCAATATTCTCATACTCAGAAAACATACTCTTGACACCATCGTGGAAGACACCCTCATAATACAGACTATACTCATCACCAACTATAGACATGATTCGGCAGTTAACAAAAAATAGCATCAGGTCTCAGAGTACCTCAACAGAGCTGCACAAATACATCTACTACAGTAGTCCTACACTGTGGTGGGATTTTTCTCTTCTCACTCCATCCCATATGTCATTTGAAAATACGTTGTATTTTATGTAAACATCCACCAGTTAGGATAGGTTCCCTATGCAGTGGATGTCCTCAGGACAAGCTATATACTAAAATCACAGCAGGTATTTGAATTCAACCCGCGGCTCCCCACATCTCAAGACAATTCGAGTCAATTTTAAAGAACACTTTAATAAGGAAAATGGGTGGAAACATGTTTTTACAAAATTGTAACTCTTCAGATATATTACAAAGAGAGTAAATGTTGTTACGTCTGAAGAAAAAGAAATCTGACTTATTCAATGTGTCCGGACAAGGGATTCTCTTTTCCCTTGTGTTCTGGGCCACTGCTTCAGAGCAGAAGGCATCCATCAGAGGAAAGCGGGTGTGGGCCCCAGGGCAGGAAGAGGGTGGACCGGCTGCGGACGGCCGAGGGAGGCGCGGGGATCCCGGGAATAACGCTCTCCCGGGCCTGGTCTGAAGCTGATCCCGGCTTTTCTCAGACCCTCCTCCCTTGCCTCAATCGAGAGCTACGTTTTCGTAGAGCGGTCTCACCCCACAAACTCTCAAAGGTCCAGAGAAACCTTAAGAGTGAGTTCCCGTACCTGTCCGGACCGACAGGCTCTCGCGAGAGCTCGGGCAACGCTTGACATTTCAGTGAGACTCGCGAGAGGGCGGTGCCGGAGGCGGGGCACGCGGTGGCGGGAATTTCGCCTGCTTCCGGTTTACTCTGGCGGGCGCCGAGTTCCGCATCTCGGACCCGAGTGCCGCGCTGGGGCGGAGGGAGGCGGCGAGTCTGCGTGCACCACCCCGGGCCGCGCCAGGAAACCAGCCCGAGGTGCGTGAGGCCCTCAGAACCCACTGCAGCCCGGAGGGAGCCAGGCTTGCGTTGGAAGTCTTGGCGGCTCCGGTGTCTGGGGCCGGAGCCCTGGAAGATGCCCGTTGCCTTCTCAGATTCTCTGCTTTAACTTTGTTTGCCCCGTGCGTGCTGAGGGCACATTTTGGAGCTCCGAGGTAGCCCTTTACCTTTCAGCTTCTTGGACCGTGTCTTTGGAGCCTTAAAGATAACTGTACGGAACCGCGGTGTCATTTCAGAGCATGATGTAAATAATGGATGGCTGTTCCGCAGCGTCGGCCTTCTTGACTGACAGCTTAGAGCTGGAGCTGGGGACAGAGTGGTGCAACCCTCCCCGCTTTTCTTGCGCTTTTGACAACAGAGAGGGAAAGTTTTCTGGAGAGTCCTACCTTGCCAGTGGCGCCCTTAAGCGGTAGGTAAAAAAAAAAAAAAAAACAAAAACGAATCGAAGAGCCCCACCCCCACCAATGTTGGTTAATTATCACTGATGTCTAAACTTAGGTGCTCAACAAGCCTCGTTTGATATAAGCTTTGTACATAGAAGGTTTTCTCCAGTGTTAGGGCTCTGGGTGGGTTTTGAGTATTACAGAGAACATTCTGGATAATTGATAATCTCTTAGGAGTGGGTAGCTGGACATTTAATTTACTTAGACTAGTTTCAGAGCAGCCTAGTCTTTTGGAACTGGTATTTTCATTTAAGGACAATAGTTATCTATAAGTTTTCAGTAGTTTATAAGTAGAACCTGACAATTGTGTTGCTCAGATTCTTTCCATCTGCATACAGAATTCATAGACACATTAGTAGAATGAATATTACAATAAAATTGCTGTTCTTGAATTATTTTCGTAATGCCCTTTGAGGAAACTTCATTAAAGAAAACCGTTTTGTTTTTTTTTTAATTTTATGATTATACCTTCTTAATAACCTTAAAACACATTACGTAGCTATATGATGTCATTCTTCATTATTGGGACTATTTGGTGTTTTAAAAACTTATCGTCTCTTTGAAAGAAAAAATTCTATGACCTAAGACCACTTTGTATATTGCCTAGAATTCTTTTGAGTTTTCCTTTTTGAGTTACATTACTTCACCTCATTTACACAACATAAAGTGTGAAGTATCCCCCAACACACACATGATATGTATATGTCATGTATAGTCTGGATTTAAATGATTAAATCATCTTTCCATTACAGGTTAATTTTAAATCTTGATCCATTACCAACTAATTTTGAAGAGGATACAGTAGAACTATTTGGCATCCAATGGGTTACTGAAACAGCACTAGTCTATTCATGTCGAGAGCTTTTTCATTTATTCAGGTATGTATGTGTTTATTTTTGACTCTAAGGCTGTCTAGTTTTATATTGTTGGTTTTTCCACTACTGATCACCAAAGCATCAGGGAAATTGCTCTTGTTGCTTTGTTGGTGGTCTTACCAGGAAACAGTCAAGCAGGAATGACTGATAAATAATGGTTTTAAGGAATTTATATTGCTTATATTGATAAACAGTCCTTATCAATATATATGCTAGTGTGGGCACACGTGTGATTCTAGAGATCAAAGCTAGGCTATTGTAAATGTTAGGCAAGTATCCTACTACTGAGCACTGAATAGCTGTACTGAAAAAAATTTATGTATAATATACATATTCTATATATAAGATATTATATATGCATTTTTTTGTTTCTAAGACAGGTTGTCAACTGTAGTCAATGTGTAGCCTAGGTGGACCTAAAACTTACATGCTGGAATTACAAGCATGAGCCATCATGCCTAGATTTTTTTTTTTTTCCCAGCGTGTTTCAAAGATAAAGATTTGAACTATATTCCATGAACCCTCATAAAGAGATGTCAGTGTATCTTTGATGTATTTTATGTTGTAAATTTTTTTTTCTTTTTAGGTCAGCACAGAAATCAACTTTATGAATGTTTTGAGTGCCTGTATGTATGTGTACTATATGCGTGTATGGTGCCCACAGAGGTCAGAAAAGGGCATTGGATTCCATGGAATTGGAATTATGGATGGTTGTGAGCCACTACCACACATACTGGGAACCAAATGCGTGTCCAAAAATGCATGAGTAAAAAGTGCTCTTAACTGATGAGCCATCTCTCCAGCTTTGTGTTATTTATTGAGAGAACAAGCTAATCAATTTTTTTTTTGTAATTCTAAATAGTGTAGTGAAGTGGGTCTTTATGCAAGAGAGTTTGAAGGCAAATAGAAATGATGAAATTGGATTACCATCAGGAATTAAAATGAAGCATCCTAATAGCTGTACATATATATTTTTTATTTATGTATCTGTTTTAGTTTGTTTTTTTATCACTGTGGTTAAAGACCGTGAGAAATGCAATGTATGGAAAAAAGGGTTTATTTGGCTTACAGGTTTCAGTTCATCTCAGGAGAAGGCAAGGCAGGAGCCTGGATGTAGAAACTGAAGCATAAACCACAAAGGAATGCCACCTTCTGACTTGCTCCCCATTGCTTACTCAGCCTGATATACAATACTATCTAGAACCACTTGCCCAGGGATGGCATCATCCCCCTGTAAGCTGGCTACCCATATCATATCAAACATTAATCAAGAAAAGGTCCAAAAAAGAAAAGGCCCTTAGACTTTGCTATAGGCAAGCTGATGGAGACATTTTCTCAAATGAGGTTCTTCTCTCCAGATAACTATTTTGTATCAAGGTGACTAGGTATTAATCAGGACAGTAATCCTTTTCATTTTCTGAACCGCTATACAGCTGTATGATACAATTTAACATAAAACTTAACTCTAGAATGTTTTATATATCTTAAGTTTCCTGAAGATAGTAATTGATATTGAAGTCTGATTTTCAAATAGTTCCTGTGATCTCTCTTCTATACTTTTGTAAGTTTAGACAGATATATTTTTTTGCATTGTGTATTTTAAAATTTATGTCTGAAGCTGACTTTTAATAAACATTACAAAGTGAATTATAACAAAAAGAAATTGTTCCAGTAGTGCTAGAAACACAATCCATGTAATTGCTATGTGCTTTACATTATGCTAAAGTTTACTGTCTCACATTTTTTAAATCAGGCAACAGATATTTAACTTGGAGTCCTTGTTACAAGTCAACTGTGATTTTGGTAAGTTTAATATGTATTTAATTACACAAAAAGAAATACCACTTTGTAGACTTGCATATAAAGTTCTAATGTGTAATTGAAATTTCATAAAAATATGAAATGTTGTGTCAGAGGGTCATAATATAGTGTATTTGGTATTCCAAAAGAATAAGACTTTTAAATGTTGTTATAGCTGATATTTATAGTATTGTTTTTCAACTATGTAAGACTTAAGGTAAATTTGACTTGAAAAAAAACCCTAAACTTTACTGGGAGAATTATTTCTTTAGAGGCGATGAATTGGTTGGAGAACATAAACACAAGAAAAAGAAGTTAACAGACTTCTTAGGACTCTTGATCTTCTTGATCTTCCTGCTTTCTACTTGTGCTTCCTTTTGGCATTTAGTGGATTGTTGATTTAGTGGAGTACTGTAGGTGTCTTGTGAAGGAAAGTGAACAGCAGTGTTTTTATTGTAGGCCAGCTGCTTCTCCTTGTAACAATTTTAGTGCAATGTAGTACTTGGACTCCTGACTTTGTGTTCAACCTAGGTTTTAAACTCAGGTAATAATGTGTCTCTTACGTAACAGTTCCTCTCTTATTAGTTGAGTTCTTGTACAGTTTAAATGCCAGGATGAATGTTAAGTGTTTATCTGTGTCTGTCATAATGTCTATAAATAGAGATCATCTGGAATATGTTTTTGGTCAAATAGGTTCATTTATTGAAACATTGAGTAAATGCACACATACTTGCTGATTTGTGTAAAAAGTAATGGTATGGGGTATTATGGATTGGATGCTGTTAAGGAGCAAAGGCAATTGGATGAGCCACAGGAAGGAAGGTTGGGAGGGTTTTTAGTAATTAAACTGGGCTTAATAGCATGAAGACAAAGATGTTGCCTGTGGTATGTGATTGCATAGAGCCTTATTTCTGTGTTCAGACATGATTATAAAGGGTTGACTTTTGTCACTTCACTATAACCATAGAGAAGTACTCTCTTATTTTTGTATTTAATGAAAACTGTTTATTTTCTGGCATCAAAGTCTAGCTGTAATCACCTGCTAGTTGTTAACTGTTAATTTATGTAGTAATTTGTGCTTTTCAAATTTGCTAATTAAGAAATTGAACAGTTCTAATTGTGCAGTTTTATAGGGTTGTTTCCAGTGTTCTTTAGTCTAAGGCAGTGTGATCCTGGTTTCTCTTAGTTTTGGTCTCTTATGTATTATAATACTTATCAGTGTTTTGCATGTAGCAGCAATGTATATAATTCTTGGTAAGTGAATGTTAAAAAAGTGTAGCAAAAAGAGTGGCAGGGATGAGTTTAGGAGAATTATTGAAAGGTTATTTCATATATAGATAATTAAGAAGTTTTGATTTCATTATGAATATAGTTGGTGACCTTTTATTCATTTTGACTTGAGAGCAACTAGAATTAATTCACAGAGCTAGACTAATGGTCTTTAAGCAGGTACTACTCTTGTGGAAGAACTGAATTTTGTCTCTAATATACTATTTTGGGCAGCTCACAACCACCTGTCACTCCAGCATTAGGGGCATCTGATGGTCTCCCTGGGTACATGCATGTACCCACACACAGACATACAATTAAAAGAAAAATGGTATCTTAAAGAATTCACATTTAAAGCAAGTCTTGCAAGTAGATTATAGGAAGGTGAAACAAAGTCCTATTGTGGGTTCTGTTGTGGTATGTGAGATAGAGAAAGTAGGTTATTTCAAGGTATGTTTGTTGTAAACTTAGTAAGACTTATAAGGTAGATTTTAAGTTAAGCCTATAAAAAATTTTGGCCATTGCTCACTGACAGTGTTTAAGCTACCCTTGACAGTATCTGTTTCCTTTTAGGGAAGATAGCCACCTTGCACGCCAAAGCAGACAGTATTAGGCAGCAATGTGTAGTGTTTCTTCACTACATTAAAGTTTTCATCTTCAGGTAGGATAACAGATGAGTATTTTTATTGTTTCATTAATATCTGTGGGTATATTCACACAGACTCTGTATATTTATTCTCTCTCATGACTTTTTAGGTATCTGAAAGTACAAGAAGCAGAGAGCCACAGTCTCCCTGCCCATCCCTATGAGGCTTTGGGAGCTCGGCTTCCTTCGATGTTGGTTGATGAGCTTCGTGGATTACTTCTGTATATTGGACATCTAGCTGAACTTCCCAGTGTTACTCTAGGAGCATTTGTAAATCAAAACCAGATTAAGGTTTGATTAGTTTATTTTTTAAATTATCCAACTTTTTTCTTCCCCAAGAAAAAGTGTTACTCAAGAATAAGAAGAATTTGTACATGTATGGCATGAAGTGAAACTCTGATCTGCTTGTTAATTATGTCTTTTTACTATATATGTGCCTTACCTCAGTCTCTCCAGTTACATAGCTTCTTTAACTTCCAAGAGATATGGGAAGAATTAAATGATTGGTGCCTCAAGTGTATAAAACACTACCTGTATCAATAGCTGTTCTCCATTTAACAGTGTAAATGCTTAGAAGTTTCAAATAAAAATTAACGTGTTTGAAATTTCTGTCATTCTCATTGATAAAGGTTTAGGCAAATATGTCATTCTATGTTATAGTAAAATTTAAAAAAGAAAGTTGACCCCCCCTCCCCCTCAAAGACAGTGTCTTATGAATCTGAAGTTGGCCTCAGGGTGACCTTGAACTTCTGATCCTTCTGCCTTTTTTCCCCCCAAGTGTTGAGCTTACAGACCCAAACCATCATATCCAGTTTATGAAATGCTGGAAATTGTCCTTGGGTCTTTATGTATGCTGCAAAGCACTCTACCAACTATATACCCTTAGCCTCAAAGGAAAAATATATGGAAAAATACACTTTCACATCTGGACCTTAATATCCCAGCTTAATGGTATTCATAGTGTTAGGTTCAATCCCCAACATTCCAAAGGGAAGAAAAAGTGCACTTTGAAGCCTGCATCTATGTATTCCTATTTCTCTGACTTTTTTGAAATGTGGTTGGTTGTTTCATATATGCCTCTTTTCTACCAGTGATAAACACTTACTCTGAAGTTTGATTTTTTAAAAAAATGGTATTAATATTAAAGTCTAGCTTATAGGTAAATAACAGGTAAATTCTGCATATGAAAACTAGGGCATATGTAAATAAGAAATTATGAAAATTTATGAGATTCTCTGAAATTTTAACCCCTTCTATTTTATGTGGCTTTACTAATATCAGTAACTGGGGGTTTGTTTTTCTTTTTTGTTTTGTTTGTTTTTTTTTTTTTTTTTTTTGGTTTTCTGTGTAGTCCTGGCTGTCCTGGACCAGGCTGGCCTCAAACTCAGAAATCTGCCTGCCTCTGCCTCCCAAGTGCTGGGATTAAAGGCATGCGCCACCACTGCCCGGCAGTAACTAGGTTTTTAGTAACATGATACTAGTCAAAATTTATATTTTGGTGGACTTTCATGATGAAATATTAATGTTGAGATCAATATTTAAGAATAAAAGTGTTCTAAAATAATTTATAGGTTAATGTATTTAATACAAAGAGAGCAACTCAATACTTGCTTTTTAAATTCTGTCATATGATAAAGTTATGTGTGTAGTTTGCAAAGGAAGGGTAATTTCCTTTTCTGTTTTCTGTGTATTGGAGTGGTTGTATTTTCTTAATATCCTTCAAATGCATAAGAAAATAAACATGAATAACTTTTATCAGCAGAAAGTAGCCTTTGTTCACAAGAGTCTTTATCTGAGATTTTTATAGACATTTCGATTTGGTGGACTTGAACTAGTTTATTTGAGGTCTATAAGATTATATTCTAAGGCAGGAGAACTTCTTAGTCTTAAAGTATAAAATATATACCAAAATACTATACTGCAATGAAATAATTTTAAAAACATAACATTTTTATATGTAACATATTATCTTGTGTATATATGAAAACCATTTTAGTTACTATTTCCAGCTAAGCATCCAAGATATTTGCATTACAGATATTACTTATTAGATCTTATATATTACAGATAGCTTCTTCTATTTGTTTGTTGGTTTTTCTTCACCAATTAACCTGAATTTTCCAGATGATTGATTGAGAGTTTGTGTTTGTGCGTGCATGTGCCGTGTGTGTGTGTGTGTGTGTGTGTGTGTGTGTGTGTGTGTGTGTGTGCATGATTATATTTGTTGATTTTCTTTTTTTATGTCATTTATGCTGTTAAAAAGCACTTTGGTTTCTACATTTATAGCTGTCATTCATCTTTTTTTAAATATGTAGGGGGCAGGGCTAAAGAGATGCCTCAGAGGTTTAAGAGCATGGGCTGCTCTTCCAGAAGACCTGGGTTTGATTTCCAGCAACCACATGATGGCTCACAAGCATCTCTAACTCCAGTTCCAGGGTATCTGGTGTACTCTTCTGGTCTCCATGGTCACTAAGCATGCACATGGTGCATATGTATACATGCAAGCAAGACACCTGAATACATTATAATTTAAAAAATATGTAGGGAACTAGGAAATCTGATACTAGTTTCTGTAAATGGATGTGATCACTATTAATGGGTTCCATTTTCCTCATTGATTTGAGATGTCATTTATTTATCTCTTCTCTGTCCTGCTGCTTGTTTCCTCTCCCTGTTCCACTATGTTATTAGTCTAGCATTTTAGTTTGTTTGTAATGACAAAGAAAAACCCTTGTCATTTTTTTTTTCTAGGTATTTCAGTAGAACTTGTTAATGTCACTTGTTTTTACAGTGATACTCAGTATTGACAGGTGGTAACCCAGTGTAGCTAAGAGCTAAAAATTCTGACTCGATTTCGATAGAATTGTTTGAATGCTTAATCATGGATTGAGAGATAAAATTCTTTAACTTTGTGAAGATGACTGTATGGTTGGTATGATAATGTGAAGCTCACTTTTTATCTCTTATCATTCCTGTGCACTCACTATATATAACTCACTTTAATATGCATTAAAGAATATTTCTTAGATAAGTCTAAAGCAAAACCTGTATCTTAAAGATTTCTTTGCAGCCCCATGGCTAAATAGAATCAGTGGTTGGTTCAAAAGGGTCTGTACTGTCCAGTCTATTCAGCCATCTCAAGTGTGTGCCTGTATTAAACCAGAAAGGAAAAAAAAATGTTTCCTTTCAAGGATCTTCAGTGAAAAAATTCTTTAGTCAAAGACAAGTTTTTTCCTGAGATTTTGAATAGTTAGTTGGTTCTTTATCCTTGTGCATGGAGTTCTGTGATGTGGTACAAAATACCTGTGGTGCAAACTTTTAATTCATACTGATAATGTCATTTCCAGCTCTTCCCTCCATCATGGCATTTATTACATCTCTACTTAGACACCCATTGGCTGGTGTTGGAAATACTGCACATGCTGGGAGAGAAATTGAGTAAGTTTATGAATTTCTATCTTAATTCTTTTTAAAAATCCTAAGGATTGATTGATTGGTTGATTCTTTTAAAAATCCTAAGATTGAACTATTGATTGATTGATTGATTGATTCCTGGCATATGGTCTATAATCCCAGCTCATAGGAAGCTGAGGCAGGAGGATCATGAGGCTAGTCTAGATTATATGCTAAATTCTGGGTCAGCCTGACTTGCGTAGTAAGACCCTGTTCAAAAGAAAAGAAACAATTTCATTGCATTACAAGTACTTAGTCATGTTTTAAAAAAGTAGATAAAAAGTATTTATGCCTCTCTTTCACTCAAGGTGTCCATCTTTCATTTAGCTGATTGTGAGTGTGTGCATGTCTGCTTGTGTGTGTTGAGACAAGGTCTCTGTTTGTTTGTTTGTTTCTTTCTTTGAGACAATTTTTTTTTTTTTAAATCCGTGTAGCCCTGGCTGTCCTGGAACTCCCAGTTGCCTCACTTGTCTGCAGTGCTACATTTAAAGGTGTGCAGCACAACTGTCTGGCTAAGATAGAATCTTTTACTGACTTAACCTGAACATTCAATTTTGGCTAAACTGATTGACTGACAATTACCCAGAGTCTTCTTTTCCTACCGTTGGATTATAGGCCCTTGGTGGCTTTTGCTTGGGTGCTGGGGATCAGAATTAGGGTTTTTGTGGTGATATAGCAGCATTTTAACCACCAAGATTCCTCCCCAGCACCCATTTAGCAGCTTTTTAGAGATTTATTTGTGAAAGTACCCGTGGTTCAGTTTTTCCAAGGCTGCGTACGTCAGATCTACAGTTATTTAGCCATGTCTGCTTTTTAACAATAGATTTTGATTTTTTTTAATATTGTAAATAATATTTCCCAGAAAACATATATACATGCAGCTTTAATTTGTATACATGTTCTGTAACATATTTCCTTAGACATAGAATGGAACATTGAAGTTTAGACATTAATTATAGATTATGTTTTTTTACTTCAGATTCTTGCCAGTAATGGATTTATGTTGCTAATACATGAAAAGAGATATCAAATGTCTCTTTTTCTTCAGTGGCTTTTTGGTTGTCAGTTAATGTCAACATCTTTACATAATTTTAATCTTCTGTTATTTGCTTGTCTTTTATTTTTGCAAATTTTCTAACTTTTAGAAGTTTATATATATGGATAATAATCTTATACTTCAGATGCTGTGATATATTTTGTTTTGGTCTTCTTTTCCTAGAGACAAGAATTTCTCTTAACTGTTTACCCCTGGCTGACCTCAGTATGTAGACCAGGCTGTCCTGGACCTCAAAAAGATCCACCTGCCTCTGCCTTTGGAGTGCTGGGATTAAAGGCATGTGCTATCATACCTAGCAAATGCTGTGAGGTTTTTGTTTGTTTGTTTGTTTGGTTTGGTTTAGTTTTGGTTTTTAAATTTTGCTGTTGGCATTTTAGTTTCCAAAGACATCTATAAGTCAATTCTTAGTTTTTTTTTATGTATGTATATAACTACATAGACAAAGGGCATTTACAGATTTATAGTGACTGTATTTCATCTATTTAGAACAATATTCAAGTGGACACACTGTTTTGTAGGTGCAGGTATTGGTTATTGTTTTCCTTGGTTTGCTCTGTTTTATGCCTCCAAACAATTATAAGTGGTCAGTATATCAGCATTAGTTAAAAAAAAAAAATCTAATGTTTTAGCTCCTTTGTTCTTAGAGTTGTAGGTGAGGACTTTTTTGTGTTTTTCTTTTATTTTAAAGTGACAGAGCAATAATGATTTTTAAAGATGGCCCCATTAGTACAAGAGAAGTTAGTTAAACTGAATATAGAATTAGAAAAGGTTGTTAGGTAATACATGGACCCATAATTGGCTATTCTCAAATTTAATTTACTTACAAAAACCCAAAAATCCTAAAACTGTATTTTTACTTTAGAAGAATCTGAAGAGGTAAAATCATTTCTTTTTCTTGTGAGAATTAATACCATCTGAGGTTTTAAAATAGAATTTATTTTATTTTGCAGAACAAGTTGTTTATGGTCGTCAGTTTATTAGTCAGGCAGGTGACAGTTTAACCAATGTCAGTCTCTTTGAAGAACATTGTGAACATCTTTTCTGTGACTTAATATGCCTCTCACTCAACAGATATGACAAGGTAATGCTTTAAGAGTTATTAACATGTTAATGACAATCCTTAATACATGTGGTTTAATACATAAGAATTTGAAATAGTTTCTGTGTTAATGTTTCTTGATTTGGTTACTAATATCTGGGAGCTAGATGTGGCAAAAATTTTGATATAAATGTTTACAATAGGCTGGAATTCATCTTACATGTTAATTTTTAAAGTGGTACTTTAAAATAGTATACATTAATGAGGTAATTTGTTTTGATAAGCATATATATTACATAATGCTCAAATCAGATTAAATATTTATCAGATATTTATCATTATGCTAAAAACATTTAGACTGTTTTGTTTTAGCTTTTCAAAATCCATAGTATGTAACTTCTCATTGTACATCAGTGTACTGGAAATTATTCCTCTGTGTGTGGTGTGTGTGTGTGTGTGTGTGTGTGTGTGTGTGTGTGTGTGTGTGTGTTAGTGTAGATGGAACAGATACAAGTATATAAACTGACTGAGGTTCATTGCAATATATATTCAAAACAGGTGTTGAGTAAAGAATGTTCTACTAGAAGATACTTTCACTAATATCCTTTTTACTTTCTTTAGCTGCTATTACACTGCTGGGCCTATTTTAGTAGTAGTGACAGACAGAGCTTATTTCTGACAGAATCTTAAATGTGTACTGTTTGACCGATGATTGAAGCGTTTTCTTTTTTGTTTCTTAAACTGAAAATGAGGTTTATCATGTAGCTTGGTTGTAAAGGAAACTTTCTCTTAAATTGAGGAAATATTTTAACTCTTTGTAGCAATCATACATGTGGCATGTAAAGAGCTCTGCTTCTTTTTGTAGGTTATGCCTTCAGAAGCATTAATGATTAGTCACTGCCCGTGCTCCTGTGTTAAAGAATTATGGGTTCTACTTATTCACCTTCTAGACCACAGAAGTAAATGGTCTGTTGCAGAAGTAAGTTGGAAAATTGATTATTTACTTGTGATTAGTTTGTTGAGAATTGCTGCTCGAAGCATACACAGTATTATATTTATATACTAGAATATTCTGGTGTATTAGCCTGTATCTTCCAGAGAATGTGCATTAACAGAATACGTAAGGACATTATAAAAGATTGACTAACATAGTTATAGGAGCTGATCCTGGCATGCATGTGACAAACTGGTGACACAAGAAAACAGTCTACACAAGTTTCAGTCTGAGTCCAAAGGCATCAAAGTCTGAGAGGCAGCAAGTGTAGTCTCATTTCAAATTTGAAGGGAGGGGGGGGAAAGAACCACTACACAAACTTGAAGAAGTCTTCCTCCATCTACAGGGCAGCTTTTTAATTTCAGTAACATGTCTGGTTAAATGGAGGGACTCACACACATTAGGAAGAGCAGTCTGCTTTAGTGAGTCTACTTATTTAAATGTTAACTTCAGAAAATTTAAAGTGTGTATTCAGTATAACATTTAACCACTGTCTGGGGACTTAATGCCTGATCAAGTTAATGCAACAAATATTTTACATTATTTATGTGTATGTGTATACACATAGTAGAATGAGGAAGAATCCTGAAGTAATATGATTTCCCTAATACATTGTGAAATGAAATGAGCAGAAGGCAAAGGATTTCCTTTTATGTAGGAAAGCAGAGAAAAGGGTGTGAGCACATGTACTGGCATACTCAAAGAAATACTGGAATGACAAGAAGCCATGGGCCTGGGTGAATTAAAACCATAAATTGCTGGATGCTATGTAGAAGTTTATCAGCAGTGGGGCAGGAGCCAGAGATAGATCTCCTCTATCTATCTCTGCCTAGTGGCTCTGCACTAGGGAACCTGAGGGGTTATTTTCAGAGAGCTCTTCTGAAGTGAAGCTGGAATTGCTGACTTCCTCTCAGAAAAGCATTTCAAGATGAGGCAGGATGAGGCAATAGAGTTGGAGCGTTTTTTTTTTTTTTTTGTTTTGTTTTGTTTTTTAAGATTATAATTACATTATTTATCAACAAACTCTCTTATCTACTGTCTAAGTGTCCCCCCACCCTGTCTTTCTCATTCAGATTCACAGCTTCTTGTTCTTTATTGTTGTTTCATATATCTTTGTGTGTATTGGTACTTTTCTCTGGGGAAGACTGTTTTTCCCACTATTACCATTCCTTAGTTGCCTGTAAGTCTTTCTGTAGGGTTGAATCCTCCTGAGCTTGCCTCTGTCCACATAAGTATGTCTCTTGGTGTCATCCTGTTCCGATTGTGTTTAGGCAGCCCCGTTGATGACGATTCATGGGTGTAACTTCTCTGACAAGGCAAATTTCCTGCTTCTCTGACTCTTAACAATCTTTTCATCACCACCATCCCCTTCTGAAATGATCTCTGATCTTTAGGTGCATTAATTTGTTGTAGATGTTATCAGATGGTACTGGGCTCCATTACTTTGTATTTTTTCAGTTGTGCTTTTTTGTGATAGTCTTCATTTGGTGGAATGATGAGGTTTTTTTTTTTGTTTTGTTTTGTTTTGTTTTTAGCAGGAGTGAGAAATAGATGTATCTGTGATCATAAGAACAGAGTTTTAGAATGTAGTTATATATTAAGTATGGGACAATTATAATTTTGTCTCTGATTTATGACTATACTAGCCCAGAGAAGTTTGCTAGGTTTCCAGTACAGGTATGATTTCCTTCTGAGTGGTCTTAAGTCCAATTAGAGAGCTGTTGGTTACTGCCAGGGTATGTGCTCCAATCCCCTTAGGCTATCATCTCTGTTGGTTGTTGTAGTTCAGAGCTGTCATAGTTGGTACAACTGTTGGTTGCTGCCTTCTGATGGAAACTAGTATGGAACCTTCTGATACCAGGAAAGCTAGTCCTTAGGGAGGAGACCTTTGGGTCAGATTGACGTTGGCTCCTTTGGCCCCTGTGTCTCAAGTGCGTTATGCCTTCTGTTTTAAACATATGTATCTTCTCCCTTTGGTGGGGAAGCAACACAGGGCAGTAACAATGTTTTAGAAGTCTCATGTGTAAGCCTTAGTTCAACAGAGGGTTTCTCATGTGTAAGCCTTAGTTCAACAGAGGGTTTCTCATGCCTGGTATCGAGGTTTCTTCTTTGTTTGTTTGTTTGGTTAGATATTGTATTAATCAACATTCATAAAATGAGCCTCATTATTTTATGAGTGGGATTTATTAGAGTTGCTTACAGGTTATAGTTCAGCTGTTACAGCAGTTGCTGTCTCCTGATAGAAAGTCCATGAATCCATCCAGCCCAAGAGTCTGGATGCCTGTCTCAGCTGATTTTCAGTATATTCCAGACTCTTAATAGAAGTGAGGGAATAAAGTTGCCAGCGAGAATGAAGGTGAGCAGGCAACAATCAAGATCTTCTTTTTTCTCATGTTTATATAGGTGCTGCCAGAAGGTTTGGCCCATATTTAATGTAGATCTTCCCTTTTAAAATGATTCAGTTAAGAAAAGACCCTCACAGGTTTACCCAGATGCTTGACTTTTAGTTAATTATAGATGTAGTCATGTTGACAACCAAGAATAGCCATCACATGTCTACCCCTTGTCAATTTGACATATAATCACATCTCCTATGTTATTCTTAATTTCCAAATGAAAACAATAACCAGGACATAATTATATCTAATATGATATAACTAGTGATACACAACTACAAACACATTACATGTTTTAGAATAGGTGGCAGTGTCCCTTGAGGGACATTCTTTTAGTATATTAAAACTTGAAATTGAATTGATGTTCTCTCAATTGATGTTACATTTCATGATAAAGACATCAAGGAAAGTAAATACAAATACTGCACAAACACATCCTAACAAAATAGTAGTTTTGTTTGGCTACTCGGCCTTATGCTTCTGGCAGGTCATGCTTCCAGCCACCCGGCCCACAACTCTATGAATCCGAGAATGAAAGACACACACACAGCTTATTTTTGAAATGCCTTGGCTTATCAAAGGTTGGGCAGTTCTAATCCTCCCGTGGCTAGCATACTTTTCTCTTTGGTACTTCTGTCTGAAAACCTTCTGTTACCTTCTGTGAGGCTCATTGGTCTATGCTGCCCAAGATGCTTTGCTTCTGGGCAGCCCTTCTAGGGAGCCGCTTTCCCGCTCCAACTACATTAGTATGGTCTTCCCTCTGCAGCTTTAAATCTGATCCGTACCTCACCCCTCAGTCATGGCAGTTCTCCTGTCTCCTCCCTGCATCCTCGCCTGTGCTAGCCAGGCCTGTGCTAAGGGTCCCAACCTGTCTCCCTTTTCCCAGTCATTGGCTGCTGTCATCTTTATTGATCAGTCAAAACCAAGTTGGGGACAAGGTTCTTCAGCGTTTGGACATGAAGATTCCTGATTAAATCTGTAGATCAGGATGGTCTAGAACTCACAGAGACCCACCTACCTGCCTCTGTCTTCTGTGTTCTGTGATTAAACGTATGTGCTACCGCCTGCCTTTTTTTTTTCCTGTCTTTTTTTAAAAAAATGCCTTAATTCTTTGAAGTTTATTATTTTAGATTTCATGTATTGGGATTTATGTAGGGTGAAGAACATTGGCAAACATTTTTACAGGACTCAAGTCTGGAGCAGAGACTGACTTTCTTAAATTTTTTTTTTTTTTTTTTTTTCTGACAGACCTGGGATGTAGACTTCTGTTACTTCTTTTTTATTTTTTTAATTTTATTTTTTTTAATTAATAGTTCCATTCATTTGCGTCTCAAATGATATCCCACTTCCTGGTTACCCCTCCAACACCCCCCTATTCCACATCTGCCCTCCCCCTTCCCCTTTGCCTATATGAGGGTACTCCCTCACCTACCCACCCACCCACACTTTTCTTATGTCTCTGTCTGATCTGAACAGAGAAGGCTAGGTAGAAGACAGCATCTGTGGGTCAGGTTGAGTCTAGAGTTTGCCTATAGCTTAGGTGAATGATGTCAAGCAGACACGACTAGGCTGGTTTGCAGGATCCAGTTGTGGTCCAAACCTGGATTTGGGTGTAAATCTGAGCATTTTGGGAAACAAGGAGGGCAGGATCAGGTGGACTCACCATGCTAGACCTGGAGAAGGATGCGTTGGATCTGGCTGAGTGGAGAGGTTAGAATGTGACATGGAAGGGGTCTGGGAGTGGTATGGGGAAGTGTAGGCAAGGTAGATCTTGGTGGAAGGAGGCTTGTGGTTGCTTATGGTGCAGGCAGCATGGCTAGATTAGATTTGGGCACTGGAAAGGGACCCAAGCTCTATCTGGGACATTGTGGAAGGGAGGAATGTGCAGGACAGAGCTAAGTGGTTTTTAGTAGTTTATTTGTTCTGCTGTGAGCATAGGCATTAGGAAGAGGCACTTAGGCAAAGTCTATAAGTCACTGAAGAGCCTAAGTGTGGTCTTCTCAAGAGCAAGTAGCCCTTAAGTATCTTAATAGCTATGTGTGTATGATTTTCGAGACTTTTGCTATTACATCTCAAAGGGTTGTTAACGGAGCTTAAATGAGTTAAGGATAGTTCTAAATGTGCATCCGTAATGTAAATGAGTTCATACAGTAAGTAGTTCCAGATGTGCTTCCATGAGATTACCACTTTAGAGTAAATGCCTAAAGTCACAGGGGTGGATGTGGAGTCAAAAAGTATGTTGTTAATGTAGGTACAATCTCAGTCTTCTAATGCTCCAACCCTTTAATGTAGTTCCTCATGTTGTGGTAACCCCAACCATCAAATTACTTTTGTTGATACTCATAACTATAATTTTGTTACAGTTATGCATTGTAATGCCAAATATTCTTGTTTTCTGATGGACTTAGGCAACCCCAGTTACTTGACTTCCCAGAGAGGTCATAGCCAATAGGTTGGAAACCACCGATTTATGTAGTCTTGTGAAATTTGCAGAAAACTGCAGGTTTATATATGGGAAAGTCCAAAGCTGTACTCAAACATAAGCTTTGTTCTCTTCTATTTTACCTTTCTTAACTTGAAATATCTCTACCAAAAAGGAAATATTATCTCTATATTGGAAATATTCATAACAATGTTAACCATACTGGAATGCTTAAAATATTTGTTTTTACTCTTTTTGAGTATTTCATACAATATAAATTAGAGGTATTCTTTCCTCTTCCCAAATTCCTTCTAGATCCCTCCCTACCTTCCTACTCACCCACTTCATGTTCTTTCTCTTTAAAAAATAAATTAGGGGTATACACACACATACACACATACACACACACATACACACACACACACACACACACACACACACCACCACAACCACCACCACCACCACCACCACCACCACCACCACCACCGTAAGAGTTCAATTTGTATTTTTTTACTACTCCAAGCATGGGGCCTGCTTTTGAGTGCATTTGATATACACAGTGTTACTCCATTAAAAGTGGTGGTTCCTTCTCCCAGCAGCTTTCAATTGCAAAAGGCTTCTTGGCTATGAGTGGGACTTTGTGCTGATTTGTTCTCCTCAGTGCTGGATTTTTGTCTGGCTTGGGCTTGTGCAGGTCTCGTTCATGCTGTCACAGTTTCTGTTGTTCTGATTGCTTGACTCTAAACTCGCAGCAGTTCTCAAACACGAATGAAAGTCTATTTTTTCTCCTCATGTTGCCTTAAATTTTCTGTGTCTTTCTACCCTGCTTCAAAACAATTTTAGTGTGGCTTTTTATATATCTCTAATTTTAAAATAATGTTAATGTTTCCTATGCACAAAAATAATTTGTTTATAAAGTGCACTGAAAAGAATATAAAAAGAAGTAATTGAAGTCATTTATATTTCAAATGAATAAAAACACAGTATAGGGGTTGAAAATAATAATAATCTAGATAGTGTTAGAATATACCAATTTGCCTATGTACTTTTATTGTTAAACACAAATTTGTAAAGAACTATAAACAACAGGATTTCACTATTTAGCCCAGGCTATCTTGGAACACTGTGCTCCAGCTGCCTCAGCCTTCCGATTATAGGTGTGAACCACCATGCCAGGCTAACAATGAAATCTTTTTTTAAGACATTTTTTTTTCTTTTTCTTTTGCATTGTTATTTGAGAGTTGGTAATATTCGACCTATTTATTGTCTGTAACTGAGGGAATTTTAAATATATTGTGGATAATATGATTCAGGTTTATCACATAATGGGAAGAGGAGAAGCTAGTGTAAGCCCTGAAATGATGAATTAGAATAGAGCTAGGTATGGATGTGTGTTTATATACATACATCTCCTATCTTTTTCACTAGAAGCAGTCAGTTCTAAATAAAATGGTTCAGATTGCTGGTATATACAGATTCGTTTCAAAAATGACCACTTTGTAGTGAACACCAGCAAGACTTCTTAGAAAAATAGGTCAGGTCCCTAAAAGATGAAATGGAGCCAGAACCATCTTATGCCAGATATTGTTTGCTCAAAACATGTCTGAAAAATACAACCGAAATGAAGATTGTCCATATATTAAACCAGGGATAACTTGATTTGTGTAAGACATGATTCAAAAGAGTTGTAATCTATACAGTACCTATAATATAAGTTGTAATCTATACTTGTACCTTACTGGTACAAGTAAGTAGGGAGAAGAGACTCTTTTCTGGTAAATATAGGTTAGGAAAACACTAGAAAACCAGTTAGTGTAACTGTTTTAAGCAAGATTTTTCATTGGTTGCTTAACATTGTGAACAAAAATGAGGTGAAGATGAGTTAATTCCATTTTTGTATTGGTTTGGTTTGTTTGCTGAGACAAAATCTCAGCATGGGTGACTATGACAGTCTCTAAATTGCCTTTCTTCTACCTCAGTCTCTGGAATAATAGATATGTTGCCATTACTTTGAAGCTTAAAATAAAATAGGACATGTTTGTAGTTTTTTAAATATCTCCACATAGTATTTATCACTTATCCAGAAGGAAATAGTAATCTCATAGATCTAAACAATCTGGAAAATGCCACCTAAACCACATAGTCAAAGTTAGCCAGTAATAGGATAAACTGACACCATGCACCTCTCGTAAGATGCAGTGAAAGTATGAGAATGTTTCTGTGACTTTCTTGCTCTGAATATGTGAGATCATCATGAAGAGACACCAGTCATCAGTTACTTCAAAGCATCAATGTTATGCATAGTGAAACTTGAGAAGCTGGTGTAAGAGATGCTGACATGACATGGTAACTAAAGGCAGCTTAGTGTTTCATAATGGTACCAGGGAGACTTTGAGTATGGGTTGTGCATAATATAAAAGAGAGAAACACATATAGGGAATAAGGAAGCATGTCTTGTAGTTGGAAAAGGAAAGGAATAGTAGGAGGAAAAATAGTAGGAGAATTGTTTTCCATTTTTAATGAAAATCAAATCAAGAAACCCAAAGTACCTGCTTAGTATATCAAAAAAAAAAAAAAAAAAAAAAAAAGCACCTAGTGCACTGCAGTGAAATCACAGGGTTTAAGGACAAAGAGATTAATCAAGTAACAAAAATATGCAGTGAAATTAGAGGCCGGGTGTGACATAGAGTGCTTGGATTCATTCCTTATTGTCACGCATATAGAAGTAACCATTTGATTGCTAGCTGACTTCTTAGCCGCAGAGGAATCAATTAGTGGAAGTTCTGTCTTCATTATAGTCAAACAGATAAAATTATCCATCAGCTTAAAAATCTCAACCAACAAAGGCAAAATAAAGCTGTTTCTAGTAGAATAACATTTAAAAAAAATGCTACAAGTTGGTAGCATTTCAGGAGAACACTGCTACTAGAGTGGGAAAGGACTGAAGTACAGAAAAAAATATACAGGAAACAGGAAATAAATAATTTAGTGTGGGCTATATAGTAGTTTAAGGCCAGCCTGGCAACTTAGCCAGCCCTGCCTCAAAAAAAAAAACAAAAAACAAAAAACAAAAAAAAACTTTAAAAAGCTTGAATAGAGATTAATGGTAGAGCACTTGCCTGGCAAAGACAAAGTCCTAGGTTTAGTTCCCTGAAACAAAAATCTCTGAAATCACAATAATGTTAGCATATAAACTGGGTTGGGCATGAAGAGTTAGTTCTGAGAGCTGTTTTGTATAAGAACAAAACTGCTTTTTTTTTACAACACATTTGAATATATCTGCTATTATTAAGGTCATCATTAAGAATAGACAAATTAATAAAAAGTATATGCAACTAAAAAGAAAACATAAATACAGTACGTTTGCAAATAGAAATAGAAGATTATTGACTTAAAAGTTAGTTTTATAAATCATCTGTAAAGATTACCAGATGATATATTTAAAAGATATACTTTCAGAACATTTTGTAGGATGTTGACAAAGGACACCTTTAAAGCATAAAATACATCAATGTTCATAATTGATGCTCTATTTTGTGTATATATTTCATCATCAACAGGAAATACTTTAACTGAATTATGTTCTTTTTGTTTCTATAGTCATTTTGGAACTGGTTGAATAAACTACTTAAAACACTTTTTGAAAAATCAAGTGACCAAAGAAGACCTGTTTCTCTAACCCAGGCCAAGGATCCATTAGGCTTTAGTTGGTGGATTAGTGTTCATGTAGCATCATTGTACCAGATTGATCGCCATGGTGTATCAGACGAAATGGTAAGATTCAGGTCATAGGGAAATTATTTTTCTTTCTTTCTTTTTTTTTTTTCTATATAGTGTTTCTATAAACATCTAATCTTGAAGAATTGAAAGTTCATGTGTTTATTGTTCGATAAATGAAAAGCAGTTTGTAGAAGACTTGATCTTCAATCCTGTCTCTGCTCATAAGTACTTGTGTGACTTTCAGTAAACGGCTTAAGCTTTTCTGATCCTCTGTTTCCTCGTAGAAAAATCATGGTCTGCATTGCTCCAGAGTTTGCCTCTCATCATAAATTTTCCAAGGGTGTCAAAGGGCAAGCATATGTCTCCTAGGAATGAATCAGTGGGTTTTGTATGTAATATAATAAAAGTATTTCTTTTGAGGCTGAAGATACAGCTCAGTAATTAAGAGCACATACTGTTCTAGCGGAAGACCCAAGTTTTGTCCCTGCACCTACACTCAGAGGGTCACAGCTGCCTGTTAATTTTAGCTGCAGGGAATCTGCTGTCCTTAGAGCCTGCTGCAGTCAACTGCAATAGTGCACAAACCCCTACACATATGAAAATGTTTCTTTTGCATAACATTTCTTTAGAGGTACGTGCTTTTCTCAGTTTAGCGTATTTAACAACTATCAAGTTTGCTTCAAACAAGACAGATTTTTATCTATTGTATATATTGTTTAGTTGGAAACACTCTTATGGTATTACTTAAACTTTCTTGTGATGTAAACCACCTAGTAAATATATTTATTTGAAACTCTATTTGATGTTTATAATTTCTATATATGTATAATTTCTGCCATTCTCAGAAATTATATCAGAAATTATATCAACATATCAGTGCCATAAATTTGGACTTCTGAGGCTGAGGCAGGATGATTGACTTGAGTTCAAGGGTAGATTAGGCTTCACTGTGAGTTCTAGGTCAGCTTAGCATACATAGAGTACCAGGTCAGCCAGGGCTGTGGAGTAAGTCCTGTCTCAAAACTCAGCCCCCCAAATAAAACAAGTAGGTTTCTAGTCCTTGCTGATTTTAGCAGTTGTCATGATTCTTTTTCTGACCCATTTACTAACTGCTTTTCTGGAATAGTATGCTAATGTTTAACATGTTTTAATTATTAGAATATTACAGAAACATTAAGTGAATTAAAAAATTGCCTATAGTTCTAAAGTTGTAGCATAAGCGTTTTTATTTCTCTTTCTGTTCTACCTTAATTCCTCTAAGAACACACTTTGTATTTTAATCAGTGTATATAAATGTGGTAATTTTTCAAGCATTTCTAAGTTGTGTTATATATTATATATAATATACATTAGAATACATTAATACATTATACATTAATACATTATAATACATATAATATACATTATAATCTGTGTTGATAAGAGGATTTATATAAGATACATTGTACTTTGCTTCAGGGAATATATGTTTAGTTTATTAGTGCTTCTTGGAACTGTGGTACCTCTTTGTGGTGAGTGCTTTATTTCTGTAGTGGTTGATACTTACCTCTGGATAGGCCATGTGTTGTTCTGTCATTGCTGCCACAGTGTGGAATGCACCGGTAGATCATTCTGAGATGTCTGGACATTGTTGCTTTTATTATTATAGAATCAAGATAGTAAGTCAATGTGTCTTTTAACTGGTTCCTCTGTTAGGTTTAAAAGTATTTACATAAATCTTATTTATGTGGAAAGATTTTTAAAGGAAATTGCCACATCTGAAAATGGAAGCTTTCTATGATAGAAATAATTATATGTAATATATATTTATGTATGCACATGTAAAATAAAGGTTGCTTTTAGATGTATATTCTCAGAGTTTTCAGTATTTCTGAACTTTGTTATGGCTTTTAAAAAAGTCTAGCTTTTTCCACCAGTAATTGTTTTTATTATGTGTGATATGCACTTTGCACTTAAAGTGTATTTAATATCCCAGTGGTTATTCACTTCTTAGTATGTTAAAATGTAGGAGAGAAAATGATATATCCATTTTGTAGGTACAGAAGTAGAGATGCATAGTGATTAAAGGTCACCTTATTTTATCACTTAGATAAAGTTGATTGTTTTTAAGAGTTCTCCAAAAGATTGTCTCTTAGAGGTAGATAGGAAAGTATACAGATAGAATAACCATGAGTTCCAATTTACCATAGGCATTTCACGTTAGCTGACGTCCATCATATCTGATTTTCACTTTTATTTCCAAGTTACCTCATTAGTAAATTTGATGGTCATTCTTATCTATTACAAAGTCATATTGGTTGATACCTTCAGAGTAATTATACAGATGCTAGTTTGGATCTGAAATATATTTAAATCATAAATTTGAAAATTGCCTTGATGCTTTTTCCTCTTTTACTGATATTACTGGTTACTGATATTACTGATTACTGATATTAGCTAGCTATCCCATAGAAAGTGGTTATATAGTACTGTGCTTTATTTCACTGGAGATGAGAGGGCTGATAAGATATAATAATGGTTATGCGTTTGCACCAGAGAAAGATAGTGTGCACTAAATTAGATGTTTCAACTTTCCCCAAAGTTTGATGTGAAATCTTTACATTTTTAGTAAGTTTCAGATATGATTATTATTTTTATAAGCCTGTAAAAACAATACAGCATCTCAGTTCTTATATTAGAAGCTCTAGCTTTTCATTCATTTCTGTTCAGTGTTTGCTCAGACTAGATGAGAATTTGTTATCCTCTTAAAATCCCAGTCAATCTATTTTAAAACCAAACACAATTTAAAGATATGAAATTCTTTTGGGCATTGCAAGAATCAATTTTGACTCCTTTTTCTGCCAAGAACATGGGATGATCAATCAGACACTGATGGTCCTTTTTAAAGCACTTGAAATGGTAATGAAATAAAAGTTGTAAAATGTAATCTTAAAGTGAGACTTACTGTCCCTAAGTGAGTCCCTGAGTAGTCTGCTGGAGACGGAAAGTAGGAGAGTCTGTCTGTTTCTGGTAGGGCTGTTACCTACAAAATGAAGTAAGCATCTCACTTTTTAATGGTGGAATCAAAATATAGAAAACATAGATCCAGGTTTATGACCTCTATGTGACTTGGCTTTTCAACATCAGACGTGGGCATTATTATGGTGAAGTAATATGCAGGAAAAACACTATCATACTTAAATTTAAATTATCATGTAGAAGTAAAATATGTTTTTTGTTTTATTGGCTTTTTTTTTTTTTTTTTTTTTTGGTATTATTTTTTCTTATGTTGGAATGCTGGATTTGGACATGGTAGTTTTCAAGACAGGGTTTCTCTATATAGCCCTGGCTGTCTTGGAACTCACTCTGTAAACCAGGCTGGCCTTGAACTCAGAAATCCTCTTGCCTCTGCCTCCCAAGTGCTGGGATCAAAGGTGTGCACCACCACTGCCCAGCTTACCTTTTTTTTTTTTTAAGAGAAAGTTTTTCTTTTTTTCTTTATTGTTGTATGTATACATACATATAAGTACATAAGTACAACTTGCAGAGCCCACCTAATGATGCTTCTGTGAATATGTGTTTAGGGCTGACCACTTGCTCTTTGATGTTGGATCAGAGAGAGCATCATGGAGAAGACCAACTTTCCCTCACTGAGAAGTCATTAGTTGCTTGTTGCCCTTCGTCTTGAGGTTGATCCTTGTATAATCTTTATCACCAACCTTCTTCTTTTGATACATAGTTTAATTTGTTTAGATCATCATGTAGTCTACTTTCACAAAATTATTTGTGTAAGAATTACACTCCTCTGACATTTTTGTTACTTCAATGCCTTGATAGGACAACTGAAATGTACTCATTAACGTGATCCATTTGTAAAACAAAAACTGATTTGCATCAGCCCTGTCCTGTTCCTCTTTACTTGACTGCAGTGTTGACATTTTTTTTTTTTTTTGTTCATAATGGTCTACAAGCTGTAAATTAGAAAAAACCTTTCCCTCCCCAATCTGCTTTTGGTCATGGTGTTTACCAGACCAATAGAAAGCATGCTAGGCATGGATCTCAAGCTGAAACAGTCATCGGTTGACCATTCAAACAATTGCTGTTCTACCTTTACCCCAGCACACCCAGTTAGGCAGCATACGTTGTAGGTTGAAGGTTATGTGACTGGTGACCCAATCCCTACACTGGAAGTCTTGCTTGGTTACAGGAGGTGGCCAGTTCAGGCTCTGTATCCCCCACTGCTCAGAATCTTACCTAAGATCACCCTCATAGATTCCTGGAAGTTTCTTTTGCACTAGCTTTCTACCTTGCCTGAGATGTGCACCCCAACTCCATTCCATTTTCTCACCCAATACTCTCTCCATCTACTCCCAACTTGATCTCTCCTATTCTTGTTCCCCAATTCTCCCTCCACCATTGAAATGTATTTTATTTCCCCTTCCCAGGGAGATTCATGTGTCCTGTTGTCTGCCCTCCCCCACTCCCCAGCCCTCCTTGATTCTTAGCTTCTCTGGGACTGTGGATTTTAGCATATTTCTCTTGTACTATAGAGCTAATACCTACTTATAAGTGAATACATACCATGTTTGTCTTTCTGGGTCTCAGTTACCTTACTCAGGATTTTTTCCTAGTTCCATCCATTTGTCTACAAATTTCATGATGTCATTGTTTTTAACAGCTGAGTCATACTCCAGTGTGTAAATATACTACATTTTCTTTATCCACTCTTCAGTTGAGGGACATCTAGGTTGTTTGTAGTTTCTGTATATTATGAATAAAGCATGTGACTAGAAGGAACTCATTCCTGACACTGCCTGGAGGACTAAGACCCAGAGACTGGAGAGCCCAGAGATCTAGGATAGAACCATATATGAATAGAAAATAAAAGTCAATGGAAAGATTCCTAGTGATATTCTGCTATACTAATAGATTGGTGCGTAGCCCAATTGTCAACAGAGGCTTTATTCAGCAGCTGATGGAAATAGATACAGAGACCCACAGCCAAACATTAGGTAGAGCTCTTGAAATTCTGCAAAAGAGGTTGAAGAAAGATTGTATAAGCCAGAGGGGTCAAGAACCTCACACAAAAATCCACAGAATCAACTAACCAGGGCTCATAGCGATTCACCGAGACTAAACCAACAGCCAGGGAGCCTACTTGGGACTGACCTAGGCCCTGTGCATATGTTACTGTTGTATAGCTTGATCTTTTTGTGGGATCCTTAACAGTGAGAGTGGGGGGCCATCTCTGACTCTGTTGCCTGCTTTTGGCAACATTCTGTCATCCTGGGTTGCTTCATCCAGCCTTAATACAAGGGGAGGTGCCTGGTCTTACTGCAACTTGATATGCATGGCTGGTTGATAGCCATGGGAGGCCTTCCCTTTCCTGGAAAAAAAAAAAAACCAACAGGAAGAGTGAATTGGAGGGGTGGTTACTGGGAGGAGAGGAGGAAGGGGAACTGGTCAGAATGTAAAACAAAGAATGATTTTAAAAAATAAATTAAAAAAGCAAAATAGGATAGATAAGTACATAGGGTAGAGAACAGGTGAAGTACCAAATGGAGTTTCATTTTTTTCTCTCATGGGGAGTCAGGGCATACTAACCTGGCATCACTGTGTGACAATATTCAGAGTGTATTCTGATTCTTAACCAGGGTATGCTCTATCTTTAGTGTTCATAGTTTTTTTATAGTTTTTTTTTTTGATCTCCATTACATATGCTTGACCTGTTAAGTGCCCACATAGCTGATCTCTAGGCCGGATGACCAGAAGTCACACTATTGTTTGATAGGGTTGGATCAAAAGGCTGCCTTAGGCTGCCCTAAGCCTCCATGGGTATGACCAGCCTCTTCTTGGTCATATCCTCAAACTATCTAACACAAAAAGCTTCCAAACCAAAATGTTCCTTCTAGGCTTTGGTATTCTAATACCTCAGAGATAAGTGATTATTTTGAATAATCATAATTAAAGTAATAGTCATTATTTTAATAATTGCTATATAACAAAAATATCTCACTCTCAGTTTCTAACAGTTGGGGATTTTTTTAGGGTATTATCTAGGTGGTTCCTGCCTGAGGATCTTTTATGACAGTTTGGTCAAGTTGTCACTTCCTGAAGGCTTACTTAAGGCTGGAAGATTTAATTTTGGCAGATTGTTTTAGTTTCCTATCTTGTGGCCTTCAGGCCTGCTCACAGTAGGGTTCGTTAGGTTAAAAATTAACAAATTGGAAGCTTCATGGAAATGACATACTGTCATTTATATAGGTATTGGTAGTCTGTTGGTAAGCATCCCATCTCTAGTAGGGGAGGGAATTATATAAATGCTTCAGTCCAAATTTTGGAGATCATAAACGGCTATCTTAGTTTGAGAACCGCACTACCCCACGTTTGGGAGTCAAAAATGTCTCGAACCACTCTATCAGTGTTTGACCCGCACTGCCAAAAGCCTTGGGGGCTAACCTGTTAGAGCTCGCACTGCCCCAGGCTGCTCCGGTCCTCAGGTCAGGGTTCAGCAAGAGAGAGAGTGAGGACGGACTCGAGGAATGGAGACCAGACAGAGTGTGATTCAATCCCGTTTATTCTTCAGTCTCTCTTCCTAGTCCAAGTCCCAAGTCTTGAGTTCCTAGTCCCTAGTTCCTAGTCCCTAGTGCCTCCAAGTTCCAAGTTCTTTCTCCAAGTGCTAAGTGCCTAATGCTAACTAACTCCAAGTTGTACTGTCTAATTCTAAGTTCTTCCAAGTGCCAAGTGCCTAATACCTAATTCTCTGTTCCATGTTGTACTCTTTCTCTAATGCCTAATTCCTACTCAAAGTTGTACTGTGTCAAATAATCTGTTGTCTGGTTCTCTGATCTCTCTTCTGTCTGCCTCTTGCCTTTTATATGTCTCACTTCTAAACCACGCCTCTAAGTCACACCCTTAAGTCATGCCCTTAGGCCTTGTCTCTAAATCTAATCTCTAAGTCATGCCCTTAAGTCTCAGCTCTAAATCACGCCTTCAAGTCTCACACACCCAAGGAAAGATCCTGGGTATCTAAAACAAGATGTTATCAGAATGTGCTCAGCTGTTGTAGGCTAATGCAATCAAGTCTCTTGTCAGGGTATATGGCTCAAGATGGATGCAAGGGTGATAGCCGCCTTCTGTCGGCTCCCCACACTTAGTTGCTGAATACTACTGCTACTGTGTTTCCTTTAGTAAGAAAGTATTGGTTTAGTGCAGCTAGCATGTTAGGTAAATATTTTATGCAAGTAGTAAATGTATATTTTATTAATTAGAGCTTATCTTTTTAACTATAGTCATCTGACAGTCTGATAGGAGTCTATACCTTGATTGATTGGTTGACTGATTGACTGAGACTGCCTCCCTAGTATTCCTGGCTGGCCTAGAACAAGATCAGACCAACCTGCCCTTGAACTCAAAAGAAATCTGCCTTCTGACTGCTAGTATCAAAGGTGTACACAAAGTGCTGTATCTTTATTTTTCAGAACTCTAGCTTTGCTTTTTGAAATTTAAAGACTTTTCATACCTTTTCTGCATTAGAAATTACTTGATTTTTTAAAAGTGCTTTTTATTGCTTCTGGTTTTGACTAGTGCCCACATCTCAGTTTCTAAGAACTTAGAGAACACCCTCCAGGCTTTCTTGTAAGAAAGGTAAATTTTTGTGAATCTTTTTAACAGTCCACTGTAGCTTTCTTCCTTGCTGCATAGAGTCATGAATAGAATTGGAATTGCCAAATAGACAACCGTTTGTTAAATGAAAGCATTATCAATATTGGACCAAAAAAGAAAATCCTTCTGCCACATAATCTTGTAATTAATAACATTAAATGTACAGAAAGAATATCAAGTTTTCTTTTTATGTAAAACTACAAAAAAGCTTTAATAAGGTAGATTATATTTGGATATTATAAATAAAATAAAGAAAAATCTCATGTCAGAAGGAGAGTAAGGAAGACTGTCATGTAACCGTGAAAATACATAATTGCTATATCATTTTTTCCAGTTAGATTATTTGTAACAACAAATTAAGTATTTAAAATATGTATAAGCCTATCGACATACTACTTTTATAAAATATGTCCGGATACAGTTTCTGTTGGATTAGAACAACTGTAGATTTATTTCTTCCAAGTATGTCAGCTAAGATTTTACTGAAAGAAATTAAAGACATTACAAAGGTATTTTAATAGTAGAATTTGACACTTGTACCATAATTTTAAATGTACACATAATCAAGAGCAATAGTCTAACAGCTTTATTCTCTCTTTTCAGAGACAGATGGAATCAAATTGGAGCTTTATAGAAGAACTTTTGAAACAGTCCGTCACTGTTCAGGTATGCAGTTGAAGTGAGGCAGTATGTGACTTCTGCATTTTATAGTGTAAATTTTACTTACAAGAGCTAAGCAAACTTAAACTGATTTAAATGATAATTTATTACAAATCTGAGATTCTTTGAAGGGTCAACTAAGTAATTCATATAAAATCCTTTAAAGATTTTTATTTTTAACACTGAATTTGTCAGTTAAAGGACAAAGATAATTATCTTAGTTGGTGACTTTGAAAGAATGTATTCAAAATAAGTGGAAGATGCTTTGGAGTTATAAGCTATTCCTTGACTGTATGATAGCAAGCCAGGCGACATGATGAAGGAGATAGTTGGTGGTATTGGAAATGCAGCTCTATCCCTCTCACAGCAGGAAGGTGACTTGCTTGCTGAGCAATTTGTCTTACAGGCTTGAATCATATTCTCACTGATAAGGTCCTCGTTTCTGAGCACTCATTTCATACCTTATCATTTTTCTTTCCGCAGAGCTGTTAATGTAGTGCTTCATGGCCCAGAGGTCAGACTTGACCTCCTTTAAAATAGTTTTAAATGCACTGTTCATCTCATCTTTAAATATGTTGTAGCTCTGTAAAGTTCTATAATGTAAGTAACCCTTTATGGAAGGTTATGGTGTGGAATATTTTTTAATTTGGGGAATAAATTGCTTTTCTGTTAGTGAAGATTATTTAAAACTTGAATTGACAAATATAATGTAAAAATTTGGCTTTGTGTGTGTGTGTGCTTATAGAAGGGATGTATATATGAAAACTAAGCCATCTCTCCACACCAAAAAGCTGAATATCTGAAAACATTGTAAATGATTGAAGGTACATGTGCTGTCTGGGTTAACTGTACATGAACATAAATGTTCTAGTTATTTCATGAACCTTACCAGTTATGAGCTAGATGTCTGCTAGAATACCAGGAGCTTAAGAATTTTATTTTAAAATTGTTCCCTAACAACTGTAAAGGCATTTTTGTTTCATATATCCTTGTATAATTTTAATTATCTTTTTCTGTTTTATAATATATTGGTTTAGTAACTCAAAACACTTCTTATATATTTTTTAATTTAGGAATATAGGATACCAGGGAGTAGTCATGAAATAAGAAATATACATTGCATTAGCCATTGTCATTTGTATCAGATACTACATCATTTTTTAATTTTATTCTTAAAATTTTATATAAATGAGTACTGTATTTCTGTCATCCCTTTTTTCTGACTTTTCTTCACTTAAAATTAAATTTATTTTTAATGATTCACAGTTTTGTGCAAACCAAGTACAAGTAACTTCAGTAAGTCTAGATAGTGTTAGTGTCTAGTAACAGTTTCAACATCAGAGTCAGAAACTGTAGTTAAGCTGTAATTACAAGTGTGCTTGGAACTTTCTTCTAGCCTTTTTCCCCTGTATCTTTATATTTAATAGTTAAACATTTTCCATAAAACTATGAATTTACAGAATTTTTGAGGTCTTTGTCATAGATTATTTCTTACATAGACACACATATATTGGTCAGGGACAACAGGAGAGAATTTGTCACTAAACTCCTTTCCATAGAAATATTTGTTTTTAATTAATCCTTTAATTAATACTTCACATGCCCTTTCCTCTTTAGATGTTGACTCCCTTTAACTTAAGACTTTGACATGTAAGGATTAGACTGAAGACTTTCTGCTTGTTAAATGAGTATTCTTTCATTACTCTCAGTCCCCTTCGCTAATCCTGAGATTTAGATACATGTACTTTCATAAGCTGTACTAGCATTTGAATGGTGGCAGTTGAATCTATTTTTAAGATTTAAGATATATAATCCTTAAAAACAGGTTGTATGATCAACGGTCTCAGTTTACCTAGCCTGGGGTTTCAGTGACCTGAGCAAACCAAAATAAAATAATAATGCTTCTTGAGCAGAAAGATCTTGACAGAACTGTTGAAGTTAAATACTTTCATTCCCAAAGTTCTGTCTCGTCAAGCATGCTGTAGTAAGTTGCCGGTTAGGTTAAAAATAAATCTTATATTGATGATTTTGGATAGTTATGTGTAGAGAAATCTATCTAGCCAGTTATGTATACCTGTAGGTATAGATAAATAATTTGTCTTTAAATTGACATCTCCATATAGTAACTAAACTAAAGCATTCAATACTTCATTATCAAATGTTTGTCCTATGAAACATGGCCAAATTTAATATGCCTGGCTTTCATTTTTCAGAATAAAACAGGAAGACGTTCTTTTATAAAAGTTAAAAGTAGTTTTTTGAAGCAAGTATGGTGATTATAAGTAGGATACTATGGTTGCTATTATTGTACTTCCTGTGGGGTTGCAAACCCCTTTAGCTCCTTCAGTCCTTTCTCTAACTCCTCTATTGAGGACGCCATGCTCAGTCTAGTAGTTGGCTATGAGCATCCTCCTCTGTATTTGTCAGTCTAGGGGAATTCGAGGGCGGGGAGGTGGGAGAGGGTGGGTGGGTGAGTGAACATCTTCAATGAAGCAGGGGGGGCGGTTATGGGATAGCGGATTTCGGGGGGGGACTGGGAAAGGGGATAACATTTGCAATGTAAATAAAGAAAATATCCAATAAAAAATAAATTAAAAAAATAGGCTATAATGGGGACAGTCACTAGATAGCTCTCGTTTTCTTTCTGTCTGTCTGTATATCTCTGTCTCTCTGTCTCTGTCTCTTTCTCTCTCTCTCTCTCTCACACACACACACACACACACACACACACACACACACACACTCCTGAGGTAAGATACTCACAGGGCTTGTTAAAACTACAAGTTGAGTAGCATTGCATAGTTTGCCAGACCAGGTTTAAGGCCTGTGGGCAACTAAAATTTGTGTACTTAAGGAGTCAAATTGTGGGGGCTGGAGAGAGGGCTCAGTGGATGAGAGCACTGGCTGCTATTCCGGAGGACCCAGGTTCATTCCCCCACAAATATATGACAGCCCACATCTGTCTGTAACTCCAGTTCCAGGGGATCTGATACCCTCACATAAACATGCATGCAGTCAAACTCCAGTGTATATCAAAAATAAATTACTAAGGGGCTGGAGAGATGACTCAGCCATTAAGAGCACTGACTACTCTTCCAGAGGTCCTGAGTACAATTCCCAGCAACCACATGGTGGCCACAACCATCTGTAATGGAATCTGATGCCCTCTTCTGGTGTGTCTGAAGATGGGTACAGTGTACTCATAAATCAAATAAGCAAATAAAAATTAAAAAAAAAAGTTCACATGTACTCAGAAGCAAGAGCAAATCTGCAACCTTGTTCAACGTTTCTTTAAAAAACAAGTGTGTCGGGGAGTCAAATTGTTAATCTTATTATATTTGTTGTGATCATTGAAGCTAACAGTGATATTTCTCTTTGGCAAATAACAAAATGTAGTTAATGCTAATGATAGTCCCGTGCTGATAATCTTATGTCATGATGTTGTTTGTGTTTACATTTTACCCCTAAGAGACACAGTCTAAAATGGGTTAAGCAGCTTTTGTAAGTTTGGCCAGCTAGCTAGCTAGGAAATGTTAGGATTGGGTTCGGAATCTTCTCATATAGTTTCCAGATACGTGTGGGAAACACCTCTGTGTTCTGTAGTATATTTGTTATTTCCCTCTGAATAATGTGATGAGGAATTACAGGCGCAGAAATGAATAAAAGTATCCTGAGGTCTTTCCACTTTATTTTAGGTTTGTTTTGTGGTTCTGATTTTAAGTGAATATGTCTACTGCTTCCTCTCTTCCTGCATTCTTTCCTTAACTCTCTGCAACTGAAGACTGACAAGTCTGTTCTATTTGCAGTTTAGTTGATACACACATATTTTTTCTTTTTCAAAATTAACTTCACTTTATACCCTTCAAAAAGGTTTAGTTTTTAGTCCAGTGTATGTTTTTGTTCATTTGTGTGAACCGTGCAAGCACAGACACCAAAGAAAGTACTGGAGTTAAGGCAGCTGTGAGCTACCTTCTGCTGGTGCTGGGAACTGAGCCCTGCTCTTCTCCAAGAGCAGTGTGTACTCCTAAGCACTGAGGCATCTTTCCAGCCCTGAACACATGGTTTTTAACAGACATCTTAAAATTAATGGAAAATGGTTTAGAATAAGGGAATAGTTGAGTGTAGAATGGGAAAATATAGACTAATATAACGTGTTCTGTAATTGTCTGTAAGTTTATAAACAAACAAATATCTTTCATATATCACACTCAACTGACTCACTTACCTATCCTTCCAGAGCAGTGGATAATATTTGAAACCATTTTATTTTTATCTATAGCCATTAAAGGTCAATATTTTTACAACTTCAGAAAATAAAAAGATATCCTACAATGCTGTATTTAATCCTTTACAGTTGTATTCAGAACAGGTTCTGGATTCAAAGAATGTAGATCAAATCTGACATCTACTGCAAATTGTTTTCATTTTCTTTTGATATAGAATATTCTGTGTAATAGATTTAAGTGGTGTACCTTGCTCTTCCCCTTCCCAAACTGCCTACGTTTTTGGACTGAATATTCTTTTTTGGATACTACATGACAAAACAAATTTCAGATTCCAAATAAACCCTTCAAGATAAATGTTACAGGCCCCCCTTTTCCCTGCCATACTCACACAACTATGCTCAGCTCAGTATTAATGCTGTAAACACCAGGATGAGCTTAGATCTAGATTTGCTTTCATAATAAAGTCACAGTGATGGACTTGGTTAAATGAATATGCAGGTACTTAAGTGGAAATGATCTCAGACTCAGTCTTAAATTTGTTTCTGAAACATTTATGGAGGCTTTTTGATGAATGAGACATGTTACTGAGCCCTAAAGATATTGTTCTTGGCCTGAGAGAACTTGCAGATGCTTGGAGTGTGATGGGCCTGAGAGAACTTGCAGATGCTTGGAGTGTGATGGGTCTACCAAACTCTCCCTTTGTAGTTATTCATCCTTGGTCATCATTGTTTACTTGGTCTTTTCATATTTCTGTCTTCTTTCATGTTTCTGTCTTCTTCCATCTCCTGACTTTCTTAAACAGTGTAGACTACACAATAAATACAGTCATTATCTTAGAAAACCTTTCATTCCTAAACTCTTCTTTGCTTAAATCTGAAAAGCCCTACTTATCTTCTACTCCATTCATTCACAAGTGAATATTGCAGGAGAAAATTCATCATTCCTTCTTACTTTTCCACCTGTACATTCTTGATCGAAAGTGTTAAGTAGCAGTCTACTCCAGACGTTTTGCAAAACAAAAAAGGAGAAATCCAAAACAAAGACAATGTATGCTAGTGACTTAATTTAGAACACTTCTGTAGCACATTTAGCTATACCCAACCCACTATACTTACTTGGCAGTTTATTGAGAAAATCTATCTGGCAAATTAAAACTCCTCTATCTTTGCTAATTTGTATCTTCTGACCTCTTTTGTAGAGGAACACTTTTCTTTTCTAGAGGAAGTGTTTTTGTTTTTACAGGAACTAATTTCTTTCCATAAACACTATATAGGGAAACTCATTTGTTGAAAAACTTTCTTTATATATTTCCACTAAAATATATTCTTCATCCCCTTTTACCTCCTCAGCCACCCATAATTCAGTTTCTGACATGTTCAAAGTGCTCTTGTCAGAGGCACCACTTGTATATTGTTAAGTCTAAGAGTCCTTCGTTTTTTTATTTTTTTCAACTTGTCAATAACATTCAACTCTTGTCATCATTGGATGTATTTGAAATACTTGTTTTGGTTTTCATGATAACTAATTTTGTTCCCATTTCATTGGCCATTTGCTTTATAGAGTCATCCACATTCCTTTACTTAGTATCTAAGTGTTAGAATTCCAAAAAAACTTTGCGTGTTCTTTCCTTAACTCATTGGTACCTATCCTCATAGCTCTGAGAACTATTAAGAAAATGTTAACACTTAGGTTTATACTAACTACTTTGACTTCTCCTGAGCTTTGGACCTATGTGTTTTATTATGTACTTAGCACCTGCTTGTGGATGCCTTATGCATTTCCTCTGTACCTTTTCACTATTCTTTGCCACAACCCATTTTATAAAAGCTGAAATCTATGAAGTTTTCTTAGTTGATATCTTCCTCTGCTTCTTTTTCAAACCCATGTGGAGTTCTCTTATTTAGACTTTCTAGAGTTTTCTCCTTCCTGTGATCTTATTTTTAAATATTGTTATTACATTTATTTATGTTTGTGTTGTGTGCATGGACACACATGGGCCATGGACTGTGTAATAGAAGTCAGAGGATGGCTTGCAGGAGTCAGTTCCCTCCTTTTGCTCTGTGGGTTCTGGGCATCAAACTCAGCTTGGCAGCAAATGTCCATACCCCAGCTCTCAGCCTTCTAATAATTCCTTTTCTTCCTTCTCTCCCTTCTTCCTTCCCTCCTTCCCTCCCTCCCTTCTTCCTTCCTTTCTTCCCTCTTTCCCTCCTTCCTTCCCTTTTTCCCCACTCCCTCTTCCTTTCCTTCCTTTCTTCCATTCCTTTCCTTTTTTTCTTTTCCTCCCCTCCTTCCCCTCTCCTCCCCTCTCTCCCCTCCCCTCCTAGTGGCACTAGACCCTCCTGAATGTTAGTAGTAACTCTACTACTTCTAGCATTAATCCTGTGGTGTTTTTAAGAGCAAATATAGTTCTTTGAAAGAATTTGCCTAAATTCTTAAGATGAGCCAGCTTTCTGAGTTTTGTACATTTTAATTGTTATGTCATTTCACATCCTTTAGTTGTATTACCATTTTTGTTCTTTGGGTTTCTGATATCAGTTTTCAGACATATATTGTTTGTTTTTAAATAACTGAATTATAAACTTTCAGTTATCTGAATATGCTAGTGGTCTCCAAATGAGTTTTGTTTTATGTCCAGATCTTGTATTCTGAAGGTTGTGAAAAGCCATGTTTTGATGATACATATTCTTCAATTTTTTAGTGGTAGGTAGTTCAGTACATTATCAAATGATAATCATGTTACCAGAACCATCTACTGCTTTATGACTTCAATTTTTAATTTTTTTAGGATAGTATACTAGAAGAACAGCTACGAATGCATCTTCATTGTTGTTTGACACTTTGTGATTTCTGGGAGCCAAATATTTCAGTTGTCACCATTTTATGGGAGTATTATTGTAAGAACCTGGTAAGTAAACAGAATATGGATTTGCTCCAAAAATTTGAAATTTATAATATTTGAGGGGCTTCTTATGATTTAATTTTGTGAATTATGAATTTTTTAAGTACTGTTTTTTGTTTGGAGTAGGATGTAGCTTGCAAGTATTTTACCTTTCATAAACGTTGTCTGTAGACACTGGCATATGGGATCAGCATTTGGTGTCTCTTCTCTTTTGAATGGGTAAGCAAAGTAACCAGAAGTATATGATCATACAAATTATAAATCCTTTATTTATAAATTAAAAAATAAATTTTAAACTTGAACATTTAAAATTTTTTATATTTTTATTTATGCGTATGGGTATTTTGTCTGCATATATATTTGTTCACCATGTGTGTGCAGTGTTTTCAGAGGCCAGAAGAAGCCCCATCATATCCTCTGTAACTAGAGTTAGAGATGGTGTGAGTCACCATGTGGATGCTGGGAATTGAACTTGGGTCCTTTGGAAGATCAGACAGTACTTTCTTAACTACTGGGCCATCTCTCCAGCTCCCCTCACTTATTATAATATCATAATGCTTGGGCTTTGATACAATTAATATTCACTGTTGTTCACAATAAGAATCAATCTCAGTACCTGAGTAATCTTTAAGCTATATATTATAGACACACTGGTAAGGAAAAAATTAAAATGTCATGTAATACAGGACAGAGTTTTTTATCCTTCTATGTGAACATAGAAGATTGTGATCTTTTAACTTGATCTTTGGGTCTTTGTAGAAGGGTCTGGGCTGAAGGTGCAGTATACATGGAGATCTAAGAGGGCATTGTTCATTCACCTGTGGTGCTTCTGAAGGGAATAGAATTACTTGGAGAGATGGTACATAAGTCTGATAGACTGGTAACCTGAAGGGGTGAGAATTGAATTCTAGTTAATTCAGAAAATATTAGATACCTCCAATGTGGCATCAGATATGTTTGACAGTGTGGTTTATGTAAATAAATAAGGTGCAGGTGAATTAGCAGTAGTGATGTACGCAAATAATGTGGCTAAAAGTAATTGGATTTAAAAAGGAGAGGAAGAATTAGGAAAATAAAAAATTTGAAAACATTTCAAAACCTCAGTTACTTTTGTGAGTAAGAAGAATGGGTTTAGCCTGGCAGTGGTGGCACAGGCCTTTAATCCCAGCACTTGGGAGGCAGAGGCAGGCAGATTTCTGATTTTGAGGCCAGCCTGGTCTACAGCATGAGTTCCAGGACAGCCAGAGATACACAGAAACCCTGTCTTGAAAAACCAGAAAAAAACAAAAAAACCAAAAAAAAAAAAAAAAAAAAAAAAAACCAGGTTTAGAATGTTTGAATTTTGAGATAAATAGATAACTTCTTTCTCAGATAGAGAATGGCAATGGAAAGTATTCCAGCAAATACCAAATTTTATTTATACCTAGAGCTTATTAAATTAGAAAATTTTGTGTGAAATATAGTATAGGATGGTTGGAAAAATGACAGATTTTGAAACAAAATGTGTTTAATGTTAGTCAGGAGTATTCTGTCACAGAATGCATGGGAAATAATTAACAGAATGCCATAATCCAATTTTAAGTAATTCCATTGCTCAGAGAATGAAAATTCCAACATAACAAAAGAAATGAATGAAAGCATGGAGTAACTAAATTCTAATAAACTGATTTATTAGGAAGTGCTACAATTTTATAAAATCACCATGTTGTATGTTTAAGGAAATGGAACATTTAGACAATGAACATTAGTGTTTGTTAAAACTAATCAGAAAAAGCTGTTGGGAATCACTGATATCATCAGATTGGCCAGCAATCTGATCAACTTTCACATCACAGAAAATGCGTCTTTATGAAATAAATAGTAGGAGCTATTTTAATGAATATTCTACCAGTGATAAGTTCCAGCCAAACCTTTAATACGGTCAAGCTGTCTTTACTGGTATGTTAAGTATCAAAGAATGTTAAGTGAAGATGTGAGAGAATAAACCAGAATCCACTGTATATGTGTCTGAAATGGTCAAAGAACAAAATCAATGAAATAAAAAAGCTTAAGTGACCTTTAAGGGATACACACACACACACACACACACACACACACACACTACACACATATAAGTAATGTATATGTTTGTTTGACAGTTGTACATTCATATTCATTGTAGCACTATTTGCAATCCTCAATTTAGGGAATCAGCTATGAATATCCATAAAAATATGAATGGATTCTTGCCTTTTGTGGCCATTGCTACAGTAGTAGCAGCTACCAGATGAAGTTCATTCTCTTTGACCTTACCAAAGCAAGGACTGTAAAAGCATTCTAGTACACATCTTCATGTTTGGGGAAAGATGTCTTTCCCATTCTGTAAAAACCTGAGACAGAAGCTCAGTTTTTAATCTGTGACTATCCGAAGTGTTGATGAAATTCAGGTCATTCGAGCTTGCGATAAAGATAAGCATGTTGGTAAAAGTAGTCTACTTTATAGGGGAACTCTCATCTTCCTTGGACCTAGTACACAGGAAGATACTAATGGCACAGGTGTCCATGAAGTGACTTGCACCAGCAAAGTGCTCATCACCAGGATAAAAATAAACAAAGATGTAGGCATAATGTTATTGCACACTGTGTAAAGATTGTCTTTGTATTACTTAAATGCTGATTTCTCTGCCCGCATATCTGGTTACACTCTGGACATGTCATTGAAATGCTTATTCTAAGAATCTCTAACTCAAAGTTGTGTTAACATTGCTCCACATTTATTCTCTGATTTGTCAATAAAAACTGATCAGCCAATGACTGAGCAGGGGAGAGAATAGGACTGGACTTCAGTCCTAGTGGAAGAGGGGACAGTAAGGGAACAGAGAGAGAGAGAGAGAAGGAGAGGGGGGGGGGCAGAGAACATTTAGCAAAGTCCAGGAGACTCCATGGGAACACACCTAGAGCAGGGAGAGCCAGACCTATACTGAAATGCAAGTATCTCAAGGATTTTGACTGGGAGGGTAGCTAGATTAGAATAGATTAGTATATTCTAATCCCAGAGGATTAGAATAGATTAGTAGCCACTCAGATATTGTGGTGTAAAGCTTATTAAATAAATCTTATAGACTTATTTATTTTGGGAGTTTGCAGAGATAGAGAAAAAATTACCACATTTAAAATTACTCTAACACAAAAACATTTAAAAACTCTTGAATAGAAAATCAAGTAAACCTGGTGGAAAAGGGAAAATAAATAAACAATTGAGAAGATTCAAGAATAATCTTAATATACACCTTTTATGAAAAATGACTTATGAAAAAAGCTGGTTAAAAGTTTGATATATATATATGCACAATGAAGTTTATTCAACCATAAAAAACAACATTTCTATAATTTGGAAGTATTGTTACGGTAAATGAAATAAGCTAGACTTAGATAAACGTCTCATTTGTTCTATCATAAGTGGATCTAAATTTATCTAAAACAAGGTATCAAGACCAGGCATGTTGACAAATGCCTTTAATCCCACATTTGAGGTGAAGGCAAGCAATCTTTGTGAGTTTGAGGCCAGCCTGGTCTATATAGTGAGTTCTAGGACAGCCAGGGCTACGTAGAGAAACCTTGTATCAGAAAAACAAAACAAACCCAAAGCATCAGAATAAAAGGAAGTTTTAAGGATAACAAAGTGACTAGTCAGAATGAATGGTAAAGGGAACTGAGTATGTGATCAGACCACTGATATGGTGGTTTAAATGAGAAATATCTTCCATATTCTCAGTCATTTAAATACTAGTTTCTCGGTGGCTGTTTGGATATGGTTAGAAGTGTGGTCTTGCTGGAGGAAGTTTGTTACTAAGGGACATGTTTTGAGATTTCAAAGACAAGCACCATTCTCAGTTTTCTTCTAATTCCTTTTTGTGGTTCAAGCTTTTAGTGTTCAGCAGCTCCAGCCACCTTGCTTGCTTGCTGTCATACTTCTCTGCCATGGTAGATGCCTATTCTTTAGAACCATAAGCCAAGTAAGACTTTCCTTCCACAAGTTGCCTAGTGTTATAGAATTGTAACCAATGTAACATGCTATACACATGTGAAAATGTCATAATGAAACCCATTGTTTTATATAATGATGATCTATGTTAAGTGCTCATTATCCAAAAAATTAAATTACATAACAGAAACATTGAGAACCATGGGAAAAATAGGCTTTAAGGGACATAACTTCATTGGACAAATCACATGGTAAAAGCACATTTTGGGAAAAATACAAAATTTAAAGACCCCATCACGTTTTCTGTTTTTATGTAATTAAAAAAATTTGGGGGTATATATGGTAATTATAATCTAATAAAATATATTTGTAATTACAACAGGTTAAATTTTTATGAACTGATTGGTGTTTGCAGCTTTCATTTTATTTACTAAGAAACTTGTATTTATAAAAGCTATGTTGTGCTTTTGTTTGTTTGTTTTTCATTTAGAATAGCTCCTTCAGTATTTCCTGGCTTCCTTTGAAAGGCCTTACTAATATTATCAAGTCACCTCTGTCGATGCTTACACTGGTGAAGAACTGCTGTTGTGATAAACAAGACCCTAACCTGTATAAATCCAGTAGCAGTTACATCATCTTTCTTTGCATTTTGGCAAAAGTTGTTAAGAAAGCAATGAAAAATAGTGGCCCTCATCCTTGGAAGCAAGTTAAAGGAAGGTAAGTGCTGTGTAGTATCTTTTTGGTCATGAGTATTCACCAGTACATTTCTAACTGTAACTATTTATATTTTTAAGTTAATTTATGATTGGAGTCTTTGCTTATTTAAAATGTATTCTTTAACCTTGGATGCCAAATTTTTTTTTGTCTTGCTAATATGGTATAAAGAGGAACAAACTTAATATCCATAAATTAGAGGGTTTCGGTTTCTTATTCATCTAGTTATCACTGAAAATTGGACTTCTGTGTATTAAATACCAGAGTATTAACAACAGCTTTGGCTACAACTAATTGTAATGTTATATAATCCTTTGCTTATTGAAAGTGATGAAATTTTATTTTTTAATTTTTAAAAAATGTTTTTATGGTACATTGATAGCTATTAAATTCATTGATTCTTTTTCAAAATATTTTTATTATTATTTTACTGTTATTTATTATGTGTACATGTGTGTGTGTGTGTGTTTCTGCATATCTGCATATGCCTGAGGTTAGGGGCATCTTTTGGAGCTGGAGTAACAAGCAGTTGTAAGCTGCTAATGTGGGTTCTGGAAATTGAACTCTGGTCCTCTTTAAGTACAATATATTTTCTTAACCACTGAGCTATTTTTCCAGCCTTTTTGTTTTGTTGTTGTTTTGGGTTTTTTTTGAGAAAAGGTTTCTTAGTGTAGCCTCAGCTGTACTAGAACTCTCTCTGTAGAGCAGTCTAGCCTAGAACTCATAGTTCTCCACGTGCCTCTGCCTCCACCACCCAGCAATTGTTTAAATTTTTTGTGTTCTTTGAATCCAGATATTTCAATGTTGCTTCCTTAAATGAGACTTGACCAGAACCTAGTATAGCCAGATATCTCTCTCTACTCTTTTCATTTGGGGACTATGCCTACTTTTCATTCTGGTTTGATGTTCTCTTCCTCTCCTTTTCTCTCTCCCCTCTCCTTCCCTCTCCCCTCTCCCCTCTCCCCTCTCCCCTCTCCCCTCTCCTCTCTCCCCTCTCCCCTCTCCCCTCTCCCCTTCCCACCTTTGTGTGTGTGTGTGTGTGTATGTGTGTCTGTGTGCATATGTGTATATTTTCTATTTTTGAGTTTTCCTTTTTTAATGGATATGATCTACTTGTTTTCAATTTCCATGACTACATGGAAACCCTCCTTTTAAGCCTTTAAGATAGTAGCAGTAAACTACTATCTGATACTTGCTTGTTTTGTTTGGTAAGAACTTTGGGGGAGAAAATATTTCTCTTTCTGACATAAAGTTTTCAAAAATTGTTTAGTGAACTGAGTGTGGTAATATGCCCCTCTAGCATCTGGGAAGTAAGCCAGGAGAATTGTTATCTCAGGATCATCCTTAGCTACATAGAGAGGTCAGGACCAGCCAGACTGAATGAAAGACTTCTCAAACATACTTCTATGAGAAACTTAATACCCTTAACTCCATTAAGAAAATTATTGTAACAAACCTGATAACATTAATAAGCCAATACTATATACTAACCACTGTGGTGATGTTAATAGGGAGGAAAGAGTATTCAACAGGTTTTTACTTTGTGGAGCATATTACTTCTTACATTCTTGTTAATATTTTATATTAATTCATATACATTGTTCCATCGTACATGAACATTCAGTCTCTTGTATGCTTTAATTATTTATGTTTGAACAACCAAGTATAGAAGCTACAAACTTGGCAATCTATGAGTAAGAAGTCAGGATGAATTGCTTTTTCAATCCTAAGCCCCTGAATGTTGAGAGAAATATCCATGAGCTGTTAGGTACAAAACTGATAGTCTTTGATGTGTGATTCAGTTTCTTTTTTTGTTTTGTTTTTTTTTTTTGATTGGTTTTTTTTTCTTTATGTGAAAATCTTTATTGGATATTTTATTTACATTTCAGATGCCATCCCCTTTCCCCATTTCCCCTCTCTAGAAAAACCCCTATTCCACCCCCACTTCCACTTTTTGCTTTTATACTATTTTTTTTAATGTTAATCAAAGGCTTTATAAGTTTGGTAATGTTCAATATCAATCAGAAGTGTAGCCCAGTACCCAACCTAGATATATCAACTATCTTTGACTGCCGGGGACACGCAAACATTCACCTCCATGTCCCCCACTCTCTTGTCACCTAGCTCCTCCTCTCCTTCTCCTCCTCTCCTTCCTTCTTATCTTCCTCTCCTTATTCCTCTCACCTAAATTCCTCCTACATATCACTGTTCCTGTTAAAATAAAACTTTTCTTTTAGTATACAATTAGAGCATGACTATACGAATTTGTGTCAGTAAGGTACAAGATAGACCTAATACCCAGTCCATCATTTTGTTGACTAAACAGAACCTCTGTCGTCCCTCCTAACTAAAAGACTTAATTCTGAACCTGGATTTTTTTTTTCTTGGCTTTAGAATGAATGTTCGCTGAAAACCATCCTCTCAAACCTTTGTTCTCAAAGTAAATAGCCGGGATTGGCTATGAGACTATAAGTCTTCAACCCTGTCAGAAATCCAGAATCACTGAGTTAACTGAAATTATGGGAAGCACCAAGCATAGCTTCTAAAACTTAGCCAAATTATAGAGACCACTGAGCACCTGGACAGTCCCTATACTACAGAATGTTGGATCATTTGATCTTCAGCCTTCTGGCCCAGGATCATCTGACAGACTAAGTGATGCAGAATTATTAAGGGCTGATTACTCTGTCTTGGCAGATATAATTAGTCGACTATTCTGCAAGTGTGTCCTTTTCTGGACAGTGATTTGTCTGTAGATGAAAAGAGGCAATTCTTGCCTAGTGGCCACAACTGGAGTAACTCCAAAGATGCTCAATTTCTTCTTAGAATCCAAGACAGGAAGCTGTTAGGAGCAGACAGGTCTCTAATCAAAATGAACGTTAATACAGAAATGTTTGTAGAGTCAATTCTGTGGACTTCTGATGTTTTGAAAACCAACTATCCATGTAAGGCAATCTGGACTATTGTTTGTTAACTCCTTTCAGCTAAATAAAATATATAAAACACCCTAACAATAAACTCAGAGCCATGAATTTGCTATAGGCCCTTAACTCACAGGCTAACCATCTCAAATCAGTTTAAAAACTTAAAGAAGGACTGGGTCTAAGCCTTGTATTTCTAAATGTGTTATATAGGCACAATGCCCATGAGAGTATCAATATTCACCTCGCTTTTATATCAATAAGAAGCTCATACCAATGAAAACCTTAAATTTTAAATCAAAGTAAATTTTGTACCATTTAAGAAATTATAATTTCATCTTAATAACAATTATACATATTTCTACAAATAGGTTTTGACTATGCAATAAATCCTAGGTAATCTTCCCTGTTCCAACAAAACCACTACTTTTCCGTAGAAAGACAGCCCAATATTAACCACCTCAGTCCCCAAGCCCAGGGAATAGGGGCACCAACTCTTCATTAACTTCTTCAAGCTGATTATGGGCGTTGAGATATTAGAAGAGGGGTAGGGGGAAGAGTAAATTGATAAGCCTCTGACATCTGTGTCTTCACTGCATCCAGGTGCAATTCCAGGACATCAGAGGTTCGAGCGGGTCTGCTCTGCTCGCTTGATGAGTAGATACACCGAGGCTGTGTATTCTGCAATATACAATTCTCAAAACAAATTTTAGTATCAAGATAATTTTTTGTTTGAATTCTGGAATCTAATCTTCTGGCAGCCTGCCTCTGTCATGTCTAATACATATAATTCTGGGAGTTTCTATGAGGGTGTACTTTCAACATCCTCCCATTTTCACCTCTCTGTTCTCCAATTCCCCAACACTAGGAAATCTAAACTTTCAGTCCCCAGGGCCCTCTACTTCCACTGATGCATAACCCCTTATCCCATCCCTCCTCCTTCAATTACTATGAGGGTGTGCTCCCACCATCCTCTCATTTCCACCTCCCTGCTCTTGAAATTCCCCAACACTAGGGAGTCTGAACTTTCAGGTATCAAGGCTGTCCACTTTCACTGATGCCTGACAAGTCTGCCCTCAACTACCAATACAGGTGGAGCCATGGGTCCCTCCCTTTGTGTTCTCAGGCTGGAGATTTTAGAATGGCTACTCCAGCTTGTTTCTTAGGGCCATTTGATTGAAAAATTGTTTTCCAGCCTTTTACTCTAAAGTAGAGTCTGTCTTTGTCACTGAGGCGGGTTTCCTGTATGCAGCAAAATGCTGGGTCCTTTTTTTATGTATCCAGTCCATTAGCCTATGTCTTTTAATTGGGGAATTGAGTCCATTGATGTTAAGAGATGTTAAGGAGCAGTGATTGTTGCTTCTTGTTATTTTTGTTATTAGAGGTGAAATTATCTTTGCGTGGGTATCTTCTTTTGGGTTTGTTGGAGGAGGATTACTTTCTTGCTCTTTCTAGGGTATAATTTCCCTCCTTGTATTGAAGCTTTCCTGCTATTATCCTTTGTAATGCTGGGTTTATGGAAAGATATTGTGTAAATTTGGTTTTGTCGTGGAATATCTTGGTTTCTCCATCTATGATAATTGAGAGTTTTTCTGGGTATAGTAGCCTGGGCTGGCATTTGTGTTCTCTTAGGGTCTGTATGACATCTGTCCAGCATCTTCTAGCTTTTATAGTATCTGGTGAGAAGTCAGGTATAATTCTGATAGGTCTGACTTTATATGTTACTTGTCCTTTTTCCTTTACTGCATTTAATATTCTTTGTTTTGTGCACTTGGTGTTTTGATTATTATGTGACGGGAGGTATTTGTTTTCTGGTCTAGTCTATTTGGCATTCTATAGGCTTCTTGTATGTTTATGGGCATCTCGTTCTTTAGGATTCTTTAAGATTCTGTCTTCTATCTCTAGTATTCTGTTGGTGATGCTTGTGTCTGTGATTCCTGATTTCTTTCCTAGGTTTTCTATCTTCAGGGTAGTCTCCCTTTGTGATTTCTTTATTGTTTCTACTTCCATTTTTATGTCCTGGATTGTTTTTTCAATTCCTTCACCTGTTTGGTTGTGTTCTCTTGTAATTCTTTAATGGATGTTTGTGTTTCCACTTTAAGGGCTTCTACCTGTTTACCTGTGTTCTCCTCAAATTCTTTGAGAGTGTTATTTATGTCCTTCTTAAAGTTCTCTATCCTCATCATTAGAAGTGATTTTAAATCTGAATCTTGCTTTCCTAGTACTATGGGGAATTCAGGACTTTCTTGTATGGGAGAACTAGGTTCTAATGATGCCAAGTACCCTGAGTTGCTGATGCTTATGTTCTTGTGCTTTCCTTTTGCCATCTGGATCTCCTTAGTGCTACCTGCCCTGTCTCTGTCTGGAGCCAGTCTTTCCTATTGTCTTGGTTTTATCAGAACTGTGTAGGGTGGGTGTTACTACTGGGGTAAAAGCTGGGGCCCAAAATCTGCTCAGTGCTCTGGGCCAGGAGTGACTTCCTGGGTCATAGTGGGTTCCAGTTACTCCCTGTTTGGGGCAGGTGTTGCTGTCTGCTTATCTAAGATAATGCCAGCATTAGAGCACCTGGGAACCCCTGCTTCCTCTGGATTCTTACAGATTGGGGGCAGAGCTGCCACCCGGGATCTGCTCAGTGCTTAGGCCCAGACTGGAAGGAGTGATTCAGTTTCTTAATGATAGATATTTGAGCACATATCCTTTTTCTTTACAACCAGGTAAAAATTACCTAGCTCCTCGAGTTATACAGAGGTACAAAATAAAACCAAGTTTTTCTGATTGGTAGATAGGAAAATATTGAAGAAAAGTTTTGGAAAATTGATGTTAAGATTACTGTAAGAGCACTTGAAATTGTACTTAAAAGTTTTCTGATGTTGTGACAGATGCCTGAGGTAATTAATTTTAAAATAGGAAAGATTTGTTTTGGCTCTTGGTTTTAGAGTTTCAGTCCATGATCCATTAAGTCTGTTGCCTTGGTTGAGGTATCACATCCTCTTGAGAACAAATTACAGATCAACAACTACTTACCTTGCTGTCAGGGAACAGAAATAAAATGTGACAGGAGGTTGTAATGAGAGATATTTAGAACAGCTGCGGCATGGTCCAGCTATTGGGCGGCTCTGCTTAGGTCCAGCCGCCATGTTCCACACTAGAGGTAGCCAGAAGCCAAGTGCACCATAGCCAGAAGTGGCCAGAGCCTAGACCCACTAGACACCAGCATGGTGGCTGGCCCTTCCAGTCCACTATAGTATCCACAATGCTTGGCTGAGCCCAGACCATTCCTGCTATGCCTATGGTACCTGATAAATGACTCTTAATGCTTAAAGATTATTCAATAGATTTATATATTTAGAAATTTTCAATTAACAAGATGCCTACACAATTAGAATTGTTATCCAATATCTAACCTTTTGATAAGTAGCTATCCAGGACTGCTCTCGAACCATCCGTCCTCCTCCATTGGTTGCTGGCCTCTTTCCTTTTTCCTCCCCTTCCTTTCTCCGCCTGCCTTTCATACTGCCCAATCACAGAGCTCCACTGCATATACAATGTAGTAGTAGCAAGAAATTATCCTGCTACAGAGGTTGGTGTCTCAGTAAGTGCCCTAATGCTACTTGGCCTCTCACCTATAAATGCCACTACCTCCCAGTTGTACTTCACTAACTGAACAAATCTCAGACATCTGTGGACATTTTGAGACACAAACTATAGCATATATTCTGTCTTATTGTCAAGAAGTAAGGAAAATGATGGAAATTCAAAGGGAAAAGCTACAAACCATAGGAAAAGAGCATTTCCACCATTTTCAGCATTTTGAGAAAAGCTCCTGAATCCCATGATTCAACCATAATAGTTTACCATGTCAGTGGGCAGTGGGAAGTAGAATTAGTGACAGGACAACACCAAAAAGTGAAGAGTTAACTTAAAATTTTACCTGGGAAACAGCCCAGTGGATAAAGGATAAGACTTAGAATTTCTGACATCTGTGTAACTCTGGGTAGATGCAGAGACTGACACAATCTTAGCCTGAGAGGTACAGGAAGTGGATCCTTGGAGCAAGCTGGCTAGCTAGACTAGCTGGAAAGATAAACTCTATGTTCTGTGAGAAGTACTCTCAAAGTGGGATGCAACTGAGGAAGAAATCCTGATGCCAGCCTTAGGCTTCTGTATGCATGGGTTTCTACAGGTGTGCTCACATGTGTGTACACATGCATGCACCACACAAAAAATAATTAGCCAAAACTTTATAATAATAATACTGTGTCATGAATATTGGAGGACAAAATGTTTGAATGATAGATTTTAGTTAATGAAATAAACTTAACTAAGTTTCATGTTTTGTAGGATATATTCTAAGTTTCATCAAAAAAGGATGGAAGAACTAACTGAAGTTGGCCTACAGAACTTTTTCAGCCTTTTTCTGCTGTTAGCAGCTGTTGCAGAGATAGAAGATGTAGCAAGCCATGTTTTAGACCTCCTTCGTTTCCTCAGGCCTGCCTCTCTGTCACCTCATAGAGCCCTTCTTTGGAAGGGTCAGATGGCATTTCTCCTGATGTATGCCCAGAAAAACTTGGACATTGGTGTTTGGGCTGACAAACTATCATGTGAATTCCAGGAGAAAGCAAAGGAATTCTTGGTATCTAAGAACGATGAAATGGTACAGAGACATAATCTATGGACAATGCTTTGCATCTATATTGATGGTGTTCAAGAAGTATTTGAGACCAGCAGTTGCTTGTATCCTTCTCATGAGCATCTTCTCAATGATGGATTTAGCATGTTACTGCGAGCCTGTCGAGAATCTGAACTCAGGACAGTGCTGAGCTTTCTACAAGCTGTTCTGGCCAGAATCAGGTATGTTTTCTAACAAAAGTAGTGATAAAGCTTTACTTTTGACATATAGTCTAAATGTAGAAGAGTTTATTTTACTACTACATTGGCATAAATCATTAGTTTTTCAAACACTAGAAAGTTTTTATGCAGACACAAGTAACAAAAGTGAACTGAGAACAGCCTGGTGGGATTCTGGAGCCCTGCATTTAGGCCTTTCTTCTGTGTTACCTCTATGTAAAGTGTGAATTACCAAAGAGGCAAGTTAGTCTGAGTAAGACTATGAGTTCAAATTTGATGTGGCTTTTAGAAGTCTCTGGAATTTTGTTCCCATGAAACAAAACCATGGAGGTATGGGCTATTATGTACTATTTTATTTTAATTTAATATTTTTTATTTGTGTGTGTGTGTGTGTGTGTGTGTGTGTGTGTGTGTGTGTGTTGTGTGTGAGTGAGTATACAAATTTTATGGTAGATATATAGGAGCTCACAGCACACCTTCTGTCCTTCCACTGTAGAATCTTAGGGATCCAATTCTGGTTTGCACAGTAAAGGCTTTTACCTGTCAGCTGTCTCTCCTCCTCCCACACTGTACAATTTTTTTAAATAGTGTCTTTAAGGTACAGCTGAAAGATTATTTGTAATCTCCACCTACTCAGATATTTCCTTCTGAATCTGTATATTCTGAAATTAATGTATTATTTTAACAGAAATCAATTATACAAGACTTATCTTTTTAGATCTGTTCAAATTGTACAGATATGCTAATATACAGAAATACTCAGATCCTAAATTAATGATGGATAAAAACTACAGTTATAATTTGAATTTAGGTTATTTTGTAAGCTTTGCTTTTCAAGTAGGTGTTCTCAATAAGTTAAATTTATCACTGTGTAGGCATTGTTGGTGAAAAGTTGCCTAGAACGTATATGTAGAAATAGGTTTTTTTATAGGCTGAACAGAGGGCTAGAGACACCTAAAGCCCACCTCCAAAAGATCTCATACCCTCTTCTGGACATCTCAGGCACCTGCATTCATATGTGTACATACCACCATACAAATAGACATATATATAATAATATATAATAATGTATATATATTATATATATAATTTTATTTGAGATTGTGTCGCAGATAATGTAGAAGCTGCTTTAATCATATTACATTAAAGGTTAATTTACAGAATTTCAAAATTTATGCAATATCAATTTGTCTCTTCCTTAATTTTCTTTATCCTGATTTATATGTTTTTAATCCTCACTAGTTTTTATATGTGTGTGCTTATTCTGTTTTCATCAGTAGTTAATTCCTTGGCTTCTCCAAGAATATTCAAGCAACAGTGTTAAAAAAATCCTGAGATTCTTTGATGTGTGAATAGGCAGATAAGTAAATTAATAACCAATTTCATAAGAAAAAAACCTTTTTAATTATGGATCTTTGAATAAAAACATTTTTGAAGTCACAGATTTTCTATTATCTAACAAAGACTAATTTCACTTTATTTACTTTTTTTTTTTAATATAAGTAGTAGCATTTCACTGGGCTTTCTACCTTAGCTAGAAATTTCTTTTAATTCTAGTTTTGGTTTGTGTAAATATGTTTGTTTAATGTAAAGACAAGAAAGTGGGGGTTCTATTGAGAACTGTTCTGGTAATTAGGAATTGCCATCCTTGGAAGATTTAAAAACATCAGAATCAGAAGGGAGTGGAGAGTTTTGTGTCTTGAGAAGAAAGAAAGTAGCATAATCAGTTTCTCTCTTCCCTTGAAGATGGCTAAGTACCTTTTAAACCAAAGTAATTTTATTTTGAATAGATTTGTGGGGGCGGGGAGTTGATTCTGGGGATTAAGATGGAGTCTAGTCTAGCATGACTTCACACTCATGATGTATTTGAGGCTGGAGGCTGGCCTGGAATTCATGATTTCAGTCTTCTACCTCCTACATTCCAAGTTGGGCTGGCAGGTGTGTGTCACCATGCCTGGTTTTTACATGGTTTTACATAGTTTTTAGCAAAGATTTATAACCTGTACTCTAGCAGTTTTCCTTTTTATTGTTCATATTACTTTGTGTCATGAGTATAGTTGGGAAAATGTGTTAGCTCTGTCTTCATGCTCTAGGTAAGTGGTCTCATCTAGGAATGAGTATTTTTTTCAGGAGGTATTTGGTAATGTCTGGATGGTTTTAGTTGTTACAGCTAGGAAGTTGTCACTCACATGTAGTGGGTGGAGACCATCATGCTACTACTAACAGTTCACCTGGTAGATCCCACAGAAGAGCTCAGCTGTGCCAAGGCAGAGAAACATGGCTAGTTCTGATTCTCTGAGCACCTTTCAGACATTCTCTGCTGTTTCTATGTCTAAAGTGGTTTTGATCCTTTTTCCTTTGCTTAGTATTTTCTGGGCAACTTTTTATGTTGGTACTTGAATACTTACCTGCTTACTTTTAAAGACTACTTAGTGTTCCATTATACAGGTGTATCAAACTTTATTTGCCCTGTTCCTAATAGTGAAATTTATATCATTTACCATGCTGTAGTTTTTTTTTTTTTTTTTTTTGTTGTTGTTGTTGTTGCTGTTTTTGTGTTTGTTTTTTCGAGACAGGTTCTCTGTGTAGCCCTGGCTGTCCTGGAACTCACTCTGTAGACCAGGCTGGCATCAAACTCAGAATTCCGCCTGCCTCTGCCTCCTAAGGCAGATTAAAGGCTGGGATTAAAGGCATGCGCCACCACTGCTTGGCCCCATGCTGTATTTTTATCATACCACATTTTATTTAACATTTTTATATATGTATGCATTTGTATACTTGAAGTATATTTGCAAATTAATTTCTCAAAATGATTTGCTATGTGTTTTAGATATGAATGGATATTATTGAGCTTTCTTTTTTATTTTTAGATCACTGTGATAAATAACTTAGGAAATGAATTCTAAGAGAAATAAAGCACTGAGTTTAGTGGAAACTCCAAAGAAGAAAAACAAACCTTATTATGAAGCTTAGGGATAAAATTTTGTGAATGATTTATTTTTTTCCCTACTTGCTATGTAGCCACTAACATTTGTTTAAGTCTTCTTAAGAAACTTTTTTGATAATTCTATAATACAAGTACAGTGAATGGGCTGGAGTGGTGTCTTAGCAGTTAAGAGTACTTGTTCTTGGGGAGGATCTGGTTTCATTCTCTGCACTCACATGGCAGCATCCCAACATCTGTAACTACAGTTCCAGGTGATCAGACTCTCTCTTCTGATTTACGTAGACACCAGGCACACAAATGGTATACAGACCTATATGCAGGCAAAACCTTTACACATAAAATAAAACTAAAGAAGCCTTAAAAAGGTAAGCTAATAGTGAGGAATTCAAGGTTTATTTCTATATTTTTAAATATTTACAATCTGTAAATATTGTCTTCTTTATTAATTCTTCCATTTCTATTTATAGATGAAAATGCAATTATAGATGTGTTTATCCCATTAAATTTTAGAATTAAGATTGGTTCTACTAACTGCCTTTTTATGTTGTATTTCCCTACCTATATAGCCAAACTAATGGAATGACTTCTGTATTGTTGAGCAATAGCAAGTACTTTCATGAGTAAAATTTGCATATTGAATACAAACCTGATATTATTATTGTTTGGGTGCATCTGAGTCTTTTCCGTTTTGCTACTGAATAAAAAATAGTTGCTTATTGGAGGTATTTGGTTGTCTTATTAATTTTTCAGTTTATGAATCAGTAAAATGAATAGAGAAATGTGGAGATGAGTAAATTATATTTATCAAAATAGTTGTCTGATTTATTGGTATCATATCAACCACCTCAGTGTCATTTTTGTGATTGAAACAAAATTTTGTTTAAAATTAAATTAGTAAATTATCTTTGCATTAAAACCAATCTAAAGATTATAAAAATACTGCTTAAAAGTACCTTATGAGGGTGGATCTATGGATGGGGACTATGCTGTTTAAGAATTCAGAGATGATTGTAAGAACTGCAGGGAAAAAGTACCCCAGCAATGTGGATTATATATAAGGTAAAGCAAGTTTACATTTGTGTTAGTAAATTTTTTTAACTGGTTCTAGATTGAGTTTGCTGCTCTTGGAACAGAGTATGTGTCTATGTCTCTGTGCATGTGTACGCTGTTTATTCTTTAGACCAACCTATGAAAAAGAGACAAATGTTTATATTGTATACATACGTATATTTTTTACTTTGTTGTAAAATTTTTATTTAGAAAACTTTATGTAGGTTTCAGTGGAGGCCAGAGATGTCCTGGAGGCCTAAGAGGGCATCAGATCCCCTGAGCTGGAGTTAACAAGCAATTGTGAGCTCTCAGATGTGGATGCTGGGAACCAATCTTGGATCCTCTGGGAAGCATTCTTAACCACTGAGTCATACTGTGACTGAGAATAAATGCCAAAAGAACTTAAAATCTTACAAAATTGATGTCAAACATACAGCTTTGAGGGAATTCTGTGATCAGTGTGAACAAAGTGAAGCAGCTGTGTACAAGTCTTTTAATGCTGTTACACTTTAGATTTGTTAACTTGTAAATTTCTGAATCTTGGATAGTAATTTGGACACATACGCATTAAAACTAATCACAGTGTATACAAAAAACTGTGACTTGGATATTTTTATTTTAACATTTTCAAGATAAATATTGGCAACATAGGCAAGCATTTCCTTTAGAATATTTTGGTGAAAGTCCCCAGAAATCATACAGAATTGTTTACTTTAAAAAGAAAGGGTAGGACTTTTTTTTTTTTTAAGTACTCTGGTTATAAGAACATTGTGGTTTGTTCCTTATTTCTTAATGCAAAAATCTATAATTTTTGTTGGAGATCATTTTGTAGCCTACTTGAATTACACTGTTTACTAAAAATACAGAAAAGCTCAAAACATTTTGGGTAGTTTTTAAAAATTAAAGCATAAGCACCTGCTCTTCCTGCTTTAGAGTTGAGAACAAAGCTAAATTCTTTGACTTTTGATTTAGGTAGAGAAGATGGATTACATAGATTGATGATATTTATTCTTGGCTGCATCCCTGGCCAAGGAAAAGGATGAAATACTTTACCTTAACAATCTCCTCTGTTTTCAAATTCAGATGGGAATAAGGTAGCAGCCCTTGCATAAATGTATGTGTAATGTGAGAATGTGTGTGTGTGTGTGTGTGTGTGTGTGTGTGTGTGTGTGTAGTGTGGGTGTTGAATAAGTAACTGTTTAATAATTGTATGATAAAATTATAGAATTAAGATTACTGATTACAGGGAAAAGCAGCTTCCTCTAGGCTGTGAAGAAATAATAACTTCATATGCCACTTTCTGCTAACTGAAGCTGATGGCTCACCAGAGCATTCTTTATTGCTGATTAAGTAGCATTGTAAAAATACTGACTTGGTTATGTTAACTAAATACCTGTTTAAAACTCTAAATGTCAAGTAGGTTTATCAGTCATCTTTAGCATTTTACAATTTCTTTATGGAATCACATTTCTAGTTTTCACTTGCTGTTATTTGAGGTTAATATAAAAATGGCAGTCTTTCATTTGTGGTTAGGTGTAGCTGAAAGCTTTTCTTTAATTATATCCATTCAGCCTGCTATAGCTAAGGGTCTGTCAGCATTTCCATTATAAACCTCTATTTTCAGGTTTTATAACATAGCTATGAAAATTAGCTCTGGGCAAAAACTTGACACATAACGCCTCATGGGATTCTCCCTCCTCCTCATCCCCCTTTTTCATTTTTACTGATGTAAGGGTGAGTGGTTTCAAAATGCCTTTTGGCACCTGCAAATATCATTTTGAGCTAAAAAAGAAACAATAAATTTTTAGGCTTTGTAGTTGTTTGTTCTAACACTTAAGGGAAATTGTGGACTTATGAATTTAAGCCAAATGGATATTGATCAACTGACATACTATTTTATATTAAACAAGAGCCTAGTATCAAAGAAGTCTAAAGGTATTGAAGTACTTGCCTAAAACACTAAATGTTGAGTCTAAAAGTATATAGCTTAAAGGGGGTGATTATATTTTTGTAATATGGCTTATATACAACTTCTTAGAAGATTAAGCCTCTCTTCCCTGACCTCTTTTTCCTCTCTCTCCTTGAGGTTATGTAACTGTCTTGATAGAGGAGGAGTATGTGACTAAACATGTGTACACATGCATACATGAGTTCAGATACATACTTTTAATTTCCATCAAATATTTTGTATACTTACTACTTCCTTTTACTGGTGCAATATCATTTATTCTAAACAAGTTTTCTTTCCTTTGGGGAGAAAACTGAGGGTGCTTGATTAGGAAAGTAAGTAGTACCAGAGGAGGTACTCTTGATGGTCTGCTGTGCTATATACTATGCATGCTGTTTCAGAAAAGTAAGATGAACACTATGGACAGCATGCAGGCTTCTTCCTATCATTAGTGTGTATTTATTAATGAAGATGGAGTGTAGCTATAATTACTGAAAAATAGTTTAGTGCAAGTAAACCTTATTAGGTAGAATTTTTAAAATAAACTGAATTATTTCTGGTTTGCCCCAAATGCCTATGGTATTTCATCATATATAGTACTATGTAAATTTGAGAGCAATGTTATAATAATTTGGGGGAGAGCACAAAAGAGTGTTCCACAGAGAAGTATATTTCCAGACTGTATCTGAGAAATTAAGTCAAGATATGTTGCTTACTCAAGACAGCCCTCTCCCATACAGCTTTGGTTGCTTCAGAGGTAACACAGGTATCTCTTAGGAATGTAATATAAATCCTAGTATTTAGGGAATATATAAAATATACGCTACATTTTTGTGTCGTTAAGTATTTTGACCTTATGGGGGCTAGAATTCTACACTATATTTATCTTACATATTTTGTAAGTTCATGTAGTAATACAAACTACATTCTATTAGATTAGTAATATTTGCTTTTTTTGGAATTTTGCGTCAGTTTTATACTTTTTCATATATAGGTATTTATATCTGGATGATTTATTGAAGTGTCAATGAAGTTTGCTATGTAGATAATACATTTTTCTGCATCACAATAAAGTGATTTGTTTTTAAAGATCATGTAAGGAAATTATATACCCATATCTTTACTGGCAAGGGTTTAGAAGCGAAGGTTTAAATATGTTATTTCTTTTGGGTATATGTGTGGGAGTGGAATTGTTGCTGCTTAACTTTTGCTAAACTATCTTGAAGGGACAATATTATTTAGTATTTCTTCTTTCCATATAAACAAGGTGTATCATATCGCTAAGAGATCGCAGGCTCACTAGTATGGCTGCTACATGATGTTTCTATTGTGATCTTGATGAGTGTGACATGCTGCCTCATTGTGATGCTGTCTGTACTTCACTGGTGACTAATGATACTGGACATATTTTCATGTGATTGTTGACCATTAATCACATGAATTAGATAAGTTTGTTCATAAGTTTTGCCCATTTTAAACTATGTTGTTACTAAGTTATGAACCCATCAAATATATGATGTACAAATATTTTCCCCTATGGATTAATTTTCCTGTTGATGTCTTCTACGGTATAAAAGCTTATATTTTTGACAAATACCTGGTTTTTGTTGCTGTTGTAGCTGGCACCTTTACTTTCTTGAAGAAAGAGTCTGTTTATATGATTTTAACCTTAGTGATATTCTGTTGAGAATAGACAAATAATTATGCATCTCTGTGGTCTTCAAAGCCATCTATAATCTGATTTGTAATATCAATTATATCTTTTTGTGAATTGCTCTTTATTTAATTAATTGAAACTATCATTGCTTGTATTTTTCTTTCAAAATTCAGTATTTATACTAAATAAAACATGGCCAAGGTGATAGAATGAATCTGTGCACTGAACCAGTTGGCAGTGTGTGAAAAGCATGATTTTCAAAGGATTAAATTCAATAATGAAATTGTTAAAACCAGAAGTCGGAAGTAGTAAATGTTTCTCCTGAGGGGTCGGCAGGCAGGGTAGCAGAGAAAGGAGGGAAATAAGTCATTTAGAGAAATTTGAGGGTAATATAAAGATGATTTTATAAATTAGTACATAAACTCTGTAGATGAAGTCAGAAAGTCTCATGTATTGAAGGAGTCAGTCAGTAGTTCAGGAAGCCAACAGGTGTTTCTGCTTTGTTTCTGCTTCTTGGGAAAATTCTAGCATGCTTAGTAGTTACTGCAGGGAGTAACATAGTATAAAATTAAGGACTTAAAGGTTCATAAACCCTCACTACTCTTGTTAACAAGACAGTCTTAGGAAAGCACTTCTGGACAGTGTTTACTGCAGCAAAGGGCAGAAAAATGGGGCTGGAGAGATGGCACAGAAAAATTGTATTGTGATTGGTGATTAAGAATAGTTGTCGCCCTTACAGAGGACCCAGGATGGGTTTCCAGCACACACATGGTTCACAACCATACGTAACTCAGTTCCAGAGGATCTAACACCTTCTGATCTCTTTGGTTACTGGGTATGTGCAGACACAATACTCATACATATAAAAATTTTTTTTCAAAAGGCAGAAAAACAGTTGGATAGTACTGACTTATGCCTACCTAAAACAATGGTTGTAATAATCTCTTAATGCATTCAGTATATGGTGATATTCTTTAATTTTTTTATTATTGTGTGACCAATATTACCTTTTAAACATCTCTGAAATGCATGCTTATATAAGTATCTTTACTCTTGAATAATGTATTTTATTTGAATTGTTTTAATGTTACTTATTTCTTTCAACTTTATGGTGTAATTATTTTCTGCAGAGAATACATATTAATGCATAAAAATGTTTATTTAACAAATTCACATAATACTTTGTATCTATTAAAGCAGACACATGTGATCTGATCAAATGAAATCTATTTACTATTTTTCCACATATGTATTACGTTAATGATAGACTGATAGGAAAAAGAAACTTAGGTATTTACTTAAGTCATAAACATTTTGTATTGTTATTTTAGTCACCATTTTTAATAGATAATGGCTTATATTTCTCAGTGTTTTCTCTTTATACAGCAGATCTTGTCAGTATATACAAGAAAGGAGAAAGTAGTGCTTATATAGTTACCATGTAAATTTATGGCAGAAATCTAAAATTCATCTCTGTTTATTGCCTCCTAAACATCTTTGAGTAGAAAGGACCTCCAGAAGATTTAGAAAATACATTGTTTTTACTAATTGAAGGTTTTGATGATACCGAAAAGTAAAGCTCATCATATTTATTGTATGTAGCTGAGTTGTTTGTGGCCATTTTTATTTGGTTTTCCAACTGAATAAATATTATCAGACTATTCTAATACTTGAATAGGGAAGCAGGTTGTGTAGGAGGGCTCTTGAGCTTCTTGTCTTTGAAAAGTAAATCCGGTTATAGTTTGTTATATTTCATATTTAAGTCCAATTCCTAATTCATTAAAATTTTGTAAAGTTTGTAAATGGGACTTTAGATTTATATTTTCAAGATTATCTATTCAGGAAATTGAAAAATTAACCTTTATGAGGTTTTTGGTTTCTTGTTGTTGATTTTTTTGCTGTGTAATTACTGCCAAAAGTTTAAAGTTACCAAAATTATGATGAGAGATGTGGGTTGAAATATAGAAAATCTCCTTTTCATGGTGGCAGAGGAAAAGAGAAGAGAAAAGGGTATTGAAAGAACAGTGATGAGGGATTGAGAGCATTATGTGGACAGGGACAGAAGAAAGGCACCTTGGAAAGAAGCCACTTTGTTTCTGCTCAGTTGTGTAGTGAGGAGAATACTGTGAGTACTTTCTGTACCCTGGAGTTTGTTACATTAGTCAATGGTAATAAATTAGAAGATGCTGAGGTGAGGTGAAAGTGTTGCTGTGTTTGTTCTCTCTAAACTTTAGACCTCCTAGATCCTTGAAACATTAGATGAAACTCAGTAATGAGCTTGTGGGAAGCTAACCACAGTTTGCTTACACAGCACCATGTCATGCTAATTATTAAAAGACATGTCACAATACATATGTTGAAGACCAATGAGTCCCTTTTGTGACAGGTTTGCTAACGTTAACTCTTCTTCAACTGTGGGATAGATAAAATCAACTAAAATTGTGACTTTATTAACTGGACTAAACCCAGAGAAACTCAGTGAGATAGATACACTGGCATTGTCACTTGGTTCTACAAGGGAAGTACTCTCTGGAAGCCAGTAAAATTTAAGGCCCACAGATACATTGTTTTCACTGATGAATTGGTGTGATATCAGAGAGGGAAGGAAGCCAATCTCCTCATTATTCCCATAATTGCTTTTGGATTAATAGAGACTTAGAAGGCACTCTATATTACAGACAAAACCCTAAATTTGCTGTAGCTTGAGATTATACCTGGCTAGGCTAACTGTTATTTGTCACTCCAGAGCTGTTGTGTTTAACATGCATTTTACAGAGAACATCCAAGCACGTTTTGTTCTGGCATATGGGTTTACTTTTGCCACCATATTGTTTATAAGGAATATTCTTGTCTTTGTCCATCTTCCTTGTAAAGAAGAATGAGTAATTGCTTTCTTAAATTTTATTTATTAACATTTTAACAAAATTGAGAACAAGTAGGGAGTGAAACTAGCATTTGAAACTCTTAATTTCAATTGTTTCTTCTTTACCTTACAAGATACATATTTTTCTCTCTTTAGGATGTCTCTTGTCAGATTTAAGGCTTATTTAAAATGAAAAGAAAGCTGGAGCAATTTTCTTTATTCCATTTCAGTCTCCTAAGGCCTATTTCCCCCTGGTGAGCTCATAGCAACAGGGGGGTTTAAGGGAATTCAGCTTTCTGCAAATTAATGTCTCACATCATGAAAATTCAGGACTTTTTTTTTTTTTTATCTTGAAAAGTAATACAGTGAGTGCGAGTATTATTTCTTGCCAGCGGGTGGAAGATGAATGATTTTGTCACAGTTTTACTGCTTGATGAGCAGTGTCCTGAGGGTCAGGCTTAAGTCTGTGTCACTATGCTGCTCATTACTCTTGAGCTAAATAAGGGCTGATTGGATCTAAATTGCCTAGCACATGGGCCACAGATGAGCTCAGTGAGCAGGGGATGACCTGCTATTCAGTCTGGGAGTAACCCCGGTGTGCAAATGCAGCATTAGAACACCGTGGGAGAATGAGAGGCTACCGGCTGCTGCCAGCAAAAGAAATCGAAATGTAAAAACTCTTTGATGCTGTGATGTTAGAATTTGAAATGTAGGAAGTGACAGGTTGATGGTACTTATCAGCTTTGGCTGGATTAGAGAACAGTGTCATCTTGCTTATATAATGACAGAAGAATGAAGCGAGCAGCTAACTACTGTGCAGAGCAGGGCCACTGCTGTTGCCACAGGCAGGCATTGCTGCCTCCTACTGGCAGCTTTCCTGGAAACCTGGAAAGTATGATGAAGAGAAAGCTTCCTCTCCTGGTTTCCAGAAATTTGGTGTGCTTTTTGGTGGTTAAAAGCTGCTAGTAGAAGAATATAAAAAACAGGGTGGAAAGTAGACTTAAAGTCTACTTGACAGAGTAAAAGCATCCGTCTGGGGAAAGTGGTTGTTCTAGAGTATTCTAGCGAAACAAGGGTTTATAAAAGGAAAGTATTCCAAATACAGAGCAGGAATCCCTCTCACATTCATCCTGAAATACTGTTCTTTCAGGAGACCTGGAGTGTGTGGGTTGACTACTCAATTATGTATTTTTATCAATAACAGCACTTTACTAACAAGTAATCCTTGGACTCTTACAGACTACCAACCACAGCATTAACACAGTTTCAAAAATACCTGATAAAGATTCAAAGTAAAAATTCTCAGATTATGTAGAATATGTTGCATAAATTTGTTTCTTGGGAAGGGTTGGTACAGAAAACAAATGCTTCTTCTATATGCCAAATGGTTTAAAAAGCAGAACCATCAAAATCTCAAACAAGATTGCTTTCTTTAATTTTACTTCTTCAGGTGTGACTTAAAAAAATCAGTATCAGACTCAAGTTTCTATCTTAATCCGGGAAATGAGAAATGAGACTAACTGGAAAAGCTACCTGTCATGTAGGAGTTACTCTTGCTGTTTTGTGGGAGCCTATCATACGTTTCTACTTCATTTGCATTGTAACCCAACTAGATTAAGTAGAACCAAATTAGTGGCTTTTAAATATACACAACCATTGACAGCTTCTCATCAATACCATTTTTGATACCATAATTATCTATTCTCTCTCTCTCTGTGCGCGCACACACACACACACACACACACACACACACACACAGGTCAGCCCTGAAATCATGTACATACAAGCACCACTAAACAGACAAAGCTGTTGTTATTTATATATTTATGTGTTTAAATATGGGCGTAGCAATATTACGGAAAAGTGAGGCCATGAATCTGAAAGGGATGGGAAAGCATTTGACATGCTGTAGGGAGAGGACATGGGAGGTTTGAGGATGAAAAGCCCGTTGCTATTTGGGAAACGTTAGTGCTTTGTTTTATTTTTTCAGTGATTAGATGGAAAGATGTATGGAAAGCATTTTGTGTCCAGGCTCTCTCTACTCTGTAGTTACTGTACCGTTTCATGGTTGTCATTCATAAAGCATAAAGCATTACAAAGAAGGCTTTCACATTCACTGACTTGGTTTGGGGAAGGTTTTTTTCTTATTTTTGTAATGTATTTTAAAATATAGAACCTTATGTGTAACTCTACAATATTATTGGGAGCCGCAATTTAATTAAACTCAAGGTTTATACATGTGCATATGCTTATATATCCCACAATCTTTTTTACTACATAAAAAAGCATAGAGTAAAAACTTCAGCCTGTTTGTAAGAAGGAAACTGCAGTAGTAGAGACAGCAAGTTTTCAAATATGTGGTGAAATGACTAAAATTATTTCCAAGGGTTAATTCTTGTTTCTTCACCTGTTATTAACGTGCCCAGCTGTTTTCTTGATTTTTTTTTTATTGCTTCAAGTTTTAAAATTTTATTTAAAATATAGTTAGATTATTTTTCCCCTTCCCTTTCATCTTCCAAATCTCCTCTTTCCTCTCCTTTCAACACATTCTGTGTGCCCCCACTCCTTTCAAATTCATGGCTTCTTTTTCTTTAGTTATTATTGTTACATGTATATGAAAGCACATAAGTATATAAGTAACACCTTCTGAGTCTGCTTAGCAGTGCTTGTGTGCACATCCGTTCGGGCTTCCACTCAGTATGGTATAACCAATTAAGAGGCTCATCCTTGGGAAGATTAAGTTCTTTCTCAGCAGTCATTGGTTGCCTATAAGTGTTTGTCTAGGCTTGGAGCCCCATAAGCCTGTCTAGTTCCACATTAGCATGACTATTGCTGTTGTCATTGGTTATGGCTTGTTTAGGCAGCCATATTGTTCCAGTATTATGATATCATGAGTGAAACCTCCCAGTCATTTCTGTAAGACACAGTCTCATAGTAGACTTTTTAGTTCTTAAGCTCATAATATATTTATTTTAATCTTCAGTGATGTTCCCTGAGTCTTAGGTGCAGAAGTAGTATAGATATGTCTACTGGGGCTGGACACTCCATTATCTGCATCTCTGCGTTTGACTAGTTATGGTTTTCTGTAATGGTCTTCCTTTGCTACAAAGAGAAGCATCCTTGGTGAGCAGTGAGAGCTAAATTATCTGAATATAGAAGAATAAGTAATAGAACTTGAAGTATTTAAAAGCTCTGGAGAGATCTCAATAACTGTCTTATATTTTTCTATTATCAAACGTCTTGTATCTTGAAAAGACTAAATATTACAGAAGTGTATACATTAGTGGTAGAAAATGTAATGATCTCTCCTCCAGAGGAAATCATTAGCAATTCCTTGGAGATTATCATCTTTTTAAAATGTGTTTCTGTGCATGTGCCCACAGAGGCCCAAAGAGGGTAGTAAGTACCTTGCAGCTGAAGTTACAGGTGGCATTTGTGATCTAGCCAACTTGGATACTGGGAATCGAATTTGGGTTCTCTGCAAGAGCAGCCACCCAGTTTCTTAACTGCTCTTGTTGCTGCTTTGAGCCACAACTTGTATTTATTTTTTTCCTACTAACTCTTTCATGTGAGAATCAAGCTTAAAAATTATACTATGAAAATTTAGCAACTTGGTTGGTTGGTTTGTTTTTGAGACCAGGTTCTCTGTTGCTCTGGCTGTCCTAGAACTAACAAATGTAGATTAGGCTGGCCTCAAACTCTTATGCTGGCCTCTGCTTCCCAAGTGCTGGGATTAAAGGCATGCGTGACTATTCTTGGCTCTGATCTTTTTTCATTTTTATTTTTTTGTAAACTGACAAGGATATTAAAAACATCTTACTACATAATACATACATGATAACACAACATATTATGAAGCTTCCATTTCCTTAATCCAGTGAATATTTAAACTGTGTGTTAAATTACCTTCATTTTTTCTTATTTTTTAAGATTCCATTTGCTTCAAATTTGAGATTGCTTATTAACTGTATATTAACAATAGTTTATTTTTCTGAGTTCCTGAAATACCCAATGTCTTAAAATCCAGGGGAACAAATTTCTACTCAGGTCAATTAATGCTTGAATCACATAAAGGGTCTTTTACTAACAATGAAAAATTCTATTTATTTTTAAAGGTCACAAATACAGATTTAAGGTTTTTTTCCCTTCATTCATAATCTTTAGCAAGTCATACCATTTCTCTAGGTCTCGTTTTTTTCTAATTGTAAAATGTACATAATTATGTACAAAGAGCTTCTTTGAAGAATAGGAGAGAGACTAATGCGTACAAAATGCTAATAGCTTTTACTGTCATTACTGTTCATCCTCTGGTTTTGGAGAAGTAAAAGGGAAAACATGTTAACATCCCAAGTATATTTTAAAGTTTCTCACTTTAAAATTTTTGAGTTTCATCTGAATTACTTCAGTGATATTCTTTTATTCTCCTCATTTTAAGTAAACATGCTATCTTATTACTCAGGTCTCTTATGTTTCTTAGTACATAGCGGAGAATTTTCGTTGCTTCCGGTTGTATAGTTATGCATGAACCAGAAGTTACTGTTTTTCAGTGAACTCATTTTGGTCAGGTGCCCATCGGATTTAGCTGTTATGGAACTTTGTGCCTTGTTGAGAGAAGAGGTATAAAAGCAGACTACTGCTCTCAGTGCCCTGCCACCTAGGGAGGCAGACATGTAAATAAATGAAAGGCATTCTGATTGATAGAATAATAGACAAATGCTCAAGATATTTTCTTCAGACTTCTCCATCTGTTGCAGGATTCTCTGAGATTGCCCTGTAGCAAATGATGGATGGGCTTATGTGTCAGTAAGTCAGTCCTGCTGCAGCACATAGCTGGCACACATTCCGTCAGTCCTGCAGCAGCACATAGCTGGCACACATTCCGTCAGTCCTGCAGCAGCACATAGCTGGCACACATTCCGTCAGTCCTGCTGCAGCACATAGCTGGCACACATTCCGTCAGTCCTGCTGCAGCACATAGCTGGCACACATTCCAGGACACACTAACGTCTCTAGAGACTTACAGATCCAAATTCAAAAGGTTTTCTGAATTCTTCTTGATCTCTTTCAGATTTTTTAAATAAAAATAATTAGCTACGTTGGAATTGTAAATTGTCATGATCATACTTTGTTATGAGTGCACTTTTCCAGTTTTTCTGACATTTACTTTTTTCCTGTTCTCTGTCACTGTCATGCCCCTCTCCCTTCATATAGTGCATACTCTTGGTTTTTGATCACAGCACACTTTAATATTTTATTGTGAAAAAATACAATCCAAAACAACACAATATTGCCTTGTGTACTTAAAAATTATGTAAATCATTGAACCAGAAAGGCTGCCAGTTTCTTCTTTTATTTTAACTTGATTCTACTGATGCATATTACTAGAGGGTGTGCATATCCGAGAAATGACAGGTTAAACCAGGATCAGGAAATACTAGTCTGTAATTGGAGGATTCAATTTCCTTCACAAATAATGAAGGAACGGGAGGTAGATAACACCTGGGGCAGCCACTGGTCCAGACTGAAAAAGGGTGATGGCAAGAAAAAGAAGGAAGGCATGGAAAAGGAAAGAAGTTAAAACTTGAGTTTTCAGGGAGAGTAAAGCTAATTTATTATTCCATGCTTCAGTTTTGAAAAGTATATATTCTGGAAAAAATATTTTGGTAATGACTCAGTAATATTTATCTTGCTATATACAAATTTAAGGAAAGCTTGTGAGATGGCCTAAGTTAAGAGCATCTACTGCCCTTGCAGAGGGCCCTGGACTGGTCCACATCAGTCTACTGCCCTTGCAGAGGGCCCTGGACTGGTCCACATCAGTCTACTGCCCTTGCAGAGGACCCTGGACTGGTCCACATCAGTTGCTTCAGAACACACCTGTAACGTCAGCTCAGTGGAGTCCAATTCCTTGTGGCCTCTGCAGGCATATGCATGCATATAAACTGACATAGGCAAGACATGTATGAATAACATTTTTTAAGCTTTGAAGGGCCTATGCATATAAATGCAGTCATATGTAGTGGTTAATGTTTGATTACTTTGGTTGATTGTTGTTTTCTAAGGGAAAATACATTTTAATTTAGCACATATTTCTTGATTTTATTTTATATTTTTGGCCATATATATGTTTGTAAGACTCTGACGTATGTGAACATTTTGGATGAGTAGAAGTTATGGAACAGTAAAGAGCAGACAATCAATTCCTCTAAACACCTGTTTCTTTTGTTGTTCTCCTCTGAGTTCTGAAAATAGTTGGATCATGAATTCAGTCCCTACCTGTGATTTTCTATGATCTAAAGACCAGTAATATAAGATGTTAGATAGTTGCCAGGATTTGTGTGATAAGTGCCACATGCTGTGTTTCCAGTGATTCAGTAATGCCACAGGTCAGTTCCAGGAGCATCTGTGTTACTTGTGACCACATCTCTGTTTTCCCACAAGGGAAGCTTAGACATGTGTAAAAATTAAACCTGCTTTAATCTTCTCATCATATCTTACATTTTGAATTTACCATTTAGAAAAGTAGGTGTCAGAAATTTTTATCATTTAAACATGTAAATTTGCTTAGAGAGGAGGATGTATTTATTCCCGTAAGAGTAATGGTTAAAGATACTGATTTAAATTTTCATATACACATATTTTGTCATACTTACTTTTATGACTGTGAAAATCACTGAAGTTAGAAAATTCTTTATTTAAACTGGTATTTCAGCTTTTCTATTTTTAATATAAGGAATCAAAGTGAAAGAAATAGATTAAAATTGCTGCCTGTTCATATTAGCTATGGTCTTTGATATTAAATACTTCCTTCATCTTCTCAAGTGGCTATTAATACAGTATTTACATTTATTTAGGAAAGAGGCTACTGGCTTAAGGCTAAGTTAAATTTATATGAAGAAGTAAATTGAGGTAGGATATACAGTGATCTTTTGTGCCTACTTTATACCATGGAGCCTTAGGCAGCTTCTCATATTTCTCCTGTCTGAAGGATGAGGAGCAGGTAGCCAGTTTTATATTGAATGCTATACTATTTTGAAGTTATTCTGTTTCTTTTAAAGTTGATGAATACAATATGATTTATACTGCTTACCGTAGTTAATTTTAACTCAGATTTAGTTTGTCTTCTACTTGTGTATAACTGTCTTCCCATTTTATGTCGCTTCTATAAAATAAAAGTACAAGAGAGAATGATACAGGAAAGTCTTACAGAAGACCTAATAATGATCCAGGTATCGTCAAGCATTTTCATGTTAGTCAGTAGTTAGTTATTATGAGATATTCAGTACCTATAGAATTTACTTAAGGAATTTTGGAACAGCTACTTTTATAGGATGTTTTCAGATAGAGATATTAATGGTGTCATAGTTCATTAGAAACCAGCTTATTTGCTTAGGCCTCTTGTGTATCAGAGACTTGAGGCAGTGTGAGTTCTCATTTTCTTTAGCTTTGGGGAAAAGAGATTTGAAGACACAATTATAAACTGTAACTAGTTAGGTTAACAGGTAAAAGGTAGTGGGAAGATATATGTCTTGACAGTCATGCCTGGACTCATTGAAGACACACTGTATAGAGTTCTAGAGAAGTTCAATGGTTATGGGCACTGGCTGTTCTTCCAGACCTGAGTTTGAATCCCAGAACTAGGTGGGTCACAGCCACCTCTAACTCTAGTGCTGAGGGAGCTGATGCCTCCTTCTGGCCTCTAGGCACCCACATGCATGTGGCAGACACACACACACACACACACGACAGAGGCAGATGCATAAAATTAAAAATGAATCGTTTAAAAAATGCAGCGAGGGGAAGTGTGCTACAAACTTAAATGAGAGAATAAAAGGACTATGGCATTTAAAACCATAGTAATTTAAAACCTTAAAACCAACTTAGGTACTTCTACACTGCTGAATCCTGTTCTTTGTTAACCCAGTTCCTGATCTTCTTGCATTGTAAGGGAAACTCATGTGAACATAGAGATGTGGAGACAAGGGAAATGGCAGGAAGGCACTGTGGTTATCAAGGCTAATCAAATAAAAATGTATTTGTAAGTGTTAACCATTTCTAAACTGCAAAAGGAAAGTTTTAAAGTCATCACTAAGCCCAGATAATAAAGGAATAATAATAAAAAAAGATGTGTTTAAGATGTGTTTTGAATAATATAGAAATTTAAAAAATAATAACTAATTTATTGAGACAATGTCTCAATAGAGTTTTGAACTGGAACTTGGTATGTGAAAAAAGGCTAGCCTCAAACTTAACAGAATTCCACTTGTCTGCCTCCTGAATGCTTGTATTAAACTCATGTACCGTCACACTTGCTGTAACTCTGAATCTTTATACTTAAATATTCTTCTTACTTATGTTTAACTAATAGAATCATAGAATAATATATGTTAACATAATAGAATGTTTTCCTATGCTCTAGGAATCTCTTAGTGAGTTTCTAAGCCTCTTTACTCTAAGCATGCCATTCTCTTACTCTATCTGTATAAATGAAGACGTTGTACTTTTTATTGACTCATATGTTCCAATATTTTTCCCTTCCCTTCCCTTCCCTTCCCTTCCCTCCCCTCCCCTCCCCTCCCCTCCCCTTCCCTTCCCTCTTCTTCTCTCTCTTTCTTTTAGGTAACACACACATTGTGTGTATGTGTGTGTGTGTGTGTGCACGCGCGTCTAGATACTCCAATAGTCTAATAAACCTCTTAACTTTGATACTCCATCAAACTATGTATCTGTTGGTCTTATTTATTTCTTAGCAGGGTTAATTAATATTTAGGGCAGTGAATAGAGGTCTGACTGAAAATCATCTGGTGACTGGAAAACTGAAGTAAGCACTGTGTAGCTCCAAACCAAAGGGCTATTCATATAAGCCCTTGTGGTCGTTATCACATTGAACATTCCCTTTGGAGATAAGAAAGTGGCCTTCTATTGATGTTTTTATTTGTATGACAATTTAATTTTTATAGGTAATATTTTTCTTTCTAAAGTAGTCACATGTAACATGTTTTGGGGACAGCAGTACATCTTAGTTGTTATGTGAATCATTTAAATTTGATACATGGCATTAGACCAGAGTTCTGCTTTTTCTTTTATATGTAAAAACCATTGTCCAGTATAGTACTCGGTGCCACTGAAGATACCAGTGATTTGTTTCTAAAGCACAATAATCCAAAGCTGACTCAAGAAAATCATTTCCTCTGCTCTAATTTACTCACAACTGTCGGCAGTTAATAGGGGAAATGATTGGGACTTTTTTCCCTCTGTTTTTTTGGAGTGTGCTGCAGACTTACCTTGCCTATAATGTTGATGAGAAGTATTTCCATAAACATTTCCTTTTTATGTTTATTTTGAAGAGCTGAAATTGCATTGTTTTGTGAAATATTATACTTTTAAAAATATCTCTTGGCTTGGTCTTTAATTTAGTACTAGATTATTTCTATTTTGAATAAATGGTAGGGAGAAAGAATTCCAAGAAAGTATTAGCACAATTTGTAACATAATTTATCACAAAATTAAATCTTTTACAACTAGTTTTCAGTAAACTTCTTCCATCTAAGACCTAGAAGACACTACCCAGGTTTTCTTCTTCCTTTTCTTCTTTATCTCTCTACAAATTGTCTGATAAACTCTAGATAATACAACCTTACTGGCTTTTGACCATATTTATATCAGATTGAAAATTTTCCTTCTTTCTGCTGCCCCGTGTTGGCTTTGGGTCACTGATGAAATGCTTGGTGGAAACAACTGTATAGAGAGTGTGTATGTGGGTTCACAGCTGCCTTGGTGTCTGTCCAGTATCTGTTCTGAGCCCGGGGTAAAGAAGCAGGGCATGACAGAGCAAAGCTGCTCACTATGGTGGCCACGAAGTGAACAAATTAGGGAGTTAGAGCTTCCAGATAGCTTTGCAAAGCACACTACCAAGTGACCCAGCTTTCTTCTCCTGTGCCCTGCCTGATGAAGAGTCCATGTCTTCCAGTAGGACCCTCAGGAAGCAAGCCTTCATGACATGAAAGACATTTGAGCCCAAATCTTGGCATATTTCCTTCAGAAAACATTTATATGCTTAATTCTCATTTGAAAAAGATCAGAGTTGAGGCTCTTTTTAACAAAAACTTTTGCCCCTCTTTTTAATTACCTTTGATAGGTAAATGGGCTCTGTTAAGAAAAATTATTTTAGATACAAATTTCCTTGAATTTTTTTTTATGTCCTGCAAAACAAGAATTGAAAATCAGTTTTGAGAACTGCTCAGCAACCTTTTATTTTTAAGTGTGTTCTGTGAATTGTGCTTCTAGAAAGAGTGGGAATGTGGGAAAGGAAAGTGAAGAATTAAAAATGGTTCCAATAAAATGGTTTAATTTATGCTTCTGCAGTTAAGCAGTGCTCCTGGTTAACAGAAATACCCTTCAGCTACACAGGATTTTGGAGGGTTGGAGGGCACTCATTTGCACATAAATAGCCATTAACTGATAAATTCCCAGAGGTCTCCTGTTGCATGTTAGTGGTTCTGACCTACTTAGCTAGCTTCAATTTGTTTTACAGAATTATTATAATTCTATGCTTAGTACTTAAACTTTGTGATTAATGCATGCCTCACAATACAATTAAAGTATAATTACACAGTTTTGCAGTTTCCTATCGTGTTATTACTACGAGGATCTGGATTTTGCAAATATTAGAAGTATGAGGTTGAATATTTTTCACTTTGACTGTTGTGCGATCACGTTAAATGGTGCTCTTGTACATCTGAAGAATGGAGGGAAGAAGTTGGCTGACTAAATGTAAGGCTTGTTAGCATTAGAAGATCAGAAAATAAAGAATTACTTTGGATTGCTGTCTACACTGACGTGTACTGTGCATTCTTGCCTATGGTTTTCAGAGCTGAGAATCCTCATTCCATTTTCTTATAGAAGCCTTGTCAGTACACCATTTGTTATAGAAGCAGAACAAATATTCTGAGTCTGTGGAGAAGTAGTAAAGCAGAACATGAGAATCTGAACCGTAAAACGATCAAGGTTTCTGTCTTTTGTAAGTGAGTACTTTGCACTAGAAGGAACAGGCTAAGTTACCGCTAGCCAAATCTAGACCTTGCCTTACTTATTTTGAGCCTAAGAATATTTAAATATTTTCAGTGACAGTTAGAATAAGATGTGGTATTCAGAGCATAAATGTTCACACAATCCACAAGTTTTCCAGCTCCCTCACTGCAGCTTTCTGAAGCATTGAGTTCAGCACTTGATTCTTGTAAAATGCTGCTGTTCCTGTCCTAGCAGAGCAGAGTACTCTTTAGTGTTTGTAGAGTGATGCGTGATACATCTAACATCTGTCTCTTTACTACCTCGTAAACATACAGTTACTATTCTCTTGGGTTTGAAATTGATGAGTGCTTCTTAAAGGTCCACAGCTTGAAATTTACATTTTTTAAGAAAAAAGTTCCTAGTCAAATCAAATACTAAAGTATCAGTCCTGTTGAAAGGGGTAGGAGTAACAAGACACTTGGATAATTTGAAGTATTTAACACTTCAGTTATGAATGCATTCAAAATTGTGTTCTGTTTATGTAATAATTAGGGAATATTCAATAATAATCTTTAATAGACTGCAAAAACTTCCTAAAAACTTTCCTGTACATCAGTTTCGGTTAGTGTCAGTAGAGTTTGGCATGTCCCATGTCCTTCAGCAAAGAGGGTGCTGTTATGACTTCAGCATATTTGAGTGGTATTTGGCTATGTTATTTAGAGAAATTTAGTATCATATGAACTAAGGAATTTTAAACCATTTGTATTTAATATTATGGAGGCACATTTAGGCATTTCCGGGGGTGGAGGGAGCAGCTGGGGACAAAAACAAAACCCCAGAATGGTCAAAGTGGCAGCCTTTGTGTAAAGTTGATGTACAGTTTTTTTCCAAAGAGAAAGTGTTTACCCTATAATGACCAGTCTAATGAATTCAGAAATTCATTGATTGCCCAGCTCTGGGTAGATTAGTAGAGACTTGCTTCAAGGAGTGGAATTTATGAAATGTTTGCCTCATCCGGCAAGCTGGGCTGCTGTAATACAGCTGCCTCCTCAGTGGTTTGCTTTGATCCTGTGGAATGAAAGGACAGGAGGATCAGCTCAGGTCTAAATGAGATTACAGCTGGTTCTGCCGCTTATCTGGTCTATTGCCAACTAGTGTGGCTTTGCACGTCCTAAGGGGTTTACAACAGAAACTGTTTATTGAGTATCATCGGTTTACTCAACACAAGCAGGCTAATCCTTCCCAGCCTCAGCATGCTGTAGAATTGTGCCGGAGCCAAACCAAAAGCTGGTATTGCCAGACCCTCTAGAGCCCTTTGTCTCACTCTTTATTGATTTTTACCTGAGTTAAAGACAGTGAAAAAAATAAAACCAATAACCATTCCTATTGTGAGCAAAAGGTTAATCTTACCTAAAATCTTACAAAAAGCATCTGTTAACCCTAGAAAGGACAGCCTTCCTGTTTTGCGTTTTCAGTCAAGTGGGATTTTTTTTTTTTAAGTTTTAAATTTTAAAGAACAAGATAAGAAAAACAGTTTTAAGAGAGCTTGCTAGGCATTGAAAGTTAAATACTTAAGTCTTCTAGTGGCTTTGGAAATGGAATGTAGGGTAGCTTATTTCTAAATAAAAGTTTTACTTTATATCCATTTATACAGGATATTTTATTTTGTTGTATTACCCACCGGACTGGAAACTTTCATTATGGAAAATAAAACTTATCACGAATGAGTCACCATTTTATCTAGTGGTATATCTTGGTCAATAGCATATTTCTCTAATAAATAACAAGCTGGTAGTTTGGGGTATTCTAAAGACAACCTTTAGTAAATAACCTGATATTTTAAAAATTTTACACATATAATTAACATAGTTGGATCTTGAACAAAGATATTTCATACTAGATGATGCTTTGGGTCTGTTACTTTGTACTTAATTTCCATTTTTACTCGTCAAGTTGTTCAACCTTTGTATTTTTTTTAATTACCAAACTAGAAATAATATTTACCTTGCAGAATTTAAACTACATTAGAAAATTTTAGAAAGTAACACTGAATTAATAGGTTAGTTAAGGCTACTGTAGTTGATCAGGAGCCCAAAGGCATTGAAGATTATATGCATTGGATCCTTCTGGTGTTAAAGTGGTGTTTGAAAGCTTCATAGCAGCAATCCTAGGAAGTCCTCAGTGACTACAGAGAAGAGTCATTCATTGTTGTATGTATGAGTACCCATGGATGGAGATACATGTGGAAACCTGATGCCACCTTCAGGCATGGTTCCTCAGGATTCTTCCACTTTGATTCTTTAGACAAGGTGTCTCACTGGAACCTGGGGCTTGCTGATTAGGCAGACTAGCTTGTCAAGACAGGGGTTCTCCTTCCTGTCTCCACACTCTCAGCCCTGGCATTAGAAGTACATGCCACTATGCCTGGCTTTTTTACATTGCTATAAATAATGGAACTCAGGTCTTTATGTTTGCACAGCAAACACTTTACCGACTGGGACTTCTTCCCCAGCACTTCTTCCAGTGCTACCTTTAGAGGTGTATATTCTCGGATAGGTGGAAACAGAAGTTGCCACAGAATACTTTTCCCTTAATCTGTAGCAATAAGTACTGGGAAAGCTGTAAGTATGCAATTTATGCTGAGTTTGCCATCCCTACCAAAAAATCCAAAATACAACAAAATTCAAAACTTTTTGATTACTGATATGATGCCTTAAGTGAAAAATTACACATGTAACTCATCTGCCAGATTATAGTTAAACAGAGGCACATGCCTAAATGTACAGAAAAATTACCTTAGCACTGTGTCTGAAAATCATGGGAGCTAGCAAGGTTGTTGATGTTTTACCACAGGTCCCAAGCATTATAATTGAGAAACTCAACTGTAGTTTGAAATGTTTAGGAAGGCCAGAATGATAGACTTTTATATTAGATATATGGCTAAGCTCTATTTATGTCCCTTCCATTTTGAGAGGATATTTCCTACATAGGAGTAGATGGTAAACATTGATAACTGCAAGTGCTAAGTAAAAGACAAAATAGATTGTTTAAGAAGGGTACAGAGTTCCTAGGTTTTCTTTCTCCTAATTGGTAAGGAACATGTATCCTCAGCTACAGGTACGTTAAAAAATGTTACTATAGAAACATTTGGAGACTTTGAAAATGTACTGTGTGATGGAATCAGCTTAGACTGATACTTACCATAAACACATAGCTTGCCCAATATTTAACCTAATGGGCAAGATGTGTACCAGTTGAAATGTAATATTTATCCAATCATTTCTGTTCTGTCAAGCCAGGCTCTAAAGCAATAGGTTGCACTCGTTCAGTAATAAATTTTTAGCGCATTTGGAGATAAAAGCTGCTGGTGGTGATTGCTTAAACTTTTTGCTCAATCATCTGAATGGTGCAAATCAAAGCATTTTGTCAGGCTGTGAGAAGTTTCGCCTAGATATTGCTTCTTCTACACATGGGTCACCATATAAATTACACTCACAGTTTACAGCATAGCTGGTGCTAGAGTTAAATTGATGCCGAGTGGAGGAACTCGTAAAACATCTTCCTGTTAATACAAGCAGGCAGGGTTGACATTGTTGATGTTGGGTTCCATCTAATAAACCATTGGTTCTCACAGTGATTTTTTACTGTGTTTCAGAGGTAATGATGATAAAAGTTTAGCAGTCCAATAGTTCTTCTAGAACGACTGAAAATTAGCTCCACTCTCTGTATTACCAGATACCAGGAAGACTGAAAGTAATGGTGACTCGAGCCTAATATAACCTCGTGTTCTGCAAGACAATGAATTAGAATGAACTATTAACTCAAAAGTGGCGAACAGCAAGCCACTGTAAACAGTTTCTTCTCATAAGAGTAAATTTGGGAGGTGGGATGCCCTACTGGAATTGTAATAATGGACACCTTTTAAAAATGTGTTGTTAATGAGGCAGTAGTGGTATGCGCCTTTAATCCCAGTATTTGGTAGGCAGAGGCAGGTGGGTATTTGGCCAGTCTGGTCTACAGAGTCAGTCTCAGAACAGCAAGGTCTCTGTTACAAACAGAAAAACCCTGTCTCAGGAACAGAAAAACATTGCCAAGTATTTTCACTTTGTTCATGAAACTTTATGAAACTTAATCTTTTTTTTTTATTTGCAGAAAGATTAGAGTTTTATATTTTTACGTGATATTTACATAATGCTAGTAAAGCCCACATACCTTTCCAGTTCCATCTGTTCTGCTCGAGAATCTTTTCTTACAGTGTTGTTATGCATTCATGCTCAACTGGGGATCTTCTAGTTGGCTTCATTTACCACAGATCTTTTACTTGATACTTCAACTTTTTGTTTTGTGCTGTTTTTATGTTTTGTTTTTTGAGACAGGGATTCTCTGAGTAGCCCTGGCTGTCCTGGAACTCACTCTGTGGAACAGGTTGGCCTCGAACTCAAAGATCCACCTGCCTCTACCTCCTGAATACTGGGATTAAAGGCGTGCGCCCCTAGGCCTGGCTACTTTAGTAGTTCTTTCCTCAGTATATACATTTTTTTTGTTTGTTTGTTTGTTTGCTTGCTTGCTTGCTTGCTTGCTTGCATCATAAATGGGCATTTTAAAATTACAGAATCATGTTTTCATTGGTTCTATGCAGATGACCACTGCTATGCACAAGTAGCATATATCAAGCCCTAAGCGTGCAGAACCAGTTAAAAGGTTCATTTGCTGAAGAATTATAAAAGGAAATTAGTGATATAATAAAAGTCTTTGAGGCTCTCGACCCTAATCCCAGAGCTTTATAATAAACCTCACAGCACATTGACTTAATGGATAATCTTTTAGGAAAGCTTTCTCCCCATCCTTTCTTGTAAAGAACTGCAGTAAAAGTAAAGAGTATATCTCTTTAGAGGAGTGTTTGTGTAACTAAGTGTCTAGAATAACAGTGATTTAAAATTGTGACGTTTGTTTACAATTAAATATATATTTGTTCTGAGTCAATCTGAGTTGCTTTTTTTGACGATTGAGTTTATACATTTGATTTTTTGTATCTTTCTGTTTAGAATTCAAGTTAACTTTAAATTGCTAAATTTTGCATATTAAAGTTATAAGTAGGTTTTTGGGAACTGTAGGTACTCAAATAGAGACATAAAGTCAAGGAAGAAGAGAAATTGGACTGGTAAATTACTAGGAATTATTTTCTTTGTGCTTAGAAGGTAGGAGAGGGACAAAAGCTATATACATTTATACACATATAAAACGTCATAATCTCAGGGAAATATAGATGAATAAAGCTTATTTATATACATTAGTTGGACATTATATCATACTGGTGACTCTATTATTTCCACTAGAATTTGCTTACACTTTTGATACAAAACCTTTCTGAAACATCATATGTTCCTTTTGATTCCTACTTGGCTGACTTGTAATCTAAACTACTTGTCACTGTTGGATCTGATGATAGGGTTTTTAAATCCATTAACAATTGGCAGTGGCCAGTAGTGTCTCCTATAATTTACTGGTTTTCTTGAATCTGAGAGAAGTACTGAGGATGCATAATGCTTTAGAGGTTTTAGAAAATTATTTATCAAAGGCCACTGCTTTCCCAGTTGCATTAGATATTGTAATTATACATCCATACAATCTGTTGACATGAAATTAGATTTGATTTAAATGAAGGGAGGAAAAAGAGACCGGACATTTTCAATATTTATTGATATACCCAATCCATTAAGATAAATTATAGAGCAAATTTTACTGCGATAGGGCCACTTTAGTTGATGTAGTTAAGAATTAGTCGACATTACCATTAGACCCTTTTCTTTTTTGAAATATATTCCCACCAATTAGAAAAAGTCTCAGAAAAAGAATTTCGTCTTAGTTTATTTGTATGAGAGGTGACCGAGAATATTTGAGTACATCTAATAAATATAAAACATTATATTACTCCTGAATTTTTATGAAACAAACTGTGCTCCCTCATCCGGACATGTCAGTTAAAGATGTAGTGGAATGATCACATTTGTCGTTAGAGGGTAACAAAGCACAGTCCCATTTTTTTTTTTTTTTTTTTTTTTTATAAGACAGCTGGTCTGTCCAATTCCGCCTCCTAAACCCAATTTTAAATTCTCAGTTGGCTGGGGAGGCCAGAAAGGATATTTACCTAATTTGGTTCCCGAGATGACTTCATTCAAATCACCAGTGATCACATGATCAAAAAGAATTGAGTGCTTCATTTTCTATAGCTGTTTTTCATGCTTTTTGTCCTGACTTGAGACTGGAACAACCTCAGTCAGCTCAGCATCTTCCATTTCCTTAGCTTCTGTGTAGGCAGTGCATTTATTCTCAGGCACAAAACCCTATAGGCCATTGAACTTCTGAATGCCCTCCTTTTAGGTTTTATTTATATTATTAAAGATGAATGCATTTTCATATCTTTCCCAGAGGGCAAGTGAGATAGCTAGGCATACAAGCCTGGCGACCAGATTTTGATTCTAGAACCCACATAAAGGTGGAAGGATGTTTGCCCACAGCACACCCTGCATGTACACAATAATAGTTAATATTGTTTCTCCACAAGAACAAAGATCATTGTTGTTCCTCACTGGTGATCTTAGTACTATCATATTCTAGAAGCAGATGAACCTGAAAAGTGATGTCTCATATAGAAGGCTCTTGTCTTATCCTCTGTCATTTTCATTTATTACCTTACTTGCTATTAATTTTGGAGAATGAGTTCATAGAAATTGAGTCCCTCACTGAACAAAAATAGTTTAAAGCATTTAGAAATGAGGTGTCATGGTCTAGTTCCCTTTAACAACCACAAGTCATAATGTAATGACATATTCCCTAAGAGTTTCTTACATTTATCATTTCATAGAACTTCATCTAACCATCACTTGTTGTCTTAATTCATAACAATTGCTTGAAATATCTTAAAGTATAATAAAAACAGAAACCTTACCATGTTGCGTAATACTTTTCTCTCTGTTTCTTTGTTACGTAAGATAAATTGCTACCACAAAGACAGAATAACAGAAATAGATAATAATAGAGAAATGTATTCATGCAACTCCGGACAATATAGCATAGAGCACCCATTGCTAGCATTGCAAAATTAGCCTTTGTATCTAGGGGTGTGGTGAATGCTGCATGGAGAGGAAATACCAGCACCATCAGGAAAGTTGTAGTAATTGAAAAAAAAATACTACAGAAAAGTTCAAGAAATTGAAAAATATGAATAAAGTGACATGAAATTGTATACTGTTCAGGGCAGTGGCTCTCAGCCTTCCTAATGCTGTGACTCTTTAATACAGGGTGCTAACCGTCATACATATGCTTCCATGCATGATGGTTAGCACCCTGTAACTAGATACTGAAGTGCTTTTGTGAGCTCAGCTGCTCACAGAATTTAAAGATATAAATTACACTTCTACATTTGTGGTTTATCATGCACTTTGAGTTTATACAGAACTCATCATCTTTTAAGACCTCACATGATCTTCCAACTCAGTAGCTGCTGTCCTGTCTCATGCTGCACTTCAGACACTTTGGGCCCCTTGTTTCCGACTGTCTAGCCATGCCAGCCTCAACACCTCAGTGCTTACGTCTTTCTCTGCAGCATTCTTCCCCTGTGTTCCATAACATGCCCCCTTTATTCATATGGGTGCTCTATTTAAATGTCAACTTTCCAGAGGGTTTTGTTTTTTCATCATAGTTGACTATTAGTTTGGGTCACCCTCTGTCTCAACAGCCTAGAAACACCCACAGGCCAGAGCCGTTGTCCCGTTAGCTTTTGTATCTTTCCTCCTAAGAATATTTGTCATTTCTTTTGAATTAGAGTTGATTAGATTTTGTATGCCTTCCTTCTCCCTAATGCAGAGTTTTAAAGTCACCATGTTTGGAATAGAGCTAAAAGAATCATTCAGTTTTTGCTGATCTCTGTCACCTCCTACCAGTCACATTACTGTGTCATGTTTGTCCTGTGTGGTACAAGCTTCATCAAAATTCTTCCCTTCTTTAAATTGTGAAACATAACGCATTTATCTATGCATACCAGAAAAGTAATCTACTGTGTGACCCGTTTATCATGGGCCTGCTAAGTTACCAGGGAAGAGTGCAGAGACGAGCCACAGACTGTTCCACTCCAGTGTGGTTGGGGAGTGGTGCGACATGTGGATTCAGGATGGATGAAAACAAGAAAACAGATCATGGAACGTGGGGAAAGAGGACCTGAGTAACAAAATATGGAAATCCCTTTAGTGTGAGAAAATAGTCGGGACGGCAGAACTAAATATGAAGCTTTTAAAACGTGTGAATAGTGGGTTTGAAAGAGTCTGAGTGCGATCATGGACTTCTGAAGACTTACATGCTTTTCACAAAAATCCTGTTAGGTGGCTATAACAACCATACCCCTGTTCTTGACTCAGTAGAACTGGAGTTGGGAAGTCATTTCTTTCAAGGTCACACAGCTCTGCCAGCTTTGTCATAAAGCTACATAGCACATTCTCTTTTTGTTTCAATTCTTCATTTATAAGATTTGAATAATAATTGTTTCTGCCTCACAGGATGAGAAATAATGTTTATAAAATAGTTGACATACTACAAGGCTCATAGTAAATACTAATAAATGTTAGGTAGTGTTATTATTTCTACTATGAAAGCTGCAATTTGAGTGACTTGACATTTGGCAAATTTATTTTCTTTGATACTGGATTTCATTATTTATAATGTAAGATGGTCTGGGTATTCTATTACCACATGTGTGTATCAGAACTATTCACATGTGTGTATCAGAACTATTTTAACCTACATGAAAATTGTCCTTACTCAAAGCAATTTCCAAGTGTTGGGGAAATTTATTTCTTTTTGTTTTGGTTTTGCCTTTTGGGCAGCAAACGGCTTCCTGTTTTTCTATTGATGGTGGCAGGTAGAAAGTATCTGAAAATATCTGTGGCATCTGGATTCACAGTAGCGTTTTCCTCACAGTTGTGCTCCCAGTGATGGCGCACTTCCTTTACTGCCTGAACTTTCTAATGCTCCACTTTCACTACTCCGTTATAGTTTTCCATTCCAGACACTTTGATTTTAAAAATTACCCGACACTGCACAGGTATTTTGAACTGGTGTTTACATTCAGACATTTGATTCGGCTTCCATAATGGCCAGTGCTCGCCATGTCTTCTTGTTCACTGTGATTTCCTCAGGAACAGAGAAATTGTGATCGAGTCTTAATTCACCTCGAAGGCAACTGACTTAGGAACCTGGACACTGGAGGTCTGAGTAGGAGCGTTTGCATGTTCTGATTATGCAGCTTTCCCAGTGTGCAGCACTCAGTGGTGCACATTTCTCAAACACAGTTTTTGTGGGGCTCAGTCTCTCAGCTTTAATTAGACCCTGTCTTTCCTCTGGTCACTCTGCCTTGAAAGGAATACACTCTGGCAGCATCAGATATTTACATAATGGTTTGTTTTACCATTATGTATTCAGAGCTCTGAGTCATATCCCTCAGGTAACCAGTAGATACTCCTGCTCTGTCATCAGTTTTTTGCTGCAGAGGTAAAAGATGGGTCATATCTGTTGTCCTTTTCAATGCTGCCTTGAGTACATGTGTTCTTTTCCTAGTCTTAGCTAATATGGAATTCTATTGCCCTTGGCGTTTCAAAGCTCAGAGCCACTTTTGTCTCTCCTAGGTCTTCCCTTCCTCTCTGAAATGTTTTTAGTCTACATAAGATGAAAAAAACAACAGTTAATGTTTAATCATTTAAAAACTTGTATGTTGTGAGGTACTGTGTAAAAAAAAAAGTATCTTTCTTCAGCGTCAGGTTTAGGTTTTAAATATGGTCAGCCGTTAGCCATGTGAACTTTGGATGTATTATTTAACTTTTCTGCTGTCAGCTTCATCTTCTGTCATGAGTCATCTCATGGCTCTTGATTTTCTTTATTTAGTTGGCATGTCAAAACATGGCATTTATACATCTTGTGGGGTAACATGTTGTTATGCATGTATATGTTATGTAACGCTAAAGTCAGCTCAAACACATCTTTCTCTTTAGGTATATATCCTTTATAGTAAAATCTTCAGAGTATTTCAAACTTACAGTAGACTTTTACTTTGGGGGTGGGGGTACACCAGGGCCTTGTACATGCTAAGCAAGTCCTCTACCACTAAGCTATGTCACCATCCTCTAACTTTTGGCATATACAATACATAATTTTTGTCTGTATTCATCTTACATTGCACAGCACAGCAGAATTGATACTCATCTTTCTGTATCTGCATTATTTCACTTAATGTCTTCTCCGTTTGTCTGAAATTTCATTATTTTTGAGGGAAGAAAGAAGTAGGGAGGCAGGTGGGCTCACTCATATGAATATCTGTGTGAAGACTTGAGGTCAGCGTTAGATAGCTTCAATTGCTCTCCGTTTTAATTAAGGCATGGTCTCTCACTGAACTTAGAGGTGGCTGACTCAACTAGTCTTGTTGGCCAGCAGGTTCCAGGAATCGTCCTGTTTCACCCTCCCCAGTGCTAACATAGATGTACAATTCTTCAGGTCTTCTGTGTAGGGGATAGTGCTGCAAATTTGGGTCCTCAGATGTGCTTGGTGTGCTAGTTACTCTTATGTCAACTTGACACATGCTAGAGTTATCTGGAAGGAGGAGACCTCACTGGAGGGCATTTCCTCCATAAGATCCAGTTGTAGGACATTTTCTTAATTAGTGATGTGTGGGTGAGGGTCCACCCTATTATAGGTGGAGCCATCCATGGTCTTGGGTTCTATAAGAAAGGAGGCCGAACAAGCCATGATAAACAAGCCTGTAAGCAGCAGTTCCTGCTCTAGGTTCCTGCCCTGTTCGAGTTCCTTCGATGATGTGCTACAATGTGGAAGTGTAAACCAAATAAACACTTTCCCCCACAACTTGCTTTTGGTCATAGTTTTTTATCAGAGCAACTGAAACTGGGACACTTGGTGAGGATTTACCAACCAAGCCATCTTGAAGACCCAGAACTTTGTTCTTTTATGGCTAAGTTATATTCTCTCATATATGTAGATCACCTTTTCTCTGTTCACTCATCACTTGGTGAACACATAGGGTTGTTTCCATTTCCTGGGTATAGTAAGTAATGCTGCCGTAAACACGGGAGTGCAGATGTCTCTTTGACATCCAGATTTTATTTCCTTTGGATTCATGCCCAGGCGTGGGATTGCTGGATCATATGGCATCTCAGTTTTAATTTTTTGAGGAACCTCCACAGTGACTGAACTAATTTATAATATACTCCTGCCAACAGGGTAAAAAGGTTCCTGCTTCTACATTCTCACCAGTGCTCAGTACCATCATTTGTGTAATACCCCAGAACCACCTTTTAAACTAAGGTACACTCAGTATAAGCAGTACTTTATATCTCTGTATCGTGGAGATGTAAGGGCTCAGTAAAAATCAAAACAAAACTGAATTTAGCTGTGCAGACTTACATTAATATCTTTCCCTGTCTTAGAAGTTATTAGCAGAAAGAGATGCCTTAAAAATAGAACTTTAGAAAACTTTTGTTTGAGCATTTCATACATGCTTATGTGTTTTCAAATCTATTTTATATTTCTTTTCTGCAATTCTTCCTTAATAATAGCCACTCCTAACTAGAATGTCATCTCACAATGTCTCATTGTAGATTTAGCTTTTATTCCTCTGATGACTATTGATATTGAATATTTCTACATGCCTGTTAACTATTTGTATGAGGTCTTTTGAGAGATATCTGAAATATTTTAAGCGATATTTGTTTTGTTAATATTGATACTTTGGATTGCATGTTAACCCCTGTCAAATATGTAGCTTGTATAAATATTTTTTCTCTGATTCTAATTGCTTTAAGTTGACTGTTTTCCTTTGTGGTAGCAAACATTTTAGTTTAATATCCCAGTTGTCTACTTTTGCATGCCTATATTTTTGGAGGGGTGGGGTCTTATCCAAAGGCCCCTTGACTGTTCAGCTTCTTGAACTGTTTCTTCTAGTAGTTTGTTTCAGGTCTTATATATAAATTTTTTAATCTACTTTGAGCTTTTTGTTTTGTTACTTGAGAGGGTTGGAGGACTGATCCGCCCACCCACTCCCCATGTTTCGAGGTAAGATACTGCTGTGTAGCCAGACTAGCTTCAAGCTCATGGGCTCCCTGCTTTGACTGCCTCATGGCAGAGATTACAGGTGTACCCTCCAAGCACAGTAGGTGGGAAGCTTACAGATAGAAACTGATCACAAATGTTACCTCTTCCTAGGGAGTTGGTTTTAGTGAGTAAAAAAGTAGCTTATATAGAAATAATGAATAATACATTATTTATTATTCTTCAAAATCAGTATACCTGAAAAAAAAAAAAAAAAGCTACTAAAACCCAGGGCAAGTAGTCATTATTTTGGCTAAACTTCAGTGCATAAAATTATTCCTGATCTTTTCTGTTACCAGAGGTAGTTGAATTAGTTGCCAAAGAATTCTAGTAGTATCTCATTCATTTTATTTTAAGCTACAGGACCCAAACTGGTCTTTAGTCTCTAATGTAAATTGAGAGCATCTTGCAAAGATTTATATATGGAAAATATAACAGATAGTTAGTTTTTGTTTGTTTTAATGAGAATAGCTTGCTATATATTCTTTCCCAGGGCATTTGTACACTTTTCTATACTTTTAGTAAGATTAAGTGGTGTCCCATGATGTGGAGAAATCTGATGTAAAGGGACAGAAGCTTCTAATATTCTGTAACTTATACTTGGAATTTTTGCTCCCTGGTATACAGTCATGTGACAAGATGTGGTCTTATAACCACCTTGTAGAATTACTTTAGGTGCATGTCCTAAATAAAATGCTTATAAGATCAAGAATGCTACCTTAAAAATAACTATATTTTAAAGTCCTGTTACTCTCCTTAGTTGAAAACAATTTCTGACAAAGTAAACCTTGGGCCTTCTTTGTGTTTCTTTGCATCTCATTGCTTTCTGTGTAACTGAAGAGAGGAAACAGAAGGATGATGATCCACAGTTACTTCTGCTTTTCAGGTTAGCGTGGCAGTGATGGACTCACACACAGAAAATAGCTGTATTCTACATTTAACACGACGTTTTATTTGTTTCTGAATGAATTGCTTTTTAAATGCCTCTGCTCCCAAATCATTGAGAAGAGTTGTAGTTCTTTCTTTGCATAGTCTGGTAACCTCAATTATCTGCACCTGTGTTTCTTAGGGTTCAAAGGTGTTTAAATTTTAGGTTAACAAAAAATAGTTAATGATAAATCAGAATTTAAGACAGCATAGAATTACGCTTTGTTAATGAACAGAATATTTTGTTGTCTGTAAAAATGATTCCCTATGTTTCAATAGCCAAGACTGTCCCCATAGTTTTGTATACCAGCACAAAGCCTGCTGCTTTTTTACACAAGAAAAAAAAAAGTCCAATTGGAAATACCATACCTGAACCAAATGTTCTTCTTCCCAATATATCTGTGTCAAAAAACCCTCAAGAGAAAATGGTTTTAAAAATGATTTTTATGCCTAGATTCTAAGTAAAATCACTTGACATACATGAATTGCAAAATGCAGATCCTCATTCTGAAGTTGCCTGCTTCTCATTTAGATCTGACATATTAAAAAGCATGTAATTAATGGTTGACATTAGTAATTAACATTAACTTTATGGTGTTTGATATGCCTTCTTCATTCATCCTTCAAATAAATATATTATGCCTTAGCAGAAAGGTTGCAGTTATATAAATGCTCCTTCGGTTTTCACAGGATATAAATGTGAAAAACAAAAAAATGTGTTAAAAAACAGTCTGCTTTCGTTTCTTGAGTGCTAGATATATTTTTATTTCTTTTCAGGAGTATTCATCAGCAATTGTGTCAGGAACTTCAAAGAGAGAATGTGGACCTAATTGTACAGTCTTCATTATCGGCTAAAGAGCGCCCCCTGGCTGCCGTCGCCGGTGCGCTGTGGAGGCATTTCTTTTCCTTTCTCAAGAGTCAGAGAATGACACAAGTCGTGCCCCTCTCCCAGCTTGCAGATGCCGCTGCAGGTCAGCGTTAACTGTTCACTGCTAATTGCTTTCTCTGTTTGCAGACTTTTGTTAGTATTTTTCTCTGTCTTCTTGATGACAATCTCTTGCGTTATAACAGTCATTGTGACATATGAAACAAATGACATGTTCAAATAGAGAGTATTTGGCTTACGTATTTAATCATCAAAAATTAAGTGATTATTTATTAAAAATAAAAGGTAATATTCAGACATAACACAGAATGTTCACAAACTTTTCTTATTAAAATTATTTGGGAAGTAAGGTAGCACCTGATTATATCTGGCTCAAGTAGTATGCTTTCATATGTTATGAGCAGTTAACTAAATGTAAGATAGACAACAACAACAGCAACACCGAGTCCTTCAATACCAAGAGGATAAGCTCAGGATGGAATGGAATACTTACAATGTCAGTGTTCTGAGTTCACCCAGAGTTTATTTTAAATTACAATTTTTATTTAAATCGACTATTGACATGTCCTTAGGCATTCATGGAATCATGCACAATTAGGCAAGATTTTAAATATATGGACATTTTTGCCGTTTCCTGGTAAGAAGTTATTATATTTTTTTAAAACAGCTATTATGCTCATAATATGTTAAAATGTTCTGGAATAGACAAGAGATTTGTATTGTTATTACATATATGTAAATAGAGTTCATTTAAAGGGTTTTTTATATATATTTAAATGTCATACTTTAAACAAACAACAATGACAAAAATCCCTGTGGTCTAAATCAGCATTTATTTTATTCTGGGTTGGAAGAAGAAAGATGAGCTAAAAATGAAGGAATGAATGATTTAAAAAATGGATAAGAAATTGAATCTTGGAGCAGCTCAGACTTTATATGAAGTGCATAAGACTGTCTACATATAGACAAAAATGTGTGGCAGGGTCATGTTTTCCAACTAGTGTGGTGTCTGAGATAATACATACTGGTATTCAGTAAGTTGAAATTTATTCTGTTATCCAGAATGCTAGACCATCAACAAAAGCAGTTTTGCATTAGTTTAGTTGACACGGTCCTAGGTTCTAAAAGTAATTGCCAAACAATGCCAAAGTCATTGCATATATTTCTGATTTGAAGTAGAATTAGGTTGACAGAAGAAGATTTCCTTCATTTAAGAAAAAGTTATTTAAATACTCACTTTTGTATGGATTAGAGGTATACCAGTTGGGGGGATGGCCACAAACAAGAATACCCCATTCTCACAAAAGTTAGGATCTAGTGAGTGATGGGGCCAAGAATGATTTGTTGCTGTTGTTTCTGAGAGTCTTGCTTGGTTGCCCAGGCTTGTGGGATTTGTGGTCCTGCTACCTTAGCTTCCCAAGTCTGGATTACAGATGAGCAACACCATATCCAGCAAAAACAAACCAAAAGAGGAGAGGAGGGCGGGCGGAGAGGGGAGACCACAGTTTTAAATAGAGTGCTCAGGGAACTAGAGGGAAGACACAGACGTAGGTGGACTGAATAGTGTTTGAGTAATGGGAAGTCTGCCCTCGCCTTCTGAGCAGTTGGAAAGACTTTCCTGGAGGTTAGAAGCTATTGGTGTTTTTTCAGAAGGAGAAATACAGTATTCTGGCTGATGAGGTAAAGAGGGAAATAAGGCAGTTAGAAAATGACTCAAACTAGATTGGACTAAAGTTGTAGTACAGATAGACAGAAATGGTCAGATCTCAAGGAAGGAAAGGTGTTTTGAAGGTAGAACTAATGATACTTCCTAAGCAAATAAGGTAACGTAACCAGAATAGTTTGTGAAAGATGTCTACAGTAACTAGCAATTTGCTATTATAAGAAGATTATGAAGGGACTATTTTATGACAGATGATTGAAGACTTAAGTTCTTAGGGAGTTATGGTTTGTTTTAAGGTATTCATTAAAGTCTAACTACATTAGTGAGGACTTGGATATAATCAACAGGCTTCCCAGAAGAGGTCTGACCTGGAGGTTTGTGTGTAAACTGTCTATGGGTCAAATAGCCTCTAAAGCTGGAAACTGGCAAAGATGGTTGTTAGTGTAAGAAGAGATGAAGAGAGAACACTGTGGAGCAGTTCACAGTGTGTTTCTGTGAAGATTTGTAGGCTCAAGAGAAATAAGGAAAGGCATTGTAAAAGGGGTATAGGTAAGACGCACACCAAGAAAGTGGGATGCTATGGAAACTAGGACAGGAAACTTGAAAGTAATTTTTCTTTTGAAATTTAGAAAAAAAATATTTAAATTTATTTATTTATTTATTTATTTATTTATTTTTACATTCTAGATTTTATCCCCCTCCTGGTCCACCCTCTGACTGTTCTACATCCAATACCTTCTCCCCACTCCCTGGGGCCCTGAGGGTTAAGTGCATCTTCTCTGACTGAACCCAGAGCCAGCAGTCCTCTGCTGTATATGTGTTGGGGACCTCATATCAGCTGGTGTATGCTGCCCGGTTGGTGGTCCAGTGTCTGAGAGATCTCGGGTTCCAGGTTGAGACTGCTGGTCCTCCTACAGGGTGGCCCTCTTCTTTATTTGCTAGATGTAATTGTTTCTTGGAGGCTTCTTGCTGAATAAGCTCACCCTTTCTAATTCTTTCTGACCTCTGGGTGGCTGACTCAGATTCCTCTCGAAGCTAACTGATTGACTGGCTTCTCTCAGCTTCTCATGGAATTGCTCTGCTTGGCAAAACTGCCTCTGAATGCCACTCATTTGAGCTGTTTTGCTCTCAACTCCACTCAGTGGAACTGACTGACTCTCTCCCTGTGCTACTCTTTTAAGTCACCTCTCTTTCCTGTCTGTGCTTCTGAGAGTTGAGTATATCTTAGTTTTGACTCATTCTGTCAAATCTGTCTCTGATTCGTCACTTTGTCTACCCCTTAATTAGTTGTCACATTCAAACATGACTGCTTCCTTCTACAAACTAATGTTACCTTAGAGATGTATACTAGGGACATGTCAGTATTCCAGCTAGCGGGATTAAAGGTGTGTGGGGATGGGAGTGGGGGTTTGAATGTTCCTGTGCTTCTGGAGCTGTGTGTCCTCTGCTGTAGTTCTCTTTCTTATTAAGGCTCAGTGTCTCATTGAGCTGTAAGCTGCTCAGCCAGTGAGTTCCAAAGACCCACACTGTAACACCAGGATTACAGATATGCACAAGCATGCCCTGCTTTCATGTGGGTGTTCAAGATTAAGGCTCAAAACATCATGCTTACATGATCTGATTGAAGATGGTTGAGGAAATGTGATAGTTAAAGAGAAATGGTGCAGAAGCCATGTAGCTTAGTGTAGAGTTCTTGTATAGCATGCACATGGCCCTAGGTTCAGTCTCCCACAGTCCAAGAAGAAGGACAGCATATGCCTTTAATCCCAGCACTCTGGAGGCAGAGGCAGGCAGGTCTCTGTGAGTTTGAAGCTAGCCTAGTCTACAAAGCTAGTACCATGTAAGCTAAGGCTACACAAAGAAACCCTGTCTCAAACAAACAAAAAAGAAAGTAAAAGGGAAGAAAGGAAGGCAGTTAGTAGTGTATATGTGTATAAGAATGGACCGTACCATCAGACTGCCGAAAGAAGAAAAAGACATGAAAGAGGAGATAGGAAAAAAATATACCATCAATTGATTATAGGTTTGTTATAAGCAAAGAATTGATAGGGTTTGGATCCTTGAGGAGGGATAGAGTCCTTAAAATGAAGTTATACAGAGGTTATAATTGGTAATGCCAAGTGCTTTGGGTATCACCATGGGAGTGTTTAAGTATAGGGGAGGAAAGTCACTTGAATAAAGGAATTCCAAATAAATAAGATCACGGCAAGATTGCTGCTGGAGAATAATATGAACCTAGGCAACCGGAGAGCATGCAACAGGAGGAAAGAGCATGCTACTGGTATAGTTTGATGTATCTGAGATTCAAAGCTAGATCTATTAGGGGGAAGGAACGAGAATGGTTTAGAAGTAGCAGTGTAGAACAAGTAGTAAACCTACCTTGTCTGTGAAGTCAGTAGAGGGGAATGGAAGGAAGCACAGCTACTATTAGAGAGAGCTTCTTAGGAGTCATCACTTCAGACATAGGTGGGGTATAGGTACAGATTGAACTGACGGATTTCTAGAAAGTAATGTCTGCTTAACATGATTAAAGAATTCCGCTTTCTAGATTGTGGGTTCTGAAGAAAGTGGGTGTCTTTAATCATAGGAGGTCACTATTTAATAGAAGAGAATGGTGGGTATCGGGGGTGAGCATGTATGCCTGTGGTAGGTGGCAAGGAAATTGACTTAATCAAAGGAGAGTGGATGCAGGAAATATTTTAACTAGGTCTCTGAATAATCTCTATTATTAATTAGGCGTATTAATAGAATCCACTGGCTTGACGAGAAGGAGCCGTATCTGTAATCATATGACTAAGCTACATGCTTTTAAACCTTTTCGGAGATCTAAATGATGTTTACATTTGACAACATGAATTTAGTTGTTTAAGCTCAAATTACATTTTTGAATGTTATATTTTATTTGGGATTTTTAAAAATTCTTGTAATTAGAGGCAAGGCGTGAGGGTGGGTATTTGAAACAAAATGTCTTACCTGAACTTTCTCTTTTTAAATCTAGATTTTACTTTGTTGGCAGTGGACATGCCAAACACAGCACCACCAGATCTTCAGCCACAGCCAGTTATATCAATAATTCAGCTTTTTGGTTGGGATGATATCATCTGGCCCCAAGTTGTAGCAAGATATCTAAGTCATTTGCTACAAAATAGGTATGTACCCTGGAAGGGTTTTTCTAATGTAAACTACTGTTTATATAATCTCTCATTTGGCATTCGACATTTTAACAGTAGTAATAGCAGGTAGTATGAAACCTAAATTAGTGGTTTGATTTACACATATACATACACGTATGTATATAATTGTTACAAGTTCATACTCTCAGTAAGCCTGCCTTGTTATCGTAAAATGATTTTTCTGTATTTCCTAGGGAGAAAAAAATGTACAGATATCATTGCTGAGTCAATAAAACACTGGTATATTACTTAAAATTTAGACTTAATGACAATTTTAAAGACTTGTGAGATCATGAACAAGATACTCCTCTTAAATCATGCTGTGTTGCTTAATCTTTCTGTATCTTCTGCCATGTCACACAGAAGCTCTGAGGAACAAGTTCAGTAATATATAGAGGCATATATGAAAACTGAGATAAAGTTACTATAGATACTGTATAATGTGGGAACTTTATAAAAGCATCATCAAGATGAAGAGGAAGAACTTACCCAACCTGTGAGACAAAACAGTCCTTCTATCAGCTGCCTGGCAGGGATGTGAAGTGATGTAGTGAGTCGGTTGTTTTCTAAGGACATTAATTAGTCAGCATCACTAAGCATGCATTGGGCTTTGACATATAAAGTAAGAGAATTCAGCACCAGCTCTTAGAATTCCTTCTAGTATGACACTTCTCTAACAAAAGTGAATGTTTATTTATTTATTGCTCTGAAACCACTCACCTTTATTAACATGGAAGCTCCTAGGCCCCAAAGTAAAGAACAAGTAAAGACTTGTAAAACTGAACCTTTTTAATCACATAGCTTTAAGTGTGCAATTTAATGGTTCCTTCCTTTGATGACTGCACATATGTAACACTGTGTGGTGGTGTTATTAAGAAAGTTTACAGTGATAAAGTTTTTCTGTCCTGTGTAACCATCACAAGTTATATAAGAAATTGCTGTCCAGTCACCAAGGTCACATTTGAGCATCTGTTGCTTTCAGGGTTACTGTAAGCTTGGGCATGCTTCCCGTCTTGAGCTTGCCTCCTGTGTCAGAATCCCAGCTCTCTTCCATTCTCGTCAGTAACTGCACCCAGAGTTGTATGTAGGGAGGATGATGGGTTCTTTTTCACTTAAGTATTGCTTTTAGCTCAAATGTGTTACCTGGGCCTCTAAAAAAGTAGGCCCATTGGCCTAAAGAGCCTTTATACTTCGTGATATTCTCACTACCAGCAAAGAAGACTGACTGCCCTCTTTCAAGCTTGCTTTCTTTTTCTTAGTCTGGTCTCTTTGATGATGTTTAATGCTTCCTTTCTCTGCTCTCTTTGGTCATGGACTTTGGGCATGCCCTCTGGAGAAGGAACTGGTCCCTGTGGACTTTCCCTTTTTTTGCATTCTTTATTTGTGTTTCCTCAGCATGGCACTTTTTATTAGGTAGGGGTTAGTCTCCAGATCTTTTTTTTTTTTTTTTAAATTGGTATTTTTTGTCTGTTCCTGAGCCTGTCAACTCTTTGTCTCTCTCTTTATGGGAATACAGGTGATTACCATGACATCTATGGTACAATTCAAAAGATTATTTTAAAACATGAGGTTCATCTTAGAGATGTAAGACACATCCTCTTCAGGGAGCAAAAAAGATATGTGTGTGCATATGTGTGTGTGTGTGTGTGTGTGTGTGTGTGTGTGTGTGTGTGTATAATATATATATACACATGTATGCATGCACACACACACACTCTAGTATTTATTTTTAAAATAATGTTTATTAGTAACAATTGAAGAAACCGAAACACAAAGTTGTTAATTAGCTCCAAGAAAGTTATAGAGGGAATAACTGAATAATTTTTGTTGTACTTTTTAAAGAAAAGTTTTAATTTAAAAAGTTTTAAAACTTTTAAAATTCTGATTTATGTTCATTTAAAAAATGGTTTTAAGCTGAGCATTAATCCTAACACTCAGGTAGAATCAGTGAAGTCTTTGAGTTTGAGGTCAGCCTGATCTACATAGTAAGTTACAGGGTAGCCAAAGCTACATAGTGAGACCATATTTCACAATTAGTTAACTGACTAATTAAACATTGTTTTAGAGGTTAGAGAGGCAGCTTAGTGGGTAAAGGGTTTGTTGTGCAAAATTGTGGTGTAAGTGTGGATTCCAGGTACCCAGGTAAAAGTGACCCTCTGTAACCCAAGTGCTAGGCTATATATGTAAGCAGACCGTAGAAGCTTGCTGACCATCCCCAAATGGCAAGCACTAGGTAAGAGAACATCTCAAAAACAGTGTGGGAAAGCAATAAAGGAAGACATTGCAGTGAAGGCCTCTGGTTTCTCTATGTGAACATGTATCAAAACAAAATGAGAAGACAAAGATTGTTTTGATACCGTATAGTGTGATGTTGAAGTTAAAACTATGCCAATCATTTTACTCCCAGCAGCCCCTTGTGGGTTAGAAATTAGAGTCAGCTATGTGTTTGGCTTAAGAAAAAGAAGATTTAGGCCACTGAAACCACATAAGCCATTCCTTGAGTACATCAGTGTGTGACTGTAGTATTACGTAGATTCTTTGTACAAAGTAAGCTTTAAGACTTACTGAGAAGGGCCTCAGTGCCCCACCCTGCCAAAGCTCAGGGCCAACACGGATCCTTGTGAGTCTTGGCACTGATATTTATTGATTAAAATGCAGATATATGAAGAAAAACAAAGAAAGGAAAAGGAAGTTTCTTTTACTTCCTGGAAGATAGTGTTTTGGAATTTTGTGTATGGTAATCTTTGATAATCAGTGCTTATAAAGTGAAGAAGGAAAGGATAAAAACACCATTGATTGGTCAGTCAAGATACATATATAGAGAGACATTTGTCCTGAACAGCTTTTATTATCACCTCATCTATTAAATGCTATTGATACTGCCATTTTTTTGTTTGTTCTTATTGTTTGGGTTTAATTGCTTACCTATTATTGCATTGCCTAGTTATGCCTTCTTGCCTACATTTTTTTCTTGACATAAGCCTATAGATACACTAACAATAGAAAGAGAAAATTAAACATTAGGATATTAGAAATGAAAACAACAGTGTTTAACATCTTCTCAGGTACATCTGCAGCGTTCATTTGCAGCATGTCTGAAGTACTGTGTTCATCTGAAGTCTGTGAAGCCAAGGGAGTTGCGTGAATGTGGTTTTTCCAGGCTCTGTTCTCTGTGTATCCCATTGCTCTTTGGTTTTTTAATGTTCCTCAATTTGGTTTTACAGCACAGTATGTGAAGCACTTTCTCAGTCAAGTTGCGTGTCTTTTCAATCCTTAACTATACGATCCTGGGTCCGATGTGTTTTGCAAATGCACATAAAACACCTCTCTGAACCTGCTTTGCTGATTGAGATGAATCCTGAACAGGCCATGGGTAAGTGTTGTCATATAAGGCATGCAGGTCGTATCTATGGAAAGCTTTTGGTTCTCTGGATTAAATAAACTAATATCAAATATTCAAAATATATTTATAATTAGCTATAAATATACATAACATGTACTTTTGGAGTCTGTTACTTTTTACTGAAACTTTGTTGTTATTGCGTATGGCAAATATCCCTGCTACAAAGAACTAATTTTCTTAGTGCTAAGAACCAAGACTTCTTCCTCAGGTAACAGACGGCTTTTCCTCTGAAGAAGGTGATCTTGTACAAAAAGAGAAATCTGAAACATACTAAGTACCAAAAAGACTATGCAGCTAGGGATATTTGCCCCATTTTCATGGAATATTTTACTTCTCTGTTTTACTATTTGTCACTGACTATTATTTGTGCATGTTAGAGTTTCCATGCAGTTCTGTTTTGTGTGCACCAGCTTGTTAAAAGGCTGTCATTTGTAGCCTCTTAGAAGTTTCACTGAGGCTGGCCTGACAATGCTTGTACTTTTTCTTTTGTATCTCGTATAGTTTTTTTATATCTCAATAAGTTTTTGGGTTAGGATGATTATAAGTATAAAAAGTCTAATTTCATTTTTAATTTTGTGAAAATTTGAGTTTTTGTAACATACTTCAAAGCTGAAGGACATATTCCAGCATATGTACCTATCTACACTAGTGTATGTACACCTTACATAAGATTTTAAATTTTATTGCATATTTATTAATAAGTATGATTATTATCTCATTTTAATAGAAAAAGAGTACATGGAACAGCTGGCTGAAATGACAAGATTACTATTTACACTCTCAGAAGTAAAGAATATCTTCTCAAAGGCTCAAATAGAATATTTGCCCAGCCCAGAAGACCCCAAACAAGCACTTATTCAATTCCTTGAGGTATTTTCATTAGTATAATCTTCCAAATCATTTTTTTTTTCAGAAAATCTTGAAGTATTATTAATTTTTTTCTATAAAGTGAATTATCTAACTTAACACGTCATGTTGTTGATGTGCAATTATAAAATTTTGGAGTAAGGAAGGGTTGCTCTCAGGTATGGTGTGATTTACTCTAAAGACAGCAGAAAGCCTTATGTAATGAATAATAGCAGTAAGGAGGATTACAGGGGAGCTTTGCTTCAAGGCCTCCTGAAATAAACTAATGCCTTATTGTTACTGTTGGTGGGTAACAATTCAGATGCTAACTTCGGAATAGAGTCTACAGTCGTCTAGCTGAGTACCGCCCTACGACAGACAGTGCTGCACATACAAGCACCAGCTATTTCATAGTAGGATCAGGACTTGGAAATCTAATCCATTTCTTTTGATTTTACTTCATAATAAATTCCATTTAAAATTATAGTAAAACCTAATCCATTTCTTTTGATTTTACTTCGAATTCCATTTAAAATTATAGTTTCGATCATTAATTTTAAAAATCTGTAACGTGATAATGTTTATTTTATCTTAGCTGAAACTGTTGATGTTTGGATTATTGTGTTTTGTATGTTATTCACAGCAAAAGTAGGTTTACTTTCCAGCTTGTTGATACTCACTACATGAAAATTAAGTGTGTGAAAATAATTTCAACCAATAAACTATTTCTATATTGTTAACTCAGTCATTTCCATTGATTTCCAGCATTTAAAAAAATGCATGACAATTAGAGATGTGTGACAGCCCTAGTGATAGTTAATAATAGCATAATAATACGCAGATGTGAAATGCTCATGTCTGTTGAGTATTTTAACTGTCGAATGAGTCCTGACCAACAGTTTTGGGTCAAAAAAGAGGGGGCAGTGCTCCACTGGCAGTTAGATCTCCTCTAATTTAATCCAGCCTAAATGAATTTTCCTTTTTTACCAATAAATCAATGGTAGGTTTTTGCAAAATGCTAGATAGCGTTATCTAGGACTCCTTAGGGATTTGATCTAAAAGGAACTTTACTGATCTGAGAATTTAGTTATACAAAGGTTAAAACAATGATGCAAATGTTAAATACTTAATGCCAGTCTGTCATGGTGTAAGGTATTTAGAATTTGGCCTGTGCAGAACATAAAGGGTTTTTTTTATTTTATTTTAATTTTTTAAGTCTGATTTTGCTAAATGACTTATTTTGAAAGTTAGCAAAAGTAATATAAATTATGGTTCACGTTTAGGAGGATTGAAAGCTGAGAACATTGCTCCTTAGGAGAGGTTTCAGATATCTTCTTGTTCCCATGGGAATCAGCATATAGCCACTAGAGCCTGTCACAGAAAGAGGACGAAAAAAGCACAGGATACAGAGGAAGGTACATGGGATGAAATGTGGACATCAAAAACCAACCAAAAGAAACAAAACAAAAAATCGCAACCCCAAAACGTTTCTATGCTCTTTTTCCAATGAAGTTACCCAGAACATTGTTAATTCTACAGCAACAATTTGTGGTAAAATATTATATTTTTGTTGACCAGAGAACTTTAGCATTCAGTGTCCATAGCTAGTTACATACACTCCCCTTGTCTTATACTTTGTGAATTCCATATATATATATATATATATTCTCCATGTACTTGGAAAATGAAGGCAAGTATCTAATATAAAATAATACTGATTGTAGGTGCAGTAAGCCATTCTCTTAAGAGAATCATAGCAAGTCCTCCAAAACTTTAAGGCTCCAATTACTAACTAAGACCCATTCCTAGATGTGGGTTTCTTTTTTTTTTTTTTTTTTTTTTGGTTAACATACTAATGTGGGACGTAATGTGCTTTTTCTACATGGAAATGATAGTATGATACACACACACACACACATTTATCATCAAAGTACTAAGAAACACATTATGGGACTGGAGAGATAGTTCATTGAGTAAAGAGTACCTGTTGCTCTTAAAGAGGACCCAGGTTTAATTCTGAACACCAAAATAGCAGCTAATAATCAGTTACCTTCAGTTCTGGGCATTTGCTCTCTTTATGGCTCTTTGAGTATTTATTACACACATTAAATTAAAAAAGTGTGTATGTATGTATATTATAAATATATATAATATGTATATATTACACATAATATATATTGTTTTAGTAAGGTTTCTATTGCTGTGAAGAGACTCAATGATCACTCCAACTTTTAAAAAGGAAAACTTTAATTGGGGCTGGCTAACAATTTCAGGTTAGTCCATAATTGTCATGGTAGGAAGAATGGCATCATATAGACAGACATGGTGCTGGAGAAGGAGCCGAGAGTTCTACATCTTGAACTGAAGGCAGCAGAAGGTACCACACTGAGTATAGGAGACTTCAGAGACCACACCCTCAGCTACACACTTTCTCCAAGAAGGTAACATCTATTCCAACCAGACCACACCTAATAGTGCCACTCCCTGTGAGCTTATGGGGTCATTTTCTTTCAAACCAATATATATATTGGTTTGAAATATATATATATATATTGTTATATATATATGTGTGTATATATATATATATATATATACACACACACACACATATATATATAGTGTGTATGTTGTGTATATATATTGTACAACAAATATATATATATGTATATATATTACATATTTTTATATATTTGAAAATGTGGAAATACATGTTTTTTAGTTTGGGAGAAATTAAAGTTAAACATTTACCATGGTCACTAATATTCAAATATGGTTCATAGACTCCTGTGAGTTACTGATACCTTCTCACAGTGTTATTTATCGTAAAACCATACTGACATTTTTACAAATTTTGGGAAGGTGTTAGCATGAACCAGCACTATGACCTCACATTATAATGATATCCATTAAAATGTATATTTGTGTAATTAGAAAAGTAAAGCCAGTTCATTAAAAAATAGTATTAATTAGGGAATAAGGTTTAAAAGTTGATGAAATTTCAACCCTTAAGCTCATTCTTCAAATGAAAATGCAGAGGGCACGTGAAGGGCTTCAGTGTGCCAAAGCAGTGCATTGTCTAAAGAAAGAGCCGTGAGCACGCGAGGTGCAAGCTGTGCTGACTGCTTTTATCTTGAAAGAAAACTGACAAAATGTGATTATTCAGACTTGGGCATTTGGCAGACACTTCCTTTTTTCAGAAATGAATGAAGTAAGTAAGCCTATCACTTCAAAGAAAACAACTGACAGTATCTGTTGCTAATAATGCAGTTCAGGTTTTCAAGAGAATTAAAATTTGGGAGATTTACATGAACCTTCATGAGCTGAGAGCTCCCTGATAGTTAAAGACTTCTGTGGGAATGGGACGGTATCAGTATGTATCATTTCTTTTCCAGATTGAAAATGTCAACATTGGGAAGCAGTATCACCTTACAAATTCCCAAGTCTGTTTAGTAACTACTCATGGGTAAAAGATTCATTCAGAATTCAGAGTTCTGAATTCAGTTTTATTGATGTGGTTTTAGAGTCCATGAGAGTGTCCAACTTTAGTTACTATTGGCCTCTAAGAAATGTCACTTGAAAAATTTGACATAATAGTATGGAAAGCTTCCTAGTTATTTGAAACAGCTTTCAGAATACTTACCTAGCTCTGTGTATTTGTGAGGTTGAACGTTCTTCATTCATTGTGCCCCTACTATGCCCCTACCAGCACCGTACTCTTTCTCCTTGCATGTCGTATGTGCGAAGTCTAGGCTCCCAATTCATAAGTATCTTGACCTAAACAGTAAAAGTTTCAAGGTATTTGTGCTTACAAGGGAGTAGAAATCAAAAGTTTGTGAACTTCTGAGGAATGAAATTTTCAGACAACAGAAAGCTAAATGAAAAAGAAAAGGGTTAGTTAGTAAAATACATCTCTTCTCATTTGCTCATGACAGTGGGCTTCTTTCCTTTTCTTCATTCCATGGGACCCACTTCTGCTTACACTCTCAAGGCTTTGCTTCATTGTTTATCTACCTCAGACCTCGTGGAACTTAATGCCAACTATTCTGAACAGTGCTCTCAACCTGTGATCTCAGGTTGAGAGCATGCAACCTGAACCTTTAGACAACACAGCTCCTTCCTCTGATTTACCCACTAGGAGCTGGTAAGGAGGATCGAATAACTTTGGTGCTGTTTTGGCTCTAATGTATGCAATTTGAGAGCTCCCAGAGTGATCTGAAAACTTTCCTTAAACTTTCTAATTCATTCTATAGTTACCTCTTGGTTCTTTTATAGCTTCTTACAACCTGCTTACCCTCACATTCCTATCTCTAATCTCTTCCTCTTCTTACTACCTCACCTTACATTTCTGTTGAAACCAAGCAAACCACTGCTTGGTTTTTCCCATCTTTAGCCTCTCAACCACATTTTCCTGAGTTCTCTACTAAGAACATTAGCTGATGTCTCATTAAAAGTATTATTTAAGGTGTAAATTGTGAAGGAACATCAATTCACTCATATAGCTGAATTAAGAGATTTTCCTTGTAAGAATTTGGCAATGCTACTTGCTCCTCTTTCCCATAGGGATTTGAAGTTTCCAGTCATATGGATTATGAACCAACCTGTGTAGGAAGCTGTAGCTGATGATAAGCTTCTTGTATGACAATTTGATGTTCCTTCTCGCTAATGATTTTACTGAATCATATTTCCTGTAAATAACCACTGATAAATTGTTTGGTTTTGTTTTTTAATTTGTCTATTGACCTTCAATTATAAAAGGTAGAACTTAACTCTCTTCACTTCAGGTTTTTGGTTTTTTGCTTGTTTATTTGGTTGGTTTTTGAGACAGGGTTTTTCATGTAGCCCTAGCTTTCCTGGAACTCATTCTGTAGACTAGGCTTCCTGTCTCTGCCTCCTGAGTGCGAGGATTAAAGGCAAGCACCACCACTGCCTGGCCTTTACATGTTTTAATTTTTGTAAGTTTTTATTGGGAATTTAAGAATGAAGGCCTAATTATAAGATACATGTGTAGTGAGAAAGAAAGAAAAAAATTAGTTTTCAAGGTCTGTATTATATAAGACTTGTAATGTTTAAACCATGTTTTTCTCTATTTATAGGCTGTTGGTATGACTTACAGGACTCTCCAGACATTTACTGAGAAATCTGCCATGGTCACAAAGTCCTTAGAATACCTTGGTGAAATATTAAAATACATAAAGCCTTATTTGGGGAAAAAAGTTTCCAGTGCAGGGTTGCAGCTGACTTATGGGATAATGGGTATGTATTCCAGACATGTTTTTCCTTAACCCAATAAGATTCAAGTGAAAAGAAATATATAGGCCAAATCACTTAACTCTATGTGCAGGCATAAGAAAGCATAAAATACATTGGTTTGCTGAAATCATGGTGGCTCTCATTTTTGCTGTGCTTTTATTGATACTAATATTAATTATGATAACAGAATATATGTCCAAGCTAACTGCTGCAAATAGTTCATTTTAATCGCATTGTGAATTCCCAAAACCACGAAAAAGGAACCTTCTGTTGATGTTTACGTAGACTTGGCTAGGAGTTAGATCATCAGAAAGCCATCACTTCCCTTTGTTGTTTCTGCTGTTCTGTGCGTGAAGGAGGGCCTCAGAGGACAAGTATAAACCAATGATGAGGCTCCGAACATTATCCTCACACACTAAGCTTTCTCTTTTCAAAAAGAAATCTTTTTCTACTTGTTCTATAATGATGGGGTTCATATTTCCTTAGAAAGTCAGTAATTTGAATATCTTCATTGACTAAAACCATGTTGATAACCAAAAATAGGAAATGAATAAAAAGGAAATGAGAAAGATTTCCTTAGAAGTTTTATATAGAATTTAAGTTTTGGGTATTTTTTTTAATATATATTTCTCTATGGCCAAAACCTTGTATCTATTCCCTTTAATCTTGTGAATGTATAAATAAACCTTATTGGGGCTGTCTGAAACCTTTTATCTTTGCTGTGAAAGATAAAGGGGAATGCGAAGCTGTGGAAATGTGGATAATGTCGAAGGAACTGAAAGCAGTATTGCAATTCAGATTACTTAATTTTAGAAAAATAGTCAGTGGAGAGATTTATTATCAGTTCAACACTAAGATCTACATTCTTATTTTAACTCAAGATTATGATTTATTAGTCTCTAAGAAAGTTTTCTGACATTTCCAGATTTAGTTTTTGCCAAGGATGGCAAAAACTTCTGATTACAGAAGTATGTCTTTACATTACAGAGTACATGATAGCTGTGTCAAGAATCACAGAATCCCGTGTGGATTGATGACCTGTGGGTTTTGGGCAAGTTTTTGCTTATGAGGGCTTTTTTGTTGTTGTTTTGCCTTGAGTTGATTTTTTCAAATATGTAGTTCTAGATTCTTTCCATCTGTCTAGTTCTTAAATGTGGGAATGGGTTATGTAAATTACTCATTTGTTCATTAGAAATTAGAAAAGTAACTTGCTGTTTTCTTTACCTAAAAGACTAAGAACAGAATGGAGAAAGCAGTTCCTATCTAAGGATACTGCTCCTGTTTTTTTACAAGGCTGCTAGTGGAAGGCATCAAAACTACATTCCAGGTTAAAGAGAGTATCTGGAATTCTAATACTAGTTGAGTAATTTCTGCAAAAGAGGAGTCAGTACTCAGTGCTACCTTCACCTCCCATTCAGAATTGTCTTTCTGAGGGAGGATGGACTGGAGACAGTTGGTTTGGCTTTGATTTAGTTTTCTCATTCTTTCTATGTCAAATGTCATATCTTTGTCCCTGTGTCTTTGTTTATTCTTTCCCCTTTTTCTTAATTGAGATTGCACCAGCCTCCCTTCAGTGCCTGTCCCTGTATTCCTGCCAGCTTGGTCTTTGCTGTTTCATCTCATTTGTACTTGTTTTTGTTTTTTTCTTTTTTTTCCCTGCTGTCTATTTTGACTTGTTTCTATGATAAAATAAGTTTTTTAAAGTGTAAGAAAATATTCTGATTAGGAGATAATTGTAACTGAAACTACTTCTTTTCCTTCTTAGGAATTCTTGTTAAGTCGTGGGCACAAATCTTTGCCACCTCTAAAGCACAGAAATTACTGTTTCGGATAATAGACTGCTTATTGCTGCCACATACAGTGCTACAGCAGGACAAGGAGTTGCCCGTACCCATGCTGACTGCAATTCAGAAGACTCTTCCTCTGTATCTACAGGTATGCCGAGTGTGGAAACTGCCTTAAAGCATAGTTTGAAATACAGATTTAAAAGCTAGATATAATCCCCAAAGTACATACTTATATGAGGCACATCCATTGAGAAAGATTAAATGACTTTGGGGTTGTCTTTGAAAACAAAGATAAGAGAGGCAAATTTTCAAGAAGCTTGATGTGGGAAAGACGGCAAGGAGCTCAAAAGTGTTGAGAAACTGGTTCACTATTTTCTTTTGACTTCATAGTTCTGTGGTAACCAGACTGGGGTAGAAGAGACCGGAAAGGCGGCACTGGGTGTGAAGGGCAGAATGCCTAGGAGTCAGAGTAACTGTGTTCGCTTCTGTTCTTGTAACGAAAATACCATGACCCAAAGCAAATTGGGTAGGAAAGGGTTTATTTAGCTTACATTTCCACACTGTTACTCATCACTAAAGGAAGTCAGAGCAGCTACTTAAACAGGGCAGAATCCTGAATGTGGAAGCTGATGAAGGCCAGGGAAGGGTGCTGCTCACTGGCTCGTTTTCTGTGGCTTGCTCAGCCTGCTTTCTTTTAGAACCCAGGACCATTAGCCCTTGAATAGAACCACCCAAAATGGGCTAGGCCCTCATTCATCAGACGCTAATTTAAGAAAATGCCTTACAGGATTGTGTTGCCTACAGCTAGGTCTCAGGGAATCATTTCCTCAAGTAAGGTTCCTTTCTCTGATGACTCTAGCTTGTATCAAGTTGACACACGAAACCAGCCAGTATGGTAACCAAGATAAAGGAAAGAGCTTTAAGAAAAAAATCTAGCATACTGGGGAGAGGATGTGGCTGGAAACTCATATAGGAAGAGACTTGTGATAGAGAGCTTTATATTCAATGGCAAAAATCTGGACTTCATCTCACACTTAGGAAATGCTGGTAGATTAGGAGCAGAGAAGTGGAAGTTCTACTTGTATTTGAGAAAAATAATGCTGGTGTTGGAGTTAGATTTAGGACCCAGGAGGCAGTGATTAGTTTATTGGAATACTCATGTAGATGTTAGAACCTTTGATGAGCTCTGATTAAGAATACATGCTAAAATATGGTGGAAAACAGAAGTGACTGCTTCCTAGATTAGACCTGTAGGATCTAGACTGTGGTGCTGGTGACTAAACTGGGGATTCTAGAAAACCAGCAGTGGGATAAAGATTGTGGTGTTGTTGGGTTTTTTGGTTTGTTTTGCTTTGGTTTTTTGCACGTGGCACATACTAGTAGTGCCAGGACCCATGAGTTCTGGGTCAGGCTGGAATACATAGAAAAAAAGTTGGCTTTTTAGGAGCTTTAGTTTGAAATGATGTGGAATGTATAAATAATGGTGTCCCATGGGCAGTCTGAAATACTGATCTTTTTCATTAGTGTGCAGTACTGAAAGTTAGACCTTTCTAAATTTTGAGGTTCCCCAAAGAAGCCGAGGTGAAAGGGGCAGGTTTCGATTAGTTAATATGCAGTCTCTTCCATGGTGGATTTTTATTTAAAGCCAAGTTTTGAGAGTTCTGAGAAGTTTTAAGCTGACTCTAGTTAAGTGTATATGATGGGATTTAAGCCAGAGTTTATTGTGTCATCAGGCAGATGGGCTGGGAGTCATGTGGAGGAAGAGATAGCTGTGTGGAACAGAGTTGAGTACCAGAAAAGTCTAGGTGTTTGTCCTACATGGTCCTCTTAAACATACTTTGCTTGTAAGAATTAGTAAGTGTTTCTTAGTAATAAATTGAGACTTTTGTGGAATTACAAACTTGACAGAACTGTCAGGAGACTGATCTTTAGTTGTTAAATGTACTCTGTCCTCTTTGGGTCTGTGGGATCCATCGCCCATCATTTTCTTGCTGTGCGTGTTCCTCAAACAGCACTCAAGGGACCGGGCGAGTGCGCACCTCTGTGGTTCATTTCATTGTGCTCTTGCCAGTGTTTCAAGAGCTCTGCACTGTTTTCACTACAAATGAACTTTTAGAGGTTGTGACAGATAAGCACTTAGTTATGGCTGCAGTCCTAACAAACATGCAGAAAAGTCTTTCCTTTCCCAACAGAATGGGTTTAATCATTTCTAAGTATTAAATACTGTTATATATGAGAGTATTTTGCTCACTTTCATGCACACGGAAGGATTTTATTTATACATATGCAGCAAGACACTGTGAGTTCCTTTGACTTCTTTTAAGCTCTTAATTTCTCCAAACCTCAGTTTCCTTGACTGTAGGATGGAAGGGTAATATTAACTCTTTTATTCTACAAAGCGAAATGAAATAATGAATATAAAGCACTTGGTACAATGTCACATAGAAAGACTTGTAAGTCCAAGTATCTGCATCCCTTTCCCTACAAGTTGTTAAGAAAAATGATTCTCTTTCATTATATGATCAATGTATTTTCTTTTAGCTTTTAAATGTTATGTTCTTAACCAAAATGACTGAATGGTAACTAACTCCCTTCCACCTATCTGCCTCTGCAGGGTTGGCAGTCCAAGCTCTGTGGGGTGGGCCTTTACTCTTTTACCTTTCTTTTTGATGACAAACTGAGTTTGGATTTTAAATACTTTTTAAAAAAGACTGATGACACATGTATTTTATAATTCAGTAATGGCCTGGGTATGTAGTTAATGATCATTGTAGTCAAGTGTTTGTGCGGGAGGGAGAGAGGAAGAAACACATTCCCTATCTCTTCCTGTATGTTTACCTTACTTCCTTTGATCGTGCTCCTAAAGTACATATGCTTGGTTAGATTCCACACCATATGTATTATCCAAAGTCAGCTCGAGAAGGGCCATGTATGTCTGACCTATTCATGATGCCAGAAGTCCTACTAGTGGCGAGAAGGTGCAAAAACATGTTAGTAATTCTTAAACACTATTTGAAACTTTGCCTTTCAGCATTTTTCTTTTGTTATTTTCCCTTGTACAGGGCATATGTATTGTATGCTGCCAGTCTCCAAATCCAAATGCCTACTTGAATCAGTTGCTAAGGAATGTCATTGAACAATATATAGGGCGCTTTCTCCCAGCCTCGCCCTGGGTTTCGGATCATGGACAACATCCTGTTCTGTTGGCACTGAGAAACCCTGCCTCTGTTCCATCGATGATGCCTCTAAGAAAGCACATTGTTCATGCCATAAGGTACATATAATTATTGCAAAGAGGTGTATGTAGAACTTATTAATATCATCAAAAAATAATTCAAATAATTCAAAGTATCAAAATTTGTTTCTTATTTCTGTCTAGTAGTATTCCACAACATAACTGTAATAACTATTTGCTCATTTTCCTACTGAAGACATATATATCTCTCTTCCTAATTTTCTTTTATTCTTTCTAGGAAATAACATTTATATAAAGTTAACATAACATTTATATAAAGTCTTTATGTGAACATGCATTATCATTTCTCTGAGAAGAATGATAGGAGAGTGACTGTTGGTCATTGTGACAGCTACATAGTTAAAGAGTATACCAGAATGTTTGATAGCTCCTGTGTGTTTTAGATTAAAAAATTCTCTTTTGTTAAAATTATATTTGCTTTTAAGATTATGTCAGTTGTCAGTATTTGTTACTTTTTTAATATACATCCCTAAAGATACGTTTATATGAGTTGAAGCAACAGCTTAGTGGTTAAGAGTTCTGGTTGCTCTTCCAGAGGACCTGGGTTCAATTCTCAATACCCATATAACAGCTCAGCTGTGTGTAAGTCCAGTTCCAGGGAATTTGCCACCCTTATACACACATACAAGCAAAACAACAGTGTGCATGAGATCAAAATAAAACTTTTAGAAAGAAAAAAGTTGCTTAAAGATATATTTGTATTGTTTTGATCACAATAGAATATAGTATGTAGCAATTACTTTATGAATGATAACTGAAACCATGAATGCTGATAAGCAATAAGAAGTCTTCTGTTATTAGTTTACTAATTATCTTAATTGTTTTATTTCCTGTCTTGTATTAACACTTTCTGTAAAATATCTGTCAAGTGTGGCCTTATCAACCCTGAAGACAGGCCAATTCCCTCTCCTTGTGAGCCCTGAGCACTGGCTCTCTACAGGAATGCTAATGTTGACACAAGGAACATGGAGACAGGGACACCAGAAGCTCACTGTAGACCAAGCTGTCACTTCCTTCTCACTAAGCTCAAACAACCACAGAAAAGCCAGCTTAACAGCAACAGACTAATCTGAGTCCTGACTGTCACCATTCCTATGTAGATCACTTGAGTTATGTAGGTCTAAAGTTGGGTATGTGGCATAGCTTCCATTTTGTGGTGTTTCATCAAATACATACTTTAGGCATGATTTTTCCCTCTTTGTAGACTTCAGTACAGGCCTTCCTCTGTACTGTCACTTGTAGAATACCTGATAAAGCAATTTCGTGTCCTATGCATGTTGGCGTCAGGCCATAGGACCTTGTTTTGTTTAAACTTTTGAGATTCTATGGTAATATAGATTAATGGTATCTAGTATTGTTTCTGTGCTTAAATGCTTTAACTGCTCCCTCGTTCTGTCTCTATCTGTTTTTCTCTGTCTCTCTCTGCTTTCTGTCTATCTTGGGGGGAAGGGGCTCCTTTTCATGCAAAGGCCAGAGGACAACCAACCAGGTCATGTTTTGCTGTCATCTTTCTTTGAGGCACAGTGTCCCACTGGCTTAGATGGCCCAGGAGGCTGGGTTGGTAGTCCACCCCAGACATCAGCCTGGCTCTCCCTCTGCAGTAATGACATTACAGTACAAACAGCCATGCCTGAGTTTTTATTTCCGTTTTGGGGATTGAACTCAGACCCTTATGATTATAATGCAAGTAAGTACTTCACTGACTGAGCCACCTCCCCTTCCTTGACTTAATCTTCTTAATGATCAGATGTAGACATAGAATTCTGTTTCTCTTGTATTCCTAGAGTCATGTTACTCAGAAGCTTCGTAGTTTGTTCTTTTCACATTCCCCTTAGCACACTACATTATGGTCATCAGTGTATCTAGCTTTCGTTCTTTAAAAAAAAAGAAAGCCCTCTTCCTTTTTGTTTTCTTGGGTTTTTTTTTTTTTTTTTTTTTTTTTTTTTGATGTTATTGGTTTTGCTTTTGTTTGTTTTGTTTGGTTTTTGTTTTCTTTTTTAGTACAGGTTCTCAGTGTCCCCTTGCCTGGCCTGGAACTCACAAAGATACACTAGTTTCTGCCTCCCAACTACTATAATTAAAGGTGTGCACCACCAAGACCAGCCAGATTAATTTTGACACTTCTCTGCCCTCCACCATACATGGTCACCTTTTTGCTGTGTAATGTGATCTACTCTAGCTACCCAACGTTTGTCAGTTATCTTTTCTGGTAATACTGTCCCTGTCCTCCACATGTCCCACAAGCCCATGACCATGTTTGGTTATTGTTCTTCAAGATGCTTTATACTTCCTGCATTAAAGCTTTGTCCCTGCCAGTGTCTTCATTAGAAAGCCATCCCTCTGGGCTCAATCCTGTTTGATTTTTAGAAACCTGCATCTAGTACCACAGGGTGGTATATGTCTTGTATGACACAGTTTTCAGATTCTGATTAATTTTTGCCTTATTTAGATCTTTATTTCCAGCAAGATTATAGTAATCTGTTATGGTGTTTGAAACATTGCCTGGTTTTAAATTCCATGACAAATGGGGAGGTGAATTCAAATCCCTGACACCAAGTTAAGCCCCTTGCTTTGGATCCCAGCTAGATTTTCAGCTTTCTGTTGTACTGCATGTCTAGCTAAGGGTGAGTTTATTCCTCTTTCCACAGTAGGTTCTAGTTGACTAGAAACGTGTGTGAGTGTTTGGTTTTGTCTTCAGTATTCAGCATAAATAGAGGTGGCCTCCAATGACTCCTCTAGTCTGCATTTCTCTACTGTGTGATCTGTTTCAGTTAGGCTTCTTGCTCAGAATTTCTGACGATTTTGTCCTTATATTTGTCAAAGCACTACTTATGTGTTATTAAAATTGTCTCTTTTTTTTTTTTTTTGGTGTGGTCATATCTAACTTCTACACTAGATAATTAGTCTGTGGTTTGTTCTTTTCCACTTAATTGTATATGCTTATTTTTAATTTGCTTCTGGTGTCTAGTATGTGCCAAGTAAATGTTTATTGTGGGGCATTAGTAATTCAACAGTGCACAGAACAAAACAAATGCTGCCTCAGAGAGTGGCTGTATCTAGGATTATAAATTTTGTGAGAGTTACTGTATGTAGAACAAGAGAGATTCTGAATGTAGTTCCTTAGATGAGTTTATAAGCCCTAGAGTTTACTGTGTTTTCTTATGTATACTGTTAGTTCTCACACATGTGTGTGAGGTTTGGACTGAGTAGTATCTGGGTTTGGGAATGGACCTCTGTGGGAGGAAGCTTGCCTACCCTGTACAAGATGCTAAGTTCATCAGCAAGATTAAAAATATAGTGCGGAGAGGGTTAAATAATGTTTGACAACTCTCAGAGCTACTAGATTTTTTTCAAAAGAAACTCAACACTTGTCACACTTATTCATTTTCTGAACAGGGACCAGAACTAGTTCTAAGCAGTTAAGTGGGAAGCTGAGTCAAGGAGGGTGTTATTCTTACAACCTCTCTTGAATTTTAATGTTACAATTTATTGTACCCTGAGAGACGATATTCAATCTGAAGTTCGTTCTCTAAATTCCTACTGGAAGAAAGATAAAGCTAGAACTGGAAGCTAATTCCTAGTACAGTTCTTTTATTTATTTAGAAACATAAGACCCCTCCTAAATTCTAAATAAATAAATGTGAGGGGAGATTTATTTATGCAAATTTGACATTAGAGGAAATGTTGATTTCTGGCAAAACTGATAAGGGATATGAGACATCCTGGGAAAAGGAGAAACAAGTTAGCAGTTAGGTTTGGTAAATTCATTTCAAAACTAAGTTGCTTTAAGTTTTCTTTATATCCCTACTAGCTTTCAGAGCACACAACACACCAAAATGGTCTTTGCAGTTAACATGACAGACTACATACATTGCTTTTTAAAAATATACTTTATTTAAGGGATAAATGTTTATAGTAACTTTAACATACATGGCATTTGATTCAACTCAATAGAGCTTTAAATAGAAGAAAAATAATAAAGTTTGCTTCTTTTCAGGAAATCCTACCTTGAGTTTAAAGGGTCCTCACCCCCTCCTCGGTTAGCATCCATATTGGCCTTCATCCTACAGTTCTTCAAGGACACTGAAATGGGTATTTGTGACCTTGAACTACTCCTTCCTGGCATCTTGAAGTGTTTGGTGTTGGTAAATGAACCCCAAGGTTAGTTTCATCAGCCTTGATTTTTGTCGACATTTTCTGTGTACAAGCTAAGCAACTATTTTTTCCCATGGATTAAATTGATAGCTATTAAAGGAACGGGATTATTTTCCATCCCTTTGTATGTATCATGGCTAAAGAATTAAATAGTGGCAGTAGCTGGGGTAAGGGGGGAAAGGAATCAAATATAGACACACTTCAGCCTATTTTATTTAGAGTTCTGTTTTGTTTTCCCTGCTCTCCCTGAGGCAAGTAGTTTATGGAGTATTTCCTTTGATTAGGCTTTTTAGCATCTCAAAATAAAAGGCTGTGCAGGCTTACTGTGATATCACATAAGACTTGTCGAGTATCAGGTGGCAGGAGGTCAGTCTTTAGTTGTCTGCTAGGATATCCAAGCTGTTTCGGAAAAACCTGGGCAGCGCATTTGATCCCAGTCCATGTCCTCTTAGTCTCATCAGCCTTAATTTTCATGATCACTCTAAAGTGTGATCTCTAGTCCGTCCAGTCCCCCCTCCCCCCACATGCTTTTAATAAGCTTACCGAGAATGCAGAACAGGAATCATAGTTCTGTCTTGATAAGCAGTTTGACCTGTTAGGCCTTTGTTCCTCGTTTTTGTGAAGAGGGTCTGTGTATTTTGTTACAATGTGATTGTCTTTCAACTGCTAAGTTTGCAGGGACTCAGAGGGACCTGAGGGCTGTCCCCAAAGTGGTGGTGGAAAGCTCACACATAGGTTATGTGTTCTGTCTTTTCTCAAAAATGTTAACAAGTTTTTAAATATATATTTATATAGTATTCCTGTCTGCTCTTAGTCTGAGTCAGGAAAGAGTGATCTGTTCCGTTTCCCTATTGTGCTGTCACTTGGGAGGAGGACATGCCCTCTGGTGGCTCCAGAGAGAACCTGGCTCTTGACAACCACTGTCCTTGCTGAAGTTTAACACATTGAGGTGCAGTGAAAGCCTTGCACCTCTTCATTCAAGATTTGCTTCCTCAGAGCAGACAACGTTGCAGTTCTCATGCAGCCATGGTTTTGTTTCCTGTGGTTTCACCCACTGCGTGTTATCCACCATGGGCCAACTGTTAACACTAAAAGAAAAATTCTGGAGAAATGATTCGTAAGTTTTAAATTATATGCCATTTGAATAGCTTTATCCAGATTGGATTCCACCAGCTCTCAGAAAACATGTCTCTGCGACAGAAGTAGATAAGCTTCCTTACCTAGGGGAAAGCAGATGATGACTACAGTGTAGGATTTCTTACTGAGATAACAAAAGTGGTATGGACCTGACTCTGGCAATCCTTGCACAGCTCTGACAAGACTAAAACACCGCTTCACTCTATGTGAGGCATCTGCTTCCACACTGAGTCGTGTAAACTGCGACGGTTTAGAGACACATTCGATGCCCAGAACAAGAGTTTTAGAGCATTAAGCACATGCTAATCTTCCTTGTGCTTGTTCCCAATCTTCTGCATGTGGTAGTGCACACCTTTAGTCCCAGCACTCAGGAGGCAGAGGCAGGTGGATCTCTGTGAGTTCAAGGCCAGCTTGCTCTACAAAGTGAGTTCCAGGACTGCAAGGGTTACACAGAGAAACCCTGTCTCGGAAGACAAAAAAGCATACTAAGTTTTCCACACAGTTTGCTCAGGTTTTCTGTTAATGCAGCATAGAGTGCTTCCTATTACCTTAACAAATAACAAAGTACAGAAGGTTTGCTTGCCTCTGTTTTGTAAGCTTCAGATTGTAATTGACTGACCTCCTTCGATTTAAGGTGAGACAGTGATCATGAGGACACACATGGAGGCAGAATGCTTACCTGCCACACTGGAAACAGTGGAAGAAAAGAGGCAGGCTCTCCTCTGCACTGAGGGCTGGCCACTAGATTTACACATAAGCCTGTGGCACATTTAAGATCCAAATTGCAGCAGTATTTTTGCAATGTATGTATAGGTACAACATTTGAAACAATTAGCTTAAATAAATAGTACAAATGTTTGGCTAATTTAAAGCAAAGGTATGTTGGTTGGCCTAGTTTGCTACTTAAAGGTTTATAAGGGATGGAAGGTATGCTGTGAATTTAAAAATAAAATCAATATGTCTACAAATCTATGTCTTTAAAAAGGCTCCCTTTTGTCTGTATGTATCTGTTTGTAAGATACGGTGGAATGGGTTTTTGAATATGGATACCTTTCTAAAGAGAAAACATCTTCATATGCATTATTTCAGTTTTGGGACTCAAAATACATTTTTAAACTTTTTAGGTATTCTTCAGAACAAACAAACTCAAAACTATTTCATTTGAAAACTTAAAAAAAGCATGCACATACTTGAAGAAAACAACATATTTTTCTAACTCAAGAATGTTAAAAATGCAGATCCAGATGGTCAGTGAGACTCATTGTGTAATCCTATCATTTTCTTCCAGTTAGAAAGCTGGCCACAGAGAACCTGCAGTGCATGGTGAAAACCTGCCAAGTGGGGTCAGAAGGAGGACCTGCCACCCAGCTGACTTCTCTGTTTAGGTAACTGGAACACATGCCAACTGGCAAGGAGAAGGTTGCCAGCCATTTGACAGCCAACATGCTTTTTAAATAACTAATTATCCAAAACATAATGTGTTACTACTTGTTTACAGTGTTTCAATTATAGTATTTGGGGCAGTGGTTTTGTTACATTGTGTTGCTTTGTTGAAAAAGTAAAAATGCCGAGGAAAAAGGTAAGCTAACTGACTTGAAATTCCTTGTGTCTTCAGTGAGAAAGAATCTGGAAGTAGTTAAGAAGAAAAAAACAGAAGCAAATATAAATTAGAACAACAGGTGCACAGGCCTTTGGAGCTTCCTTAGCTGCTCCTGGGCATGCTGTGTAAAATGCCCGTCCCTGGTCCTCCAACTTGCTGTACATACTTCCAAAAGTTTCTTAGGTTTGATTGGAGTCTCCTTTGCAGGCAGAGGCTTTGTGCTGGTTCTCCTGAGGGCTCTGCCAGCTAGCTTTTGTGCAACGTCACATATACCTCTCCTGGACGACATGACATATGATTTGAGGTGTTAATTTTATTCTGCATTGTATATTTGGTTCCTGGTCTTTTCCCTCTCATCTCGCAAGTAGTCCTTGTCTGCTGTTCCCAGTTCATTTCAGTTATGATCACGTAATAATAGAACATTCATGAAAATTCCAACACCATGGGGGGAAAGAAAAAGTCGAATCTTTGTTATATATAATTTACTAAGCTAGTTGGCTTTTATTATATTGACTGAGGAATGTAAAAATTTTAGAGGTAATTTTTTTATCTATAAAGACTTTGTACTTATCAGATTTTTTTGTTCACTTAAAATGTGAAAAATATGAGTAACTTTTTATAATTTTCAAACTATTGACTAATACAGACATGTGATAGACTAAAAAAAAATGACTAGGAAACATGACCTCGCTGCCTCTAGAGTTACATTTTTTTTTTTTTAATTTGAGCCACCTGATTCACGCTGCAATCATTTTTTCTTTTTCTTTTTGTTCTCTTAAGTGCCCACAAGCTGGGCATGGTGGTCCAAACCTGTAATCCCAACATTCTAGGTGACTGAGCCCAGTGGATAATGCTGAAGGTGAAGCCAGACTGTGCAAGACAAGACCACTCTACCTCCAGTAGTTAAGCAAACAAACTAGAAGGCCTGGTCTCTCAGTCCTTATGAAATAATGATCCTTGTTATGTTCAGGTTAGAAGTGATTTAATGTATACAAATGGCCCAAGAAATTGCCTCAAATTGATTCTTAAATTGTCTGTTTTGCTTTCAGTCAGTTCATTCAGGACTATGGTATGCAATACAGTTATCAAGTGTATAGCATCCTAGAGACTGTAGCAACGCTGAATCTGAATGTTGTCATCCAGTTGATTCCTACCCTCACTCAGTCTCTGAAGGATTCAGAGCTCAAATGGGGCCTTGGCAGAAATATTGCACAGAGGTATGTTTGATAAGTATACTATTTTACGTACTATATAATGCATGTTTTATCTTTATTAAAATGCTGTATTGCCCATTTAGGAAAATGGGATATTTTCTTTTGAGATGAAAAGTGCTTCAATGCTGTGACTTTTGTCAGTTTTGTCATGCTTGCATGAGTAGACAGTAGTGTGGCTTAGCAGGGGTCACATGTCATTACCATGTTCCTGCTGACATGGCCACCTCAAAGCTGCACACCTTGGTGGTGCTGATCTCTTCAAAGCACAGTGTCCTTAGGAAGAGCTGGATTTCAAAGCCTCAGGTGACTTGTCACATAAAACCCATATTGACAGATCATAACTGCCCAGCTGTGTCCAGTATATCTAACGAGTTTAGGCAGGTGAGCCAGATAGTCTGAATTTGGCGACATATATATAGTTAGGGTGTTCTGTTCCATTCTGTTTTGTTTTATAAGCTTATAAACCATCCAAAAATAGTGCTGGTTATTTAGACAAATGCATTATTCTTAAGAATAAACCTATGGTTCCTAAAGAGATTGTTTTAGAGGAGTCAGTAGTGAAACCGTTAGTATGCCCTAAGTTACAGAATGGAATACTTTGTTCACATTGCATATTTGACCAAAAGCAACATGGATGAAAGAGTTTATCCTGCTTACTCTTCCAGGTAGTACTTCATCACTGAGGAAAGTCAGGCAGGAACTCAAACAAATTAGGAACCCCAGAGGCTGGAGCTGATGCAGAGGACATGGAAGGGTGCTGCTAACTGCCTTGTTCCTCATGTTCTTATAGAACCTACTATTCCCAGCCCAGGGATGACCTCACCCACAATGGGCTGTGCCCTCCCAAATCGATCACTAGTTTATAAAATTCCTTACAAGCTTGCCTACTGCTGGATTTTACGGAGGCATTTTCTCAATGGAGGCTCTCTCCTCTCAGGTGACATATATTCCATTTTTTGCTGAAAAATTTTTACTATGGTATTCTATGTCAGTTTTCTCAAAGACATCTTAAATTGATTATAACATTAGCCGACTAGCAGAGACCATCTTTGTAGAACAGTAAATGAAAACTTTTAAAAGGAAACTTAGAAAGCTCATGTCCTGCCACAGTGGCATATCTCTTTGACAGGGAACTTGGCTGGCCTCTGACTGTTTTCTACAGAGAAAAGATTAGACCACTTCAAATCACAGCCTTAAAGAAATGGTGCCTTCTTCATATCATAAAACATGCTCTGGCAAAAACTGCTAGCATCTAGCTTCTGAAAACTTTTCATGAAGAGGCTGGAGTTTCCTGTTAATGCTGCCCACTGGACTACTGCGACAGTGTTTGCTAATGTGCTACTTGCAGTGGTAAATATTTATGGAGTCCACTCTATGCTCCCAGCAGGTGTGTGCGACTCTGCACCCACCCAAGAGCTCTGGATTCACAAATGAAAGACACGCACACACAACCTTTATATTTTATATTTCCCACACCTTCCCGTGACTAGCACACACTCCCCTCTGGTATTGCTGAGTTAACACTTTCTAATCTATTATCATTCTGCTCTGTTCCTTCTGGGCAGCCCTCCCATGGGGCCGCTTTCCCTTTGCACCCACAGCTACTCTTTGTGGTCATGAATGTTCACAAAAGGACTAAAAAAAGATTCAGAATCTCACAGGTATTTAGACTAACGAAAGAACTCCTAGGCAGAATACTTGTTAAAGCATCTCAAAGGCTGGTGTTATGACACTGAGCTGTCCTGGGGTAACACTTATTCCATAATTTTGTTGGTGAATCATGTCCCTATTGTAATCATGCTATCATTATCTTTCAGCAGTATGCCGTGAGTACATTTGCTATGGATGGGAACTATGTCATTTCAGATGGCTAATGAATGCTTGCGTCATTTAACTGGAATTTTGTACCTATAAGTTACACTAAAATTGCTGCATGAATCCTAACACCTGATTTTACTCATTAGATACGTGAAGCATTATTTTATGAATACATAAGTGAATTTCTTTTTTTCCCCCTTAAACAGGGAAGCATATAGCAAACTTTTATGCCGCCTCGGACAGGTGGGACAAGATGAGAAACAGAGACTGGAAAGTGACAAACTGTGATGCTGCTGCGCGGTTCTTCCTTTCTGAAGTCTCTGTCTAAAGCTGCTTTGTGCCACCCCAGCTGGTACTGTAATTACTTGTATAATGTTGTATCACAATCATTTCCTTCTTTGCCTGCATGTATGAAATACATAAATATATGTGTATGGAGTAAAGGCTGATTAGTAACTGTGTAATAGGATACTAGGAACCGGTAAAACCCTGCTCTACTTGAAGAGATTTTTAACTAAATTAAAGACTTTTTGAACCAGAACAGCTCTCTGCGAGTATTTATTACCCAGTGTGTACTGGTAACCTGCTTAGTGACTAATTTGCCTTTATTAGTTTCATATCTTGATAATTTTTCTGTTCATGCCTTTTTTTCCCCCAAATTACCTTACTGGCCTGTTCTGTTGTACTGTTTGAAGGAAACTGAGTATCAGGATATGGGGCTGTATATTTGTTTTCTTTGTTATAAAGCAGAGTTAGCAAGTAAAAACTTTACAAAAACTGTAAGTAGTAAATAAATGTGTGCTTAGCTCTTAGGAATCACACAGATTATGACTAAAAGATTTTATGTTTTAAAAGTATCACAACACTACTTATGTTTATACTCTATAGATTGCTAGACTTTTTTTTCTCTATTCATCTTCCAGAATTGTCATTAGAAGGTTTATGAAGGAAAAGGAAATACGGAGCCTTTAATGAAATAATTAGTATTCTGGCAACATCTCAAAGCTACTGGTAAAGACAGTCTGACAAGTCCACTGGTCTGTCTCCTTGCTCTTATGATTTAGCGTCTCACAGAGGCTGCATACTTTACCTGCTAGGCTTTGTCCTTAGTTCTCTCCTCTGCTGAACTGTCTTGTGGAGGCCAGGCACTTCACCTGCTGGACCCTTCTGTGGTGCTCATCACTAAATACAAGGAGTTCTAATAGGAATTCTCAAACCAGGGGTTTTATCTACCTGCTCTTCATGGACAAAAAAGATCAGTAATCTTTTTAATTTCACAATGATATAGGAATCCATGAGGTAATATATGTAAAAATATCTGAGTTGATTAGCTTACTGACAGGATAGCTCTGTTATTCATAACAATATAAGGAGAGAGTGTGGGGTGGTTTGAATGACAGGCTCATGTATTTGAGTGCTTGCTCCCTGACTGGGAAGTCTAGGAGGTGGAGCCTTGACGGAAAAAGTGTGTCACTGCAAGTGGGCTTGGGAGTATAAAGATTTGCTGTACTTCAGTAAGAGTTCTCTGCGTCCTGCTCACAGTTCAAGATGTGGTCTCTCAGCTCCTGCCTCTATGGTCATGCCTCCCCATTATGGACTTATCCCTCTGAACCATGAGCCAAAATAAACCTTCCCTTTCTTAAGTTGCCTTTGGCATGTGGTTTATCACAGCAAAAGAAGAGTAGCTAAGTGTGCCTTTCAGGTTCTGTTCTTTTCTCCTCTGCCCTCAATCCTAAATTGTAAATGGAGGATCCCAGGGTTTGGGATTAGGTTTTGTTCTCCTACCCCCAAGTTTTAAACATGTTTCAACTTTGAAATATTGGGGTTGTGCCTCCTTTTTAAAAATTATTGAATAGTTTATTCAGGGATGGGGAGGGGAGTTGAGAGGGTAGTAGAGGCAGAGAGAGTAGAGGAGTAGAGGCTGGCTGTGAGCACATGAATGGGGGAGGGGAGTGGGAAGAGAGTAAGGGAGAAAGAACAAGAAGAGAGTGCAAGAACATTGTATTTTTTATTCCTTTTCTCTTAAAAACAAAAAACAAAAAACACTTCAGTCTTCTAACTCCAGCTCAGTGAGAGAGTACTTTGGGATCATGCAGCAAGGGCCTGGGTTTGATTCCCCAATTGAGTAAAAACAATAAAAGAAAAAGTAATGGTGTTTTAAAAGCAAAATGCAGTCAGCATTCTCTAGTGCTTTCCTAATTCTAATTTCTGAAGTCTTCTTTTTACTTTTATAATAGGCAAATGGTCTCCTTTTCTCCCCAAATCATGTTATTGCTTGCAACAAATGGATTCAAAGCTGTGAAGGACTACATAGCAAAGAATCTCCTTTCATTGTGACAGCTACTGGTCTAATGCTGTCATACTGTCTGCTTCAGCAGCTAAAGCAGTTTGACTTCTTGTCCTTTGGGTTGTGGGTCTTGTCTTTAAGAGCTGAGCAGACTTTGTAACCCAAGAGGTTTGATTTCTCTAAGGCAACTCAAAAAGGCCGTTAAAAGAGTTGGGGGTATAGCTCAATGCCAGCATGATTTGTATGAGGGCCCAAGATTTGTGTGAGCACGCACAAAAGATACTTAACATCACATAACATAGCATATCAACATGGCATGGCACATCAGAGAGCAAAAGTGATCGCCTGTTCTCCAAGGTCCTTTTCAAAGGTATTTTACAGATAAGGTATCATCCATGGCTCAGGCCTTTAAGTACAGAGCCGGGGAAGGCTGATACAAGAGGACTGTCACTAGTCACACCCAGTCTGAGGTAGACTGAGGCCTATTTCAAATGGAAGCTAAAAGGTAAGGGGATATAGTTTAGAGCATGTTGCTTAGAGATTGAAACTCTGGATCATGAGAAGCTGCTACTTAGTTACACATTTAGAGAATAAGTGCTAAAAATAATTAAGATTTGGTTTTGAAAGTAAGTAACAAGTGTTGGCATGAGATCCTGGATAAAATCGGGGTCTAAAAGCACGAAGCAAACAAGGGGCTGGGGATGTGATGGGGTCCCTGGAGAAGCTGGCTTTGTATGTTTCAAGATATTTTTCTTCCCCTGCTGGAGATACGTCTCATACCCCTTTAACAGCCATTTGCATCCAAACGTTTTTCCCCCTCTCAAACTCTGAAAGTTGTTTCCTTATCTCTGGTCTGTGTTCCTATAGTGTGTCCTAAAGCAGTTCTGAAATGAGTGTTCCTAAAGTACTCTTTTCTTTCATTGCTGCTTTGCGGCAGGACCTCCAATAATTTCCCCTTGCTCAGCTGACTCATTAGATGTCAGTTTGACCACCTAACTGAACCGGTTCTTTGAGATTTTTTTCCCATTATTTTATCTGTTTATTAACTTTATGTCCTGATTGTGCCCTTCCTACTCCATCTCTCCTTCTCCTTCATCTGAGAAGGGTAATGTCCCCCCTTGGGTACCAACCCCCCCTCAAGTCACCTTAAGTCACTGTAGGACTAGATCCTCCCACACTGAGGCCAGCCAAGGGACAAAGATGTAGAGACTGAGGGAATGGCCAACCAATGACTGGCTCAACTTGAGATCCATCCCATGGGCCTAACACCTTTAATGATACTCTTATTATGTATGCAAACAGGAGCCTAGCATAACTGTCTTCTGAAAGGTTCCACCAGCAGCTGACCAAAACAGATACAGAGACTCATAGCCAAACATTAGATGGAGCTTGGAAAGTCTTCTGGAAGAGTTGGGGGAAGGATTGAGGAACCTGGAGGGGATAGGAACTCCTCAGAAAGACCAACATTGTCAACTAACTAAACTTTAGGGGCTCTCAAGACTGAACCAGCATCCAAAGAGCATACAAAGGCTGGACCTAGGCCTCCCACAAATAGGCAGCAGATGTGCAGCTTGGTCTTCATGTGGGTCCCCTAACCACTGGAGCAGAGGCTTACCCTAACTGTTGCCTACCCATGGATCTTGTCTCCCTAACTGGGTTGTCTTTGAGATTTTCACACAGGACAGTTATCTGGGAAGAAGAAAATCAATTGAGAAAATGCCTCCATCAGATTGCCTGTAGGCAAGTGGGTAGTGCATTTTCTTGATCACCAACTGATAGAGGAGGGCCCAGTGCACTGGATCCATGCCACCTCTTAGTAGGTGGTTAGGGTACTATGAAAAAGCAGAATGAGCAAGCCAGGAAGCAGTGTTCCTCTGGCCTCTGCTTCAGTTCCTCTGCTTTCGTGTTCCTGCCTTGGGTTCCTGCCCTTTCCTTAATAAGGGACTACAACTATAAGCTTGAATATAATATACTATATGCTTTATCCCGGCAGTAAAAACCAAATTCAGATAGCCGGGAAATGGACAATTACTTTCAAGTTTCTTTTTTCCAAATTCCCTGCTTCCTCCCAACACTTCATTCTAAGCTCAGGTTCATTTAGCTGGCCAGCTTGGTGTACCATCCTTTTTTCTTTTTTCTCTTTTCTTCTTTTTTTTATTAATCATTCCACTTATTTACATCTCAAATTACATCCCACTTCTCAGTTACCCCTCCGAAAGCCCCCCATCCCACAACGTCCTCTCCCCTCCCTTTTGCCTCTATGAGAGTGCTCCCCTAACCACCCACCCACCCACCCTCCCTCCACCATCCCCCTATGCCGGGGCATCAAACATCCACAGGAACAAGAGCCTCCCCTCCCATTGATGTCAGACAAGGCCATTCTCTACTACATATGTATCTGGAGCCATGGATCCCGCCAGGTACACTCTTTGGTAAAGCTAAAAATTAGTAAGTTTCATTTCTATAGAAACATAAAACAACTAAAAAGGAAGAAAGTGTACATATTAGCTATGTGATCGCTCCAGTCAAATCCCCATAAAGTACCAGATGGGGTGGGTATAAAAGATGATTGAAGGGCGACAGAGAGATGAAAATTTTTATTAGACATTAAGATTTGGTTTTGATTTAAACTTCAATTTAATTATCATTTAATTAGATGGTTTCCATGGGTACAAAAAATTTGGAGGATCATCTGCAAAACTCAGTATTGAGTTCATTTGCACTAGAAGGATTACATAATTTTAAACATCTATATCTTCACCTATCATTTTTCTTAAGTAAAATCATACGGTGCATGATGTTTAAGAGATGGGACGCACATACCAAGGTAATGCCATGGGATCATGGCAGAGCTATGAAGTTCCTAACACCTAGGTGCATAGCCATTGTAACATCACAGTATAACATATACAACACATGGATTGATGCTAGGACAGGTAAGCCCACTGCCCTGCTAGACACAGAACTATACATAGCACATAGTACATAGCACAGTACATGGTATGTACTAATGATTGGTGCTTTGTGTATTTATTTCCCCTCACTGTTTTAGATTATATTGCTAATGTATAAAAGTACTCATAAAACCTAACCAAAACAGTATGCCTTCTTACACCAGCACCACAAATCTGGATAGCATCCAGAGGCCACAAGTAGTGACTGACTACCCCCTATTGTGTAAGTACAATGATTTTGCCTAAGGATACACTTCTCAGAATACATCCTAGCCATTAGGTGAGAGATGACAGCATTTGACTTGTTTATCTAAGTGGTTTAGAAAATAGCGTTGGTATGTCTTTATTACTTGATTTTTTATTATCCTGTAGCTTCTACCTTACCACTGTACCTTTTCACAAGTTTGGTGGGGTTTTATTTAGTGCTTTGTTTTCTTGGTGGTTTTGTTTTGTTGAGATAGGGGCTGACTGATTTGTGGCTCACCTTAGCTCAGACCAGACTCACATTCAGAATCCTCTTAGCACCCTAGTGGTAGGATTATAGGTGTATGTTCTGTACTGGTTTCACTCTTTTAAATAAAAGGTTTCTTTTGACTTTGTGTGTGTGTGTGTGTGTGTGTGTGTGTATGTGTGTGTGTGTGTGTGTGTGTGTGTGTGTATGGTACACATATATATGTGTGTGTGTTGGCATGTGTTTCTCTCTCTCTCTCTCTCTCTCTCTCTCTCTCTCTCTCTCTCTCTCTCTCTCTGTGTGTGTGTGTGTGTGTTTAGGTCAAAGGACAGCTTGGAAGAGTAAATTCCCTTCTTCTACCATGTTGGTCTCAGGGATCTAATGTAGGCCATCGGGCTTGGTGATAACCACCTTTCCCATCTCACTGGCCTTTTCTTGTTTTTAAGACATTTTGTTCTTAAATAATATATGGGCTTATTTCCATGTATTGGCACAAAATGTCTTTTTTTTTTCTCTTGTTGGGTGTGTGTGTGTGTGTCCTAGGTATCCTAGGCTGTAAAATCTTCCTGCCTCAGCCTCCCTCCCTCCAAGTGCTGGAATGATGGAGTGTCAGGTGCACACCATCACAATAACCACGCTCAGTTCTTATAGAATCTTTGCCAGTTAAGTTTTATATAAAAATTGATATGTTTCTGCATTTGCAGAAACACTTGAGAAGTTCTTCTCTAAGTTCTGTATCTTTTCTGTACTGAGCAAAACTAAATGCCTACCCTTCTTAGTGTTAAATACATTACCTCGTCAAGCAAGTGTGTGAAATGGCAGTATAAACAATGTGCTTAATTTGGTTAAAACAGTCAGTCTAGAGTTTTGTCCTATATTTTGATTAGACACAGGAGTTGTATTTTCACGGTGATCATCTGCAATCCTGAGGTTACTATGTGATTCTAATTTACCAATTGTATTACTGTATTTACTTAATGAAAGACAGGGTCAGAATCTCTGTTTGCAGGCTGGCTTCTTTGAACTCTGTTGGTAGGCAGAACTTCCCAAGCATACTGGGATTACAAGCATGAGCCCCCGACAGCCAGCTTAATGCACTACTAGGGATGGAAATCCAGGCTTCCTGCAGGCAAGACAAACATTCTTTCAACTGAGCTGCACCTTTTGTCCTTACTTAGAGCTTCCTTGTGCTGATAGCTACAGTTTATTATATTGTAGATAGTACTTTATATGTAATTTACAGGTTGTTTGCACATAATAAAAATGAGATAGGTATATAAAATGTAAAGTAGTCCTTTAACGTACCTTGTGCCCGTGAATATAGATTGAAAATAAAGATGAGCCATGTTACTCAGTGAAACAGTATCTGTCTTCTTCCTATTGCATTTATACTTTGTGTTCAGAACAATGGAAGGGTTCAACTCTTGCAAGAGCTGAAGGGGACGCTACACGTGCGCATTAGGTCTGAGGAAAACCAGAAGAAGGTACAGAAAGTGCCACAATTGTAATTTAGTTGTTCATTTATTTTTAGAGATTAGGGGTTTTACTGCATCTTGCATTGCAGATAGAAGCTGTGTCTTTGCTGGCTTTTCTGCTTACAGCAGAATGACTGAAACTTCTTGGTTTATTATTTTTTTAAAGTAAAATCTTTACTTAATGTTTAAATACTTCAAAGTCTTATGGTCTTAAATGGAAAGTAAAATACAGTCTTTAATTCTAAAGACTGAAAATGAAAGATAAATTACTGTAGAATACTACACTTAAATAGTAGATATATGCTGAATGGTTCAGATAAGATTTGCTTATATACACCAAATACAATTTCATACATTTTTTTTCATTGCAGATGATTTTGAGCAGAGGGATCCAATTATACAATCTTTTTTCTTTTTAGTAAAGGAGTGTGATACTTTTGATGCTGTTCTTTCATTATAGATGTGAAAACTGTCCAAACTGCAAAAAGTATCCCACGAAGACCGGCAAGGAGAAACTGGTCATTGATGTTGACTTTAGTGAATGGTTAGAAATGGTTTCAGAAACAGTCTAGGGTCATGTCCACTGTCTGTCAGGCAAGCTTATTTTTAAGACATTTCCTTACACGCACTGGGTATAAGACCTGAGAACACAAATAGAAGGTAATGATTTTACAACGAAAAACTACTAGAGAGAAAATTCGTGTATCAAGTAGAAAGTTCAGTACATGTGAAGCACTTTTTATTCAGGTCTGTGTTGAAACAGATCAGAAAGGCAGGAAGGCACTTTCCTGACAGAGCGATTGCGTTTATCTCTGAAGGCTCATAGGGAGCTTCTAAAATGTTCTCACCACTTCCCTGTATCACGTATCCCAATGGTCCCTGTGTCTGTCTGAACTCCTGTCTTTTACCTTTCTTCCTCACCCTTTCTATCACTCCCTGTCCTTTAACCCAAGTAACCGGAGAGCATTTATGTTTGTAGAACACTGCTTTCAGTATCATACCGCAATGCATAAAATTCGTAAATTTGTTAAGATAAAAAGATTGTTTTATTTGGGAAGATCATGAGTTGGAGGCCAGTATAGCTACACGGCCAACTGAAAGCCACCCTGAACAAGAAGAAAAGTATTTTTTTCATTTACTTATGATGATAAAAAATAAGTGGTTACATGAACAAAACAGACAATCTCTATGACATAAGCAAAAAGCAAATGACGTAAGCAGCGGAGAGAAAGCAGCTTTCCTTTTAATAAAAATGACCTCACGTCTTGGCAAAATTAGAAACAACAAACGTTGAATTTATGTCAAAATGTGATTGCTAAGAATATTTATTTTTAGTTAGAGATAAAGCAAATCCAAAACTCTAGACTAAAAATGAATTATTCATTATTAAAAGGGGTAGTAATAAAAAATGTATTGGCAGTGGTGCAGAATCTTCCAAGTATACAAGACTGACATTACCTTTATCAACGTGGAAAATGTTTATTAGAACTACTGACTCTCAGTTCAGACTTATGTCACAGCCTTCTACAGTGCCATGGTTACTACAGGTAATTTTTTTTTAACTGTAGACAAGACATTTAAAAAGAATTCTTTGAGGCAAGAACTTGTCCAAATTTCAGGATCTCTGGTGTTCCTGCTCAGAATGGGTGCAGTGTCTTCCCAATGCTCTCAGACTCCTTTATCCCACTGGACCATCTCAACATCTCATCTCGAAATTTATAAACTTGGAAATAAAATGGTTCAGTTACAGGGCTCTAAAGACAGCAGAACACTTTAGAATTTAAGTAACATTTTTCCCCTTAGGCAAAGTTCTAAGCATTTGCCTAATCCTCATGGCATTCTCTTTTGCTAAGGTAGAAATGAATAAGTATCCTCTTCCTAGCCCTAGAAAGTTCTGATACAAGGTCTGAGTGACCAAGGGTGGAAATCTAACTGTTCCAAATCCTTTACTCCCATCACCTTGAAGGAAATATGGCACTTAAAGCTGAGATGATATCATCCTGCTGAACTTCTGCTGAGCAGAGCTGCGGAGCTTTAAGTTTGAAAAATGACACGCTGATGTTTAAGTAATAAAAAGGCAGAAGTACAGAAGATTATGAGAAAACTGGTGCCATGTGTGTACAGTGCCTTACTGACAGCGTCACACGATCCCAGACTAAGTAGGACAGGGGTACAAAGAATGTTTTAAAGATCCACAGAACAACGACGTGCCCTAGGACGGCACTAAGGTGCACCACAACAAAAGTCGTACATACTGTATGTTCACATACACTGAAAGAGGTGACGTTTTCGATAATATGTTTTAGAAAATTATTCATTTTTTTGCTAGTATTTAGCACAATTTTAGACCTGTGAGCTAAGACAGGGAACCATCGAGCACTGAGGATGTTCATGGCCTGAATCCAAATGTCAAGGTCTCATTCAGTCTCGCGTTGATGCTGTCTAACAGAGTGCTGGCTTGTCAGACAGTGCCGATCCTGTGGTGAGGCACTTGCAGAGTCTGAAGGTTGGGGCACGTGAAATACGGAGCTGGAAGGAAACATGCTGCTATTCCGTTGGAAGCAAAGGGAAGTGTAGGTCCGTAGAACACCTCCTCTTTTCCTTCTCTGCTTACATCCAATACCTACACCAAAAGAGGGGGAAGGATTACTCAAAAATACTTAAACATGGAAGAGGGCCCCTTAGGAATTATTATTTCCTTACTGATGTATTTGTTATCTTTTTTGATGCTGTGATAAAATATGACCAAAGGGAATCATGACAATATCCTCTCCAGGCTTGCCTGCAGACCAGTCTTATGGAGATATTTTCTCAATTGTAGTTCCCCTTGTAAGGTAACTTTAGCTTGTGTCAAGTTGTGCAGAAACAAAACAAACAAACAAAAAACAGTACAGCTGACCCCTTGTCAGTTTGACATACAGTCACATGAGAAGGTAATTATACTTCCTTTCGTTTTCATCCATAAGATCTCCTATTAATACCAATATCTCAATATAAAACACATTCCAAATTTTGAGTTTCACAGTCTTTGAAAATTCAAGCAAATTCAAAGTTCAGTCTCTTTATAAAAAAACAAACAAACAAACAAAAAACCTCAAAAAAACCACCCCAAATTTCACAATTGAAAGCCTCTCTAAAATAGCCAAAGCCTCTGTGGGTTCCTGTAAAATCAAAACAAGTTAAACACTTTCTTACTCCAAAGGGAAAACCCTAGGCATAGTCACACTCAAATCATAGCAAAGCCCAACTCCAACAGTGTAAATAGCTTAATGTCTGACTTAATGGCTGAAGATCTCCTAGGTTTCAAAGGGTTCCTCCATATCTCTAGCTCTGATATTTGCAGCACACATGGCTGCTGTAGACTCAGGCTGACTCCACTATACAGTTGCTGCCATCCTTGGTACTTATTTCCAAAACGCTAGGGTCTCCACTGCCACTTGGCTGTACCTTTACCAATAGCCTCTTCTGGACTCTCTTAAGGGACTCTTACTCTGCCACATGGTGCCAGGCCTAACTTCTCTCCACAACCCCTTCAGTCCTGGGGCTTTTGGGCAACTGAGGCTACACCATCACCAGTATCCTCTCCTGGCCTCTCACAGGCAAACCTCAGTTACTCTCGGTGACCTTTTATGCCTTAAGAACCAGTACCACATGAGACATTACCAATTTCATTACCAAGTTCAGCTGCCAGTATGAGGTCCAGTCTCATCCCCCTGACACACACATACACCTCACCCAAGACCACAGCTTCTGTTTGCAGACTCGGAGGAAACACTTCCCAGCTGATTTCATCTTGATGGTGCTAGTCTCTTGTTAATCACTACGAAATGCCTCAGCTGCAGCTAACCAGGGTCCATTGTCCCAGAAAAGCAAAGCTTCATGTTACCGGTTCTGCTCTTATTTTTAATCTTCACCCCTAGATGACCAGAACCAGGAATCCTTAATTGAAGATACCCAATGACTTGAGGGAGTCTTTAAGGGACTCTCAAACTTCCCAAGCTCCATCACCTGCATTACACTCAGATTTATCCTCTTAGCTCCCAAAACAGATCTCTAAGCTCAGAATATTAGATGCCTTTTCCAAAAGTTCAAATAGCACATTTCTCCTGAAAACAGGTGGTCAGCTCTGTCACAGCAAGAGCCCCTGCACCTGCTTCCAGTCTCTGTCTTAGGGTTTTTATTCCACCATGACCAAAAGCGATCTGGGGAGTAGAGGGTTTATTTCAGCTTACAACTCTTAGGTCAGTGCCTGAACCTGTGAACTAAATCAGAAGTCATGGAGGAATACAACTTACTGGCTCACTTGCTCCTACGGCTTGCTTGGCCTGCTTCTTCATGCTCCCCAGTTCAGGAGTAGCTCTGCACAGAATGGCCTGGGCCCTCCCACATCAATCACTAATAAGGACAGGCTTGCCTACAGGCTTCTGGAGATATTTTCTCAATGGAGGTTACCTCTTCTCAGATAACTTTAGCTTGTGTCAAGGTGACAAAACAAAATACCACCTCATACCTTGTCTGTCTCCTTGCCTTCCATGGGACATCAGCTTACCTCTGTGTCTTAGACAATTGATCATGTGGAAACTCTTTCCCAATAACTGAACCATGGTTGTTATCTTTTTTTTTTTTTTTTTTTTTTTTAACTTTAAAGCCCTTGGTTGTTTCAACTGCTCATCCTAAGAGATCCCTTCAACCTACTGCCTCTGCCTGAATGCTTGGGTATTTTTTTCTAACATCAATATAGTCACAGTGATATGTCCTCCTCCGGTCTCTATTTTCAACAGCTTTTTAAGGCTTGAAGATAACCAGACCACTGGTTCTCAACCTGTGGGTCTCAACCCTTTGGGGCGGGTCACCTATCGGGTGTTCTGCATAACCGGGTATTGACATTACAGTTCATAACAATGGCAGACTTACAGCTATGAGGCAGCAACAAGGTGATTTTATGCTTGGTGGTCACCATAACATGAGGAGCTGTATTAAGGGTTGCAGCGTTTCAAAGGTTGAGGACTACTACCTACCCTACCTACCCTACCCTAGATGAAAATAGCCACCTGCTGTGTAGCAGGCTCCTCCACAGTTAAAACCTTCCATCTTGGAAGGAAACTTCTTCAGACATAGGATATGAAAGGGAGGTGAAACAACAGGATAATTTAGGAAAGGATGTTTACACGGAGGGGAAATAATGGGGTTTTCTAAGAAGAGGAGAAGTACCCTATCCTACAGGGCAGCTCCTTAAAACAGAAAGGAAACAACTCTAAATAGCTTCAGAAAGTCCCTTAAATTGACCTGATTCACGAGTCCTCTCCTTCCCCAATAGTATAGAAACAGTAGAGACTACTGCAAGTCACTCTTCAAGCTAAGCTACAAAGAAGATGCTCAGACAAGCTGAGCTGCTTAGAAGAGACTCAGACCCAGCAGCATGGAAGAAAGAGACACGCTGAGCATCCTGGAAGGAGCAGAGAGCAGCCAAACTGCCGAAACAAAGAAAAAGCAGACAAACAGGAAGAGTCTTATACTAACTGAGGCACTATGAAAGAATACTCTCCAACATGTTGAGGTAACACAGCTGTTTGAGTCATTTCTGTTCTTGTAAGTAATCCCTCGCCCACATTCCTGTAAATAATTCCAAGAAAACTCATTGGCTCACCAAGTTTGACTTTGGTGTTACCCGTACTTTGATCTGTCGTTTGTTTCCTATCTAGGGTGAGTTGACATTTGTTCTCATCTCTTCAGGAATGATATCACAAAAACAATTACAATCTTCTTAAATCAAATAGCCTTATTTGCAAGTGTTCTTTAAACCGGCAGTGTTCTGGGCCTCTTTTTTGCCAAGAAAGAAGGAACCTCTCTTCCTTCAGGAAGAATGCTACTTCTGTAGAAACCAGTCTGGATTGGTCAGTCTGAGCCTTTGAGCTGAGCATCTGAACTCTGCTGACATTCCAACTCTAGGGGGGCGGTACCCAACCTGGGATGCTGACTGCCAGGGTTGGCTCACTGCTATCCGTGGTAGTCTTTGGACCCTGCCACCTTAGGTTTTTAAGGCTATTTTGTATTCAAGAAACTGAACTCCTTTATCAAGGACATCACCAAAAAAACATTTCAACAGCATCATCTGATACCAAAGACTGCTCCAAACGCCTCTGCTTAGTGAGGCCCTTGTTTAGTAACAAGTTACAAGAGCAACAGCAATACCTCCATTTTTGCCTACCTAGTGGAAACAAGTCAGAAATGTTAAATAGATCTCCATCATTTTGTAAAGCTGTACCATTTGGAGTCAACAATAACAATTCATGCTGTAAAATAATTTGTTTAGATTCTTGTAGTCTCTGACCCTAGAAATAGCTAGCTACCAGAGATGTACCAGTTACCCAGTTTTAAGCCACCTTCCTAACAAAGGCTGGCCACAAGCTGAAGCATTTCTGTCTTCTCCCTCCACCTTCCCCAACCACCGCCCTCCCCTCCCCCAGTCCCTGGCTTTGGTTCTTACTCTTCAGGCCTTTTCTTTCTTTTTTTTTTTTTTTTTTGTTTTTGTTTTGTTTTGTTTTTGTTTTGTTTTGTTTTTTCGAGACAGGGTTTCTTTGTGTAGCCCTGGCTGTCCTGGAACTCACTCTGTAGACCAGGCTGGCCTCGAACTCAGAAATCTGCCTGCCTCTGCCTCCCAAGTGCTGGGATTAAAGGCATGCGCCACCACCGCCCGGCTTCAGGCCTTTTCTTGAATAACGCCTGTGCTGTTCTTGAGTCCCCAGTTCCCTTTATTGCTCCTTCTTGCCAGCATTACAGATCATTTAATATCTATCAAAACCATGCAAGGTTAAGTATTGCCTTCAATTTTCAGAGAAGAAAACAGAAAATGAAGTGACTTTCTCCAGATAACTTGGCTATAAATAGTGGATCTAGCCAGTATTTTAATCCAAGGATGTAGCCCAGAAGAGCAAGGACTTATTGCCATTCCCCAAATGAATACATTTTTAGAAGTCAAAATAACAGTGAGGTAATCATCCTGAGAGCTTTTGTTTGATTCCCTGGCCCAACAGTGACTGCATATGTTAAGCAGATGTAATGTATTTAATCTGGGAGGGAAAAAGAAAGCTTTTGGCAGATTTTCTCCAAAACACTCCCCTGTAAACTGGCAGGAAGGAGACACGTGGGAAACGGCAGTGCCAGATTGCCAGCATATCCTTCAGCCAAAAGGAAGGAAGAGTAAAGGAGAATAACAGTAGAAAAATCTGGAAACAGACAAATCACCTGCACACTCACACAGCTGCCCATATGTATTGGTCACCTCAGGCATATCACATTAGAGTCAGGCTACATGCCAGACATCCCCAGGCCCACAAAATTAATAAGAATGCCCCCTTCTTTGGTTGGATCGATATCATGTGAGTATATTACTAGTGGATCTAAATCTCAATATTTAGACAAATGTTAACGAAGGGCTTCCCAGCTTTCCTCAGTCTGGCCTGTCTCTCAGTGAATGGAGTAGCATATGCTAGCTCAGTAGTAGCTGAAATGGCTTCTTATGTATGTCACCCCAGGTAGCTGACCCCACAAATGACTGTTAAATGAACCTGGAGTAGAGGCCAGGAGGAGCAGTCTGCTAAGACAAGAGGATTGGCTGGTATTTTTAAAGGCAAAAGAAAAAAATTAGTTTGGGATACTAATGAGAGAATCTCTGAACTATTTAACTTTGCTCTTCATTAATCAGCCCTGATATTAGACTGCTCACCTATAAATTAATCTCAGATTATAAATACAGAGATTTAAACTTTGATACCTTAATAAGTGTGCATCTGATTCTCACCACCACTCTGGTCTGTATCTAGAAACTTCTAGTGTCTAACAATTTCTCAGCTTCACCAATCCTGTTTTTCCATTGTCTGGCTTCTCGATTGGATATTACTCCAACACATAGTAATAAATGCTCAGGAAGTGACAGGCTTTTAAACACAGGGCTCGGCTGTCTATCCATTGATATGCTACTGTTCATCCACGAAAATGACTAGATCTGAAGTCAGCAACAGAAGGGAAACAGTTGATCCTTAGTTAAGATGAAAAGATATTCACTCAGCAATTAGTTGCAATAGCTAAAATGCAAGATCCATGATAGAGAAAGATACTGTTGAGGCTACAGAGATGGCTCAGAGGTTTAGAGTACACAGTACTCTTGCAGAAGACCAGAGTTCCATTCCCAGCACCCTTGGTGGGCAACTCATAACTACCCATCGCTCCAGCTCCAGGTGGATCCAGTGCCTTCAGCTTCTGTGCACTGATGTGTTCAAAGGCACACACACACTTGTAGGAGCTTGTTCTGGTGCTGCTTGTATTGAAATGCTAAATTCTGTACCCCAAGACCTAGTTGTTCCAAGACAAGCAGATCCTTATTCATGCCAGCTTTTGTTGTTTAAACTTTGCCCCCCAAGTTATCCCTGATTTGTTAATAAAGATGCCTACAGTCTGGGCTACGCAGGGGG
>JANHMN010000004.1:111471845-111503012 GCA_030674055.1 Rhabdomys pumilio | reverse complement strand
ATAAGTTGTGTCAGTTTTCTAAGTTCTACCCAGTGGTTTTTCCAAAAATTATTTCCAATCAGCTCTTGAATCAGGCTCACCTAGTATTTACTGATGGATCCTCCAATGGTAGAGCTGCAGTTGTTTCCCAAGGTAGAATTGAGACCTTACAGATGACCAATTGCTCTGCACAATTAGCAGAGCTAAAGGCCATACAATTGGCACTATCTTTGTTCCCTAATGAAGCTTGCAACATATATACTGATAGTGTATATGATTCTCAAATTATGGAACTCTTAGAGACTGCATCTTATGTGGCACCTGTGTCTTCGATTTGCTCTTGCCTATTGCAGGTACAAGCTCTTTTATGGCAGTGAACTTTGCCTGTGTTTGTGGGTCATATTCGGGGACATTCATTGTTGCCAGGCCCATTGGCCCAAGGTAATAGTGAGGCTGATTTTCACACCAAACAAATTTTGCTTGCCTTAAATTTAGTCACTAATTATGATAAGGCTATTGCTATACATAATAAATTTAATCTTAATGCAAATTTCTTGAAATTTCATTGTGACATTACCTGTGACAGGCTTTTCAAACCATTACTCACTGTCCTCGCTATGCTCAGTTTATCTCCTTCCCTAATTTGGGAGTGAATCCTCAAGGTCTTGCACCAATGATATTTGGCAAATGGATGTTACACATATTCCCTTGTTTAGAAAATTACACTTCATTCATGTTACCATTGATACCTTTTCTCGTATGATTTTTGCCTTAGCTCACAGTGGAGAAAAAAAAACAAATGTTAAGAGCCATTGCCTGCAGACATTTGCCTATTTTGGGGTTCACCATCAAATAAAGACTGATAATGGCCCAGCCTATGGTAGTGTGTCCTTTAATAAATTCTGTGATGAATATAATATTACCCATAAGACCAGGGTTCCTTATAATCCACAAGGCCAGGCTATAGTGGAAAGAGCACATTTAAGTTTCAAAAATTTAAATCATCTCATGCACAACTATCTTTTATTTTATATATTTTAAATTTTTTATTAGTGGATAAGGATGCATTGTCTGCAGCAGACAGACATTGGAAATGAGCCCAGAAGGCACTGGGCTTAGTGAAATGGAAAGAATTGTCATCAGGTGTATGGAAAGGCCCTGACACTGTATTAGTCAGGGTGAGAGGTTCTGTTTGTGTTTTTCCTAAAGATGCTAAAAGTTCTGTTTGGATTCCTGAGTGTTGTGTGGGCCCTGTCACTATGGAGTCTCACCCACGTGGAGACCTACTGGAGCCTTGTGAAGAACCCCGCAGTTCTGATGTCAATGGGGATAAGTAGCTCATCCTGTCTGGTCATAGTTTCCACCAACAAGACTACTAGAAAAACTGAAGCTAATTTTGAGAAACTAACAATTTCTTAATGTTACTCATCAGTCATCTATTTATATTCAGAAGATTAATGATACTTGTGTGTAGCCTCTCTATGGAGAGAAGTTCTCAGCACGACTCAAACTGGCCAGAAGGCTCCTTAAAGGATGAGCTAGAGGTCCTTGTCTTTGGGAGTCCTAGCCTTTGGGGCAGCCACAGCAGGACTGACATTTCTTTGCTGCTTTCACAGACAGCAGATCCAGTCCCAGGCAATTACTAAGCAGGTGAGTGTGTTGCTGGCACTAGAGAACCCTTCTGCCAGTTTTGGCTCAGCCTTTACAGAGAATAGTTAGTCAATGATGGGCAACTCCTTTGCAGTCCTTACCTACCTAAGACAGGGGCCCTGAGGCTGGCAGAGTTTCCCAATGATGGGTAATTGGTATTGACAGAAGGTGACCTAAGACAGATGCTATTTGCCTATTAAAATAAAAACGGGGAACCTGTACGACCCCGAAGGGCTGCCATGCCCTGGCTGAGACTTATTATGTGCTGCTGTCTACTAAGTAACATTCTGCATTTTTTTCCAAAATCAAAACATCCTGATGTAGGCATGGTGCCCCAGGAAAGGAATTTACACTTGACATCCTATTGCCCACCAGTTGAGTTCCTGTTTTTCCTTGAGTTTGTGTTTTTCCTTCCCTGGCTTGGTGTATATATTGAACCTGCCCAGTAAAAGCTTTGGCATTCTTTCATAATGAATGACCAAAGTCTGAGTCTTTCTTTAATCCCCCAGGCCTACACCTGAGCTTGGTACCATGGCAGCGCTGGAGCTGTCACATAGTAAAGTGAAAAATGAAAGCTTGCCCAGAGAGATGGTTTAGTTATACAAGTGTTTGCTGCCAGCCCAGATGGAGTAAGTTTACTCATGGTATAAAGAGAGAGTCAACTCTGCAGGTAGTCATATGACCTCCACATGTATGCTCTGACTGGCAAGTGGTTGTGTCCCAACACACACACACACACACACACACACACACACACACACACAAATATTAAAGAGAAGACTTTTTTCTCAAGTTTTTTTATGCTTTGTAGAACTAGTAGTGCTTTGCTGTGTGCTAGTCACAGGAATAGACAGAATTTCCAAGAGGCTACTGAAACACAGAATTATCTGCATTTTTAAAAAAATAATGCACTGGTATATTTCATTATGTGATCTTGAAGGTAAACTTTACTCCATTAACACAAGCACTTGTTAAAATTTAAAATATGTTCTTTTAGGGTTACCTTAATCCAGAGGAAACTTTTGAATGTCATGTCCTTAGAGGTTTAAAAAATATATATTCACTTCCTGAATAAAGTTTGTATGGGACCTGCGAGACATTATTAACACTGAATCAATGAGCAAGTGGGCTGGAGAGATGATTCAGTGGTTAAGAGCACTTGTTGGTCTTGGAAAGATCCAGGTTTGAATCCCAGGGGGATCTGATGCCCTCTTATTGCCTCTGTGGGCACTGTGTGCATGTGGTACCCAGACATACATGTAGGCAAAGCACTTCAAAAATACTGAAAAGATCAGTGTCTAAGGTTACTCAGCCTTCTACAAAAAAAAAAAAAAAAAAAAAAAAAAAACTATTTGGAAATAAAACAATTGATATCATCATGAAGTACTTTTTGTTTGTTTTGCTTTAAAACTGTTCTGTCTTACACATTAAGTTGCCAAAATAGACTTGAAAAAGTTTCACAGTGTGACCCTCATCCTGCACTCTTAAAATTAACAGGTTTAGAAGAGTTTCTTTTTTTTTTTTATTGGATATTTTATTTACATTTCAGATGCCATTCCTTTTCCCCATTTCCCCTCCCTAAAAAACCCCTATCCCGTGCCTCCTTTTCGTTTTTGCTTTTATACAATTTTTTTAAATGTTAATCAAAGGCTTTATAAGTATGGTAATGCTCAATCAGAAGTGTAACCCAATACCCAACCTAGCTATGTAAACTATGTTTGACTGGTGGAGACACGTGAACTTCTGCCTCCATGCCCCCCTCTCTTTCTCTCTTTCTCTCTCTCATCACCTAGCTTCTCATCTACTTCATCTTCTCCTCTCCTTTCTCCATCTCTTCCTCTCCGTACTCCTTCCCCCTTAGCTCCTCTTACATATCCCTTCCTGTTAAAGTAAAACTTTTCCCTCAAAATACAATTAGAGCATAATTATTACTATTTATACCAGTGAGGTACAATATAGTCCTAATACCCAGTCCATCATTTTGTTGACTAACCAGAACCTCTGTCGTCTCTCCTAACTAAAACACTTAGTTTTGAACCTGGCTTTTTTCTTGGCTTTAGAATGAATGTCAGCTGAGAACCATCCACTCAGATTTTTTCTCTCATAGTAAATAGCCAGGATTGGCTATGAGACTATAGGTCTTCAACCCTGTTAGAAATCCAGAATGACTGAGTTAACTGAAGTTATGGGAAGCACAAAGCATAGCTTCTAAAACTTAGCCAATTTATAGAGACCACTGAACACCTGGACAGCCCCTATACTACCGAACGTTGGAGCATCAAATCTTCAGCCTTCTGTCCCAGACTCATTTGACAAACTTTAGTGCTGCAGAATTATTAAGGGCTGATTACTCTGTCTAGGCAGATATAATCAGTCAACTATTCTGCAAGTGTGTCCTTTTCTGGACAGTAATTTGTCTGTAGATGACAAGAGGCAATTCTTGCCTAGTGGCTGTCTCCGCACAACTGGAGTAACTCCAAGGATGCTCAATTTCTTTTTAGAATCCAAGACAGGAAGCTTTCAGGAGCAGACAAGTCTCTAATCAAAATGAACATTAATATAGAAATATTTGTGACGTCAATTCTATGGATTTCTGACGTTTTGAAATCCAACTATCCATGTAAAGTAACCTGGACTGTTGTCTGTTAACTCCTCTCAGCTATTTCTAAATAAAATATAGAAAACACCCTAACAATAAACTCAAAGTCATGAATTTGCTATAGTCCCTTAACACACAGGCTAACCATCCCAAATCAGTTAAAAAAGTTAAAGAAGGACTGGGTCTAAGCCTTGTATTTCTAAATGTGCTATACAGGCACACTGCCCATGAGAGTATCAATATTCATTTCACTTTTATATCAATAAGAAGCTCATACCAATGAAAACCTTAAATTTGAAATCCAAGTGAATTTTGTACCATTTAAGAAATTATAACTTCATCTTGATACTAATTATACATATTTCTACCAATAAGTTATGGCTATGCCATAAATCCTAGCTAATCCTCCCTGTTCCAACAAAACCACTACTTTTCCCCAGAAAGACAGTCCAATATTAACCACCATAGTCTCCAAGCCCAGGGAATAGGAGCGCTGACTCTAGAAGAGTTTCTTATTTTTCTCTTACAGTTTAATCGCTTATTCATAGCTAATCTAATGTTAATGTTAGTAGAAGTATACCAATAATCATGTCTGACTTTTACAACTTAATGAAAGTGCAAACTTAATTTCTCTGTAAAAGTAATCTAATGAAGTCTCCTAACTCCACTTATAATGTGGCTTCCTGGCACGATGGAACATTCCCGCCCAATCCAATGTCTTCTCAATTCTGAAGAGTGGTAAAGAAAACCCTTAGGACTGAAAACTGCCAAAAACATGCATGGGTGCAGACAAGCCACTCCTCCGGGGTGAGGGGAAACAGCACTTGCTGATTAGCATATCCATGTGCTTTTTACAGTCATATGTTTTTATTGCATTATTGTTTCCTAGTCGTTACCTTGCTCTCTTTATTATTGTCTACTTTGAATTTATTTTTAAATTCATTTTTCTGGCTTCTTAAGCTACATTTGTCCCATGTTTTGCTATATACTGCTTTTATTACTACAAAGTCCTAAGGTTCTTTGTTTCATTGTGACAGTCAACTCAGCTACATGGCAGTGTGTTTTATCATTTCCAGGTATAGATAGGTTTGATTTTGCTATTTGTTAGGTTCAAATTTACCTATATTTTATTGGCAATATATAAAACTAATATTTTTAACTGTGGAGCAGGATAGAGTTTTGTGAACATTCCCCATGTGCTAAGAAAAATTAATTCTAGCAAGTCACTTTGAAATTCAGGTCTATTCAGCTAAAGAGGCCAATCAGGTTTTCCTATCTACTTGAGCTCTGGGAAGTAAGATCCTTAGGAAAACTTGAGGTGAGACAAAGCAAGGGGAGAAAGGATAAACTATAGCAGGAAAATAAAGGAGAAATATAACCAACACAATACAGCAAATGGATACCAGTGGTCTTGAAAGCAGACAACAGGAAAAGCACATGCCACCTTACGGAATACACGAGCATATATTCCTTATGAGATATGACTGAAAACTAAAACCCTAGAACTGCCAGGTGTGGTGGTACACACCTTTTATCCCAGCACTCTGGAGGCAGACAGGCAGATCTCTAGAGTCTGAGGTTACCCCTGGTCTACATAATGAGTTCCAGGCAAGCCATTACTGCATAGCAAGACCTGTCAATAATGATAACAACAACAGCAACAACAAGAACAATAATTCAAGACTCATTTTGTAACATTAAAAACTATTAAAAAACAGTTTTCAAAAGTTTCCCCACAAAGATTAGGTTTAAAAAAATATGAGTCATTTCAAGGATGTTAGATAAGTTGGGGCCAAGATACATCAAGAGTTTACCAGAGAACAGAAGAAAAAGAAAACCAGTAAGAATTAGACAGAGCATTGCTACATATAGCAACAAAGTATGTGTCTTATACTTTGAGAGATCCAGCTGGCTCCCTGCCAAGGCAAGCTTGCGTGGTTCTCTTGTGAAGTGCTAAGGCTATTCTTTGGGGCAGAAGGTATCCTATCAGACCACCCAGAAACGACCAATGCTAGGATGCTCTGCCAGAAAGGAAGCAAACCTCTGCAGGCAACAATTATGAAAATGAACAAACTATAATATACAAAATTCATGAAGATGGGGCATCTTTAAAATTATAGGAATACGAAGTGACTATTGCCAAAATTAGTTTCTTTCTTTCTTTCTTTCTTTCTTTCTTTCTTTCTTTCTTTCTTTCTTTCTTTCTTACTTTCTTCCTCTCTTCCTTTCTTTCTTTTTTAATGTATTAAAAAAGGAGTAAACTAGTCAAAGTTCTCCATTTTTGGTATATTTTATAGATATTTTAAAGCTTGTGCCCAGCTTAATTTTAAAAGGTCTCAATCATTTAGTAGGAATCCTATCTACAAGATAGGATCCAGGCTGAACTAGCTATACAAAGAAAGGGACCTTGAGCCTCTCTCTACACATAAATATCTCCTTCTGCAGCTAAATTGCAAAACATAACCTCGCTGAACCACTTGCAGAAACTTCAAAAGGAACTTCAACCACTCACCTGGATACAAGCCAGAGGCTCATTTGTCCAAATTGAATATCCACCAACTAAATATATTCTCCCATTATGGACAGCAACTCCAGATTCATTCTGGCCTAAAGTAAAGAGAATCAAATAAAAAGAAAAATTCTATTTCTTGCATGTTTTAATTAACCCTTTTGCCACCGAGGGATGCAATTTTCCCCTGTGGCATATTTGTATACTCCACAGGAATTTTGCAGCAATTAATCACTGTTTCCAGAACTAAAATGAATTAGCCACTCCTGCTTAAAGAGTAAATCCATGCTTTGTTAGGACCAGGCCAAAAATATATTAGTCAACACCTTAATAAATGTAGCACTATATATATATGGCAATAGTAAGCTATATAGAACCAACAATTCCATATTATTCTGTTTGCCATTAGTTTATGGTGGTGAAAATAAGGGATATTCTAGATATGTAAAGCATTCCTTGTGCTCCATATAATATTTGTAGGCACAAATACAGTCAAGTTCTTACCTTTATAGAGTAACAGCAGCACAGCAGCCCTGGGGCAATAAGACAGAGCCCATGCCTCAAACGAAGACAAATAGCAGACAAAACAGATAGTCGCTGCCCTTCTTCCCTTTACATAGTCAACACGTTTAAGATTATATTAAAGTTCCCAAGCCGAGACTAGTCTGCACTGTCCCTAGATACCGACACACCAAGATGATGAAAGGACTCTCCTCCCTTGTCAAAAGAGAAGACAGAATAACACACTACCACACATTCTTCCCTGGGGGCAACCAGAGAGTGAAAGTCTCTGTTTATTGATGAGCTGACACCGGATTGACTGGAGTAATAATTGGAGGCAGAATCACAGATCCAGGGATCTAGGATCTGAGATTCCACTCTACCTGAGAGATCAGTACTTACAACAGGCAGACATCATTTTGTAAAAACAGGAGTGGCTTGATACGAAGCATCCAGACCCCTGGTGTGGACCTGCAGCAGCTCCAGGGAGGACTGCATGATCACTCTGTATATTAAATGTCTTCCAGAACTACTTTAATCCAACACTTATAGTTTGTGATTTTCCTCTGACTTAAAACAGCTTGGCCATGACCATTGATAGATGTTAGCCATGGGAGCTGATAAGAGAGAGTTTTCAGCTCCATCTAGAACACCAGTGTAAGTACATTATTACTACATTCACGCCATTCCCTTCTAGCAAGTGTCGGGGACACACCCCTGATTGCTCTGTAGAAGTACATGGGTCAGGCTATGTGGCCAGCAATGCAGCTGTTAGGCACAAAGCAGCTGTACAGTTGAATTTCTAGACTACACAGAGAAACAACATACAGCAGTGAGAAATAATGAAGACCACCATTCTCCTGAAATCCCAAGAGGTAAAAAAAGGACTAAGCAATGAGAAGCAGAATAAAAGTTACTTCCTGTCACTGGGGATACGGCTTAGTTAGTAGAGTGCTTGCCTAGGACAATCAGGTCCCAGAACTGTGTATAATTAGTTGTGGTGACACACAACTCTAACCGTAGGAAAAAGCAGGAAGGAGGAGGAGGAGGATCAGAGGGTCTTTCAAGCCTGACATTTAAAAAAAAAATGTATCATTAACTCTTTTGGTGTCTTTCCCTCCTACAGGTATCAAAGTTCTCGCATGAATATCAACTGATGAAAAGTGAGTTGATATGCTTCTCTTGGTCCTATAAAAACCTTCACAGAGGCAAGGCAGAAACTAGACTCCCAGCAACCCGAACAAGTCTTGCCTTTAGCTACCAATCACGCATGTCTTCCTGGGTAACCGAAACAATTTGTGCTATGCATTGTTCACAAATATTTAGGGTTGTACTTTGGCTATCTGTGTAACAAGTATGGGGATGTCCTGAATCTCTATTCAATTTTTTATGCTTTTGTTTTTGTTTCTAGACATTTCAAGAAATGTTTTGTATTTTATCTGTATGTATGTTTTATCTACATGTATACCTGTGTACTTACTACATGTGTTCCTGGTACTTACGGAGGCCAAAAAGAGACCTAAGATCCCCTGAGACTGGAACTATAGATAGTTATGGGCTGTTAACAGGGTGGTGGGTATGAAATCTGTACCTACAGAAGATTAACTAGTACTCTCAACTACTTAGCCACCCCTCCAGCCCCTATTTTTGTTCTGAATTTGCTTAACCAGAGATACTTGCCAGTCAACAAGTTGAAATTACAGCGTGTCCACTGATCAGTGTCAATGTTGTAAGAATCTATATGACGTACAAGAATCCGGTCATTATTGTAATCTAGGTCATTGCCTCCAAGAACATAAAGCTTCCTCTGGACAGCAGCCATGGAGTGGTAGACCCTTCTCTGTAGCATGGGGCTGCGACTTATCCACTTATTCTGAGGGAAAAAAAAGAAAGAAAGAAAATTGGGTTAAAGAGACCTCACAAATGCCAAAGGCAGTAGGGCCTGCCTCACTAGCAGTACGAACCCTAGTATCAACCACATCTCATCTGCATATTATTTATGTGTTGAAATGTATGTTTTGTATGTTAAAAACAAGAAAAAACCCCTGCACAATCCTAACTTGGAGCTTACATTAAAATGTTTTGGTAGGTTTGCATTTTATAAGGCATTTTACGTTTTATAATGTGATTATAAAATTTCATGATCCTTAGCTCATGGAGATTACTTAGGTTTAAGCACATGGTCAGTACAGTATAGAAGACAGTATAATAATTAAAACCATCTGGATGGAGACTATTAAGCCATAGTTCATGTGCAATCTTAAGCAATTTTCTGACACCCCCCCGCCCATGCTCATTCCTTGGCGTTACAATTGGGATAAAACTTACATGATAGCCAGTTATGACTTAGAAAATGCCTCACATATGATAAGTGTTCAGTGCATGCCCTCTGTTTTAAAAATACAGGGCTTAGGGCCAGTAGTGGTGGTGCATACCTTAAATTCCAGCACTCATGAGGCAAAGGCTAGCAGATCTCTGTGAGTTCAAAGCCAATCTTGTCTAGGTACTGAATTTCAGGTTACGCAGGGCTACATAGTGAGACCCTGCCTCAAAATCGGGGATGGAGGGGCTTATAAACATCAAGTAACAAAAGTCCCACAGAAGTTAGGGAGAGGGTTACTTTTCTATTCTTTTGAAAATTGACATGAGGTCAGAGGACAAGGTAATACTTGGCTCAGTAACAAGCTTACTGTTTCCTTTGTATCTGAATCCTCTCATATCTTAACGTATTTACAATTATGCCATTTGCCAAATAGGGTAATTAGGTTAGACATATTTATTTATATTGGTAGAAGGCCAAGCTTTATATGACAGTGCCAAACAGTGGAGAAATCTTTGATATTTGACTCTAGATCATCCTCAATAATAAGAAAGCTATGATCATCCCCCTTTTAACATAAGAGTCCTATTTAAAATGCAATAGAACTTTTAAAATTATATGACTGTCAATCATGGCTTTAAGTTTAAATCTCAAGTAACTAATTGACAGACAGGTAAACCAAGTGATAGATCAGTAAATAAACCTAAGCACTTCCTTTTTCATAAACACTCAACATATAGGAAGAACTTCACTTCCTTTTTGCCAAGACAAAATTGGATTTGTACCAAAAAAAATCATACGATGTTTTGTATGCATAAAATTTCACCAGTTCACAAAGCTGCAAAGAAAAAGCAGACTACAAGCACAAGCATGCTTGTATAAACATTGGCATATATAGTATAGGCACTTATCACTATAGGGATATAGAGTGTGACATTTATTCCCTGTGGGCACATGTAATATAACATTTATTCACTACAGGCACACATACTGTGGTATTTATTTACCATAGCCACACAGTGTGGTATTTGCTTATTATGTGCACACATAGTATGGTATTCATTCTCTATAGTCACAAATATTGTACACTTATGCACTATAGACATATGTCATTTATTCTCTATTGGCACATATAGTGTGTTCCTTATTCATTATAGGCACATATATTGTGGCATTTATTTGTTATTATTAGTTCATTTCTATCTCTCAGGGTAAACTGCAGACAAAAAGAAATTGTTAGTCTGAGAGGCTTATACTGTCTGATTCCTCTGAACACAGAATTTCCTCAATCAAATACAGCCTTTAATAAAGAGTCAACGCTAGATTTCAAACATTTTGCTAAGAAATATCTTTAATGCATTATGCTTGAGTGAATTTAAAAATTCTGATGATGCTTATCTTGGGTGCTCTCTCTGCGATAACCTATTACAGTATTAGGAATCAGTGTTTGCATTAGCAGTCCAGTCTCCTGCCACAAGACTGTAGATGCCATCTGGTTTGCAAAGCCTGCCTACATCCCCTGATTATATCTTTAGCTTCCTTCACTGCAGTGCCTGCCAGGTGAGCCACCACCCGCTGCAAAGGCAAAGAAGCCGAAAGGCCTGGTGGGGTCATTCCTAATAAGCTAGCGTGTGAATACTAATCAGCAGTGGGGACGCAGAGGTCACCCCAGCCTGCCTGTTGGCAGGTAGCGATGTGCTCTGTGGCAGATGGCAGGCATTATCGACTCTCCACAAAGGCCTAGAAGAGAAATAAGCATCAGGGCTGAATGATAGAGTTATTGAGATTCTGAGCAAGATGCAAGCAGATGTGATGTTTGCAGTATCCACCGTAAACAATATGCCAGCAGAATTTTTTAAAAAGAGCATGTGTGTACAAACATGAAACAGAACTCATTTCACCAGTGTTAATGCTGTCTTCCTCCTTAACCATGTGTGCACCGAACTCAGGCTTCTGCAATTAGTGATCCCTCATGAGACAGCTGACCCATGAACATCCGAGCTCTGCAATCTACAGCTTCTAATAATATCAGGAGACACACTTGTAAAAGGAGAAATGCCTTCCTCAATCACACCATTGTTAAAAACACAGCAGAAACACTGGGGACACTAAGCACATACTTGTGGTACTGACCCAGATGCAGCCTGCCAAAGGCAACCTGTTGTTTCAAATCCTAATATTGTGCTAATGGATAGTAAACTTCCAGGTCACGACATGTTGGAATACTGTCACAATCAAATCCAAGTCATGGAAAGGGCAACATTCAGAAGACATATTTGCACGGTTTGTAGATATTTCGACACAAGGAAAAGAAAACAGAAAACATTTCTTCTTCTAGGGGAAAAGGGGAATTACGTATGCATCAAAAGAGCACAGAGAAGACCCAGCTATTAGAGGTGCACCATTCCCAGACTTTCATATGCATATCATTTGTGTTTGTCCTAGATATAGAACACCATTGGCTATATTAAGTTAAATGACGTTATTTAATTTGAGAATAACAAGGTCATAGTGATGTTTCCTGCTCCCAATGGCATCCCTTACAGAAGGACATCGCTACAATCAAAGTCCTCTCTGCAGTATGCAAAGCTCTGTGGCATTACATACAGCATGACACTAGAGGAGCTGACGTTGTCTAATAATAATGAGGAACCAAAGGCTTTCCCCCAAGATGCTTTCTTTTCCCCATGTAGCTCAAGGTGCATATGGTGGCATTCCAGTTAATAATTCCCGTGGAGATCTTTTTAAAATGCATTTTAATTAAGGTAACACATTCCTATGAACATCTTACCTGGTTAGGTTCATATACCATCAGTCTGTTCTGATACTGTGCTGTGTTTGTCACTCCACCTGTAATGGAGTAGCACATTTTAGAGCTTTCTACAAAGAAGAAACAAGGTCTTTCAAAATAAGTGTGAGCTACACTTAAGAGACAATTAGATACTGTTGAGTATTTGCTTGCATGCTCTCAAAGTGACCCCATGACACAATTAAAAAAATGTATTGTCGAAGCTGAGTCCTCTTCTAGAGCATTTCAGTAGCAATCCACTTGAGAACAACCAATGGGTATACAGAGGGTGCCAGAGGCCTAGAATTCTAGCAAGATGCTTTGCATTGCCAGATAAAGGATAAAGGACTGGAGCGAACATAGCACATACAGATGAAATTTCCCTCTATATAACTTATTCTAGGGACAGAGTTGTATAGACCGTCCCTGTCCTTAGCTAAGTTGGCAGTGCTAGAGCTCTAAGCTCTGGGCATTAGCAAGGTGACAGTTTGCTATTTCCTTGGAAGCATACATAGAGCAAAAGTCACCATCTATCAAAAGATGGGGTAAATGGTATGTAGGAGAGAATAACAATACCCACAAATGTGCCGCATTAGAACATAAAAACAGAGGAATTATATTTAATAATGTATTTTTACTTACCTCAATTTGATGAAAAATATTATCTTAATATGAAATTCATATAAAATTTTCTGAGAATTTCTTTTCATACAAAATCTTCAAGATCCAGGGTATACTTGATACAGCACAGATAAGTCACATTCCAAGCATTTACTATGACAAGTGAAGCTGGAGACTACTGACTACCAAATGGGACAGCATGCTCTAAAGGTCTCCAGTGCAATGACTTCAAATTTTGTTAAACATCCTCTTTTACAGGGCTAATCCCTAAGGGATTTCAGACTTTCTATTTAATTAGAAGCCACAAAAGTCAATACTTTAAACTGGTTTTTCCTATTTTTTTCCCATATACGTGGAAGATCATTCAAAATCTGAAACTTTTTGAATGTAGACATGACAGCACAAGTAGATTATCTCACATCTGACCTCAAGTGAGGTGCCACAGTAAAGACACAGGAACGCTAAACAGTGTATATAAAAGCATCCTCAGATTCTGTGTATAACATAATATGAAGTTTGTGTTTAGAAATGGTTGCCCTCCATAAAACATCTGATCATAATATACAACTATCTGGAAATCTGAATATGTCTAAACACTTCTAGTGCCAAGCATTTGGGATAGAGGGTATTCAACTCAGAAATGCTTCATTTCATCTTAGTGCTATACAATGAGCCCTGTGCAATTGAGAAATCTTTAATTCTAGTTTAAGCTTTACTCTTAACCATGGGAACGTGGAGACACAATACCCATCTTTATAAATCCCGCCCATAAGTAGCCGCAGATAGTAAAGAAGAATGTTCTTAACAAGTATCAGAAAGACTTGATTCTTAAATACAGACTGAAAATTTGATCAGATGCAAAAGATGTTCCTATCGGGTGTCCCTGCTAATTTTGAAGATATATAGCTATAAGACTGACCGCAAGGCTTTAGCATTCTCTTAGCTTAGGCTGCTTTCTGATGCTAAGACCCTGACCTTGCTTGTTAAAATTCATTTACTTTAGATTAGGCATAACTGCAATGACTTACTCTGTCTCTTTGAAATGTCAATTATTTTAAGACACATGCCACTTTTAGGAAACAAGAATATCTTTTTTAAGGACCTAAATCTCTTTGAAATATAATCATCAAGGAAAAGGATGTCCTTTCCCCCAGTTTAGGAGAGGAAATGAGTCTCACTTTGATAGGCACCAACTAGCAAGTTCACATGACCTAATTACAGAGGAAAAGGTTGCAATTTGAGGAGCGACTGAATGTGCTTGATGTACTCACCGAGCAGCCTTCCTCCAAAGTCCTTCTTTTGCTTACTCTGGTGCTGAAGAAAACCTCATTTTTCCATAGAACTGATTACAAAAAAAACTCTATTCCCATCTCTGTCTTCCTTGACTGTCTTCTGTCACCCAGCAATTTGGTTTTTGCTCTGACAGTACAAAGTCTCTGAGTAGGTCTTTACCATCAACTCCAGTATTAAGAGTTAAGTGAATCAGAATCCAAAGGATGAATATGTAGCTCTAAGCTGATTTAGATTAATCAATTAATACCAATACTATTAGATACATAAAGAGATGGGCACTTGTCCAGCCAATCATTTTCGTAAGCCCTGGTAAAGAGACTGAATCCTCCATGTAACTAATGGTTGCTACTATTAACTGGAGACTTCTTTTTTGAAAGTAATTCTGTAGTTTTCAATCACCTTTTAACATACATATTATTTATACAAAGCAAGACACCACTTTTAAAATCAACAAAAGCTTCATCTACAGTGAGCAGGAAGGAAGGAGATTCCTGTTTTTAAAGAAAGCATTCTCTGGATTTATTGAATGTCTCATTTCTAAAATGGAGTATAAGGAAAAGAAACCACATTTAAGAAATCTGAAGTTGTAATTGCAACATAGAGTCAAGCTGTAGATCAAAATAAGAGCTGTATTTCCTTTACCCCTGATATTTGCTTCCTGTCTGATTAAAGACGGAATGTCGGAGAATTCTCTCTTGGCATAACCACGTAAGAATACATGAATCTACTGAGACCACACATGTGCTCCAGGTTAGAAAGAATGCCAGTGCTTGTGTTCAGGGCCATAATCACCAGATTAATGTCCAGGTCACCTCTGATCATTTATCCAACTGAAAGCAAACAGGAGGCTAGACTCTCAGTTCTTACTGTGAGACACCAAAAGCCTCTCTACTTGTTTTAGAAATAAAGTCTATTGCAGTAACTCACTTTATGACAATACGGAACAAATTTATAGCACCATGTACTAAGTGTACAGTCAGTGAACTACACTGTGGCTACTACACCCCCTCTGCTAGTTGGGGTATACAACCGATCACCATGCTCTTCAGAATCATTGTTCAGAATTGTTATTCATTCACTTCCACAGATGCATCCGTAATATGATTTTTATTAATCTGCACTCAATAATTAGATTCCTTAGCATTACACAAAAATTTTTCCTCATATGATACTGCTCAGAAATGAGATATTGGATCAGTAGTTGGGAATAAAAATGAAAGTCCCAGTTAGTTATCGGCATGATTACCTCTAGAATGGGAAGACACAGGGGGCGCCTGCCAAACCTGGGGCTGTAGCTTTTGCCAAGACAGGATTGCAAAGGGAAACTGGGGAATTGCCTCTCTTGCCTTTCCTTTTGAAGTAATTTACAAATGAGCGTATAAACAAATCCATTTCTTCGCAGTATATAAAAAAAAAAATAAACTTTGCAGGGAGCATCCAAGTTTTCAGGCCACATTTATTCCAGAGAGCTTCATCATTACATTCATTTCACATACCACTCTTCACTTTAGATTAATCTGCTGAAATGAGATGCTAAGGATTTGCATACAGATTTGACTATACAAAAATAGATATGAAATTAATAACAGTCTCTATATGTTTTAATTTCTCCTACTCTGGAGTACCCTTGCCTGCAGCAGTATTCCTGGCTTTGAAAGTCATCAAGCTGATTTGTCTGCTCTAGGTTATGATGCCACATGCTGCTGTACTGTCCCCTGCAATCAAAGCACTTGCACAGATAGATTCCTTTCCTTCTTCTATCGAGTATATTTTATAGATTGGCAGTTTGATCTCCCTCCCCCACCGCAGGAGGGATAATCTGCATCTTAACAGCTTTCTATAGATACAGCTGTCATTAAATATGCCATCTCATATCAGCATCCATTTTTTAAGACCAAGTTTTCTCTAACTTTGAAGTGTCACAGTCAAAGTTAAGACTTCTCAGCCAAAATTGAAAATGAGCAACCTTGTCTTTTACTTTTGAACTGCACCTTAAAGATATACTGCAGGTTCCCCCAATGTCAAATAAGTCTTTAAAACCTGCCAGGAGGAATGAAAAGTTACCACCACGCTACCATGAGTGAGAAACACATTTTATCATCAAGACAAGACGAAAGCATTTTTCTTAAGCTTCCCTGTACAGCTCGCCACAAAACTTGTGTCAAACAGATGAATGCATACCAGAGAGGATGGATGACAAGTGACTGCCAAACAGCCTTTGTCTCTGCTACCAAGAAATGCTAAGTGCTCACACCATGTGCAGGGCAACAATGGCCAATGCTGACAGTATCTACAAAGTGGTGGGTTAGAACAGCTAGGCTCTGGCTTTATTCAGAGTAGGTCCTAGTTTAGGTCCACCATGTAAGGGCCCAGTGACCAAACTTCTGTCTCTAGACATTGTCAGGTACCCTTACCAACTGAGTCATCTATCTGACAAGTCTTGCTATTTTTTTGTCGTTCCCACCTCCTCCCAACCCTGCCAAACCAAGAAATATCTTTTTGGTGAGTACGGAGTCCTATGCTTTCATTCTAGAAGGAGAGGCCTGGGGTTTCCACCACAGACAATGCAAGGACACAACTGAGGGCAACATGCAAAGAACTGAGCCTCTCCTTCCTCCAAAGATGGAAAATTCTGCCTGTAAATTGAAGACTGAGGGAAACTAGCATGAGGTTTCTGACTCTCTTGCATTCTCACAATGCCACCTTCAACTCCATTGAGGGGAACAGGAATGCGATTCTATCTTTGGGGAGTCATGTACCACAGACAACCTAGGGATCCTCATGAGCAAAATGAAGATTTTGATCTCCCTCAGAGGCTTAGATGACTAATACACAGGATATACAAGCAGTCCAGAAGGAGAGGAGACATTTGCTACAATTCTGTAGTCATTTTATCAAAATTTCTTACCATTTTCCTGCAAAGGACATTGAATTATTAAATGCATTTTGCAGTTTGGTTTCTTTTTTTCTTTCGTGTGATTACATACATACATACATACATACATACATACATACATACATGTTAACTGTATGTTTGTGTGTGAAGGTATGCTTACACGTATGTGTGGAAGACAGGGGACAGAGGACAACCTTGAATGCCATTCCTCAGGCACAATCCACTGCTTTTTAATTCTTTCTTTCTTTCTTTCTTTCTTTCTTTCTTTCTTTCTTTCTTTCTCTCTTTCTTTCTTTCTGAAAGATTCTCTCAATGGCTTGGAGCACAAGTAGATGAGGGGCTGGCTAGCTAGCAACACCAGGTAGCAACATCAGCATCAGCCTGTCTACATTTCACTTTCCAACAGTGGGACTACAGAGTACCTGATCTCAGGCTTGGTTTATTTTTACTTGGATTCTGAGACTGGAATTCTCTCAAGGATTTTACCCACTGAGCTATCTCTGCAGGCCCGATCGTTTGTTTGTTTGTTTGTTTCTTTCTTTCTTTCTTTCTTTCTTTTTTCTTTCTCTTTCTTTCTTTCTTTCTTTCTTTCTTTCTTTCTTTCTTTCTTTCTTTCTTTTAACAAGTAGACTAATTGGCTACCGTACTTGGCCTTTTTTCTTCTTTAATGGTTTTAATTTCCTCTTATTTAAACGTATTCCAATTTCATACTCATACTTTAATTACCCCCAAGGTGGCAACATTAAGTATGAACTCCTATCAATCATTTTTATAGAATTAAGCTGCCTATTATCCTCTGAGACAGGAGGCACGATGAGAATAGATGCAATGTAGAATAGATACAAAATCGGTATAATGATCACATATATACTTTTATTTTGAAACAAGGTTTTATTCCCTAGCCCAGGCTAGCCTAGAACATACTATGCAGCTGAGACCAGCCTTGAACTCACAGCAGTCCTTCAAGACCATCCTCCTTTGTGAAAGTGTTGGGATTATAGGCAGAAGACACCATACCCAGCCAAAACAATATAGTTTATTATCTATTTTTATAAGCAATGAAATAGTCCATATTTTATGATGCTTATAAGGCTGTATAAGCAATTATAACCAGGAGTCTTTATACTAAATTAGCATGTTGAATATTTAACAATGTATTAAATTAAAACTAGTATCCCTATGATTTCACACTTAAGAGGCTCATGCAAATGGATGTGTAATTAATAAGCTAAAACCTGTCAAAACGAGTCTCAAACTTATGAAGTATCTATAAAAGATTGCTGCTGTTGAACATGCAAGTGATGTTTATGCCATCTAGAGTGAACAAGCACAAATTTACAACCCAGGAAGAGGTAAAGTGTGTACCATATGTTGTTTTAAATAAGTGAAATCTACCAAAGTGCTTTGTCAACTAGGGGGACCTGCCATTTAAAATCTCATCAAATATCCACTGTATCTCCCTGTGCTCACTCTGTAGGGAGTCACAATCCTGCCTCCAAAATCTCTGTATACTGCCAGGAGGGTTTCATTCTCAAGTTCCAGAATCCATGCAGCAATCTCCAGTGGGTTTCTGACTTCTTACTGGGTCTTTAATTGTCCCCTCTCCATCAACCGGATTCTTCAGCCACTTGCTATGATGTAGCTTTAAACCTCCGACCTCTCCCTGCCCACAGATAGAGTGGTTCCTCTCAGCTTCTCAGCTTCCTCTGTGGTAGATGCAGAAGAGCCTGTCAAATCAAAAGCTGCTCTTTTTAGGAGAAAAAGCCTGGAGTTTTCAACTTAAAAGGATAATTTTAGGCAATTAATATTAAAGGCAGTTAGACTGTTATGGTAAAAATGAATAACAAGTCTCTTACCCAAGACCGCACTTCACTGTGTTCTGCATATTGCTAAATCACTTTTCACATTTTAACTTCAGGATGATGTTAATGTTTTCAAAACTCAATGACAGGACAAAAACAAAACAAAACAAAACAAAAAAAAAAACCTATCTGTGCTCTGGAAAAAGGGGACACTTGAGCACCTAAAGATAATCAAGTATTGTTCATTCTCAATGAACAACAACAAATACCAGGGCACCATCTTTTTTCTGTGTGTCGTTTACTTTTAGAGCTAGATCATGGATGTGTTTCTCGGACCTTCACCAAAAGTGATCAAAACAAAGAAACAAACAAAAAAACTAGTGGCTGTATGGTTTAGTGGGAAAGCCTTATTTTTTAAACCAGAAATGGAATTCAAATCCTGTAAACTATAAGCCCTTTGACCTGGAAGTTAATGGACCTCTTTATGCATCATTCCTTGGACAGCAATAAGATGATAAACAAAACAATCTTCAGGGCCCAGCTAAGTGAGGTGGGGATTAAAGCTTTCACTGGCTTTCAGGGCATAGAAGATCTGAATGTTTTTCTTCCTTCAAACCACTTAGTTCTCTTAAAAGCATTCTGGATAACTCATTTCTGTCTGGCTTCCGTCTCAGTTCAGTAGGAAAGTTTGTTTTAATTTGTTTCAGTTGGTGGAGATTTAAGGTGTGTGTGTGGGGAGGGAAGTAAGGTTTAAGGTGGGGGCTTGAGTAGAAGTAACAGAGGAACAAGAAATATCTGGGCCCACCGGCATGCTAGATTATAAGACAACACAGATTTCATCTGTATCGGCTATTCCAGTTCACTGGAAACTTTGAAGTTGACATTCAAGTTATGAAGCACCAACCTGTGTGGCTCCCTTGTGAGAGACACCTCCAGGGTAATAAACCCTGTCCCTGACTAGACTAGCTGGGGTGCTGGCTAGTAAACACCTTCCTGCAGGAGCCTCTGGGCTATTTCTAATGTGGAAACCTTTTATCATCTAATAATCCAAAGGTATGCCTTTTCCAGTTCTCTGTACACACTACCAAAAGATGACAAAAAAATTTTCAAACTTGGTATAGGTTCTGAAAATTTCCTTTAAAAATCCTATCAGTTCCCTGTTCTCTGAGAGGCTTTTCCCACAGCCCTCTCCTCTGGCCCACCACCTAATCTTGGATAAGATATCATCAAGATCTCACTTGAATCGATCAACAAGGAACTCTTGGCTTCTGCTCTTCACCACTGGTACCCAGACCCACACCCATATTTCCCTTCTTTGGGCTTAGTGTTTGAGAATCTTTTTCTTCACTGTGCCAGTCCCTCCTACCTCTTCAGGACACTATGATCTGTAGTCAGTACTTGGATTAATTCTCATTTCTGGCATTCTAAAATTGCTCTCAGAGTTTAGTGACCAAATAGAAGTCTATATTTCCTACATCTCTCCTTACAAGTTTGCTCAGTGCATCTGCATCCTTTCGAAAAAGAAAAGTCCATCTATTGATCTGGGTTTTCTTCTTTAATTACACTCTCTTTTCTCAGCAAAAATTTTCTTTGCTTTCTTCTTATCCTTTTAATCTCCTTTTCCCTTCTTAAAGTCAAAGACAATTTATAATAAAAGAAAAAAAATGCTACTGTCACAAGGATTGAATTATGTATGCCCCAGAAACTGCACAATCTCTTCCCATAGGTAGGTGTATAGGGGAAGACAGACAATAACTGGAACATTATCTGATGAGCTCTGACTCAGGGATGAAATTTCAGTGATGCAGTGTCCATGGGAATCAGAGTCGAGCAGCCAGTGTAGCTTGTACCTGAAGTTCAAGATTCTTACTTTCTCATTACACCTTAACCATAGCTCTCTGCTTCTCTTCATATTCCATTCATCAGACAACTCTTTCACCGAAATGTTTGTAATTGAAAAATGCAGGGCAAATATATTTTGGACTGTGGTACTTCTGTAGTTTTGGGCAAGTCTCACTTATTGTAAATTCCTGTATGTGCACTGGTGCTGCAAACTCCTCCCCATCACTGACTCTGCCTTGCACTTTGAGGCTTCTTCCAGAGGGTCAGCCCATCATCCTCCTTGGTAATGTTTCCTAGATGATGCCCCTGGTCCCTGCCCAGACTGTGTCTTGCTCATCTGCCAATCTGTCTCCTCTCAGAATTCATCATCCCCTCTGCATTTACCATGAAAAACAGAAGGCAAGGTCCTCTGTCTAAGTCAGAGGGAGGGGTCTTAAGGAATAGAGTCAAGTTAACGCCAGTAAAGTAGAGTAGAAAAGAGGGCCAGTGGGGAACAGGATTCTGAGAACTGTCATGTGCTTGGAAAACTGAGAAGATGCCCCATCCAGTCTTCTTGGTAACACTCTTACAGTCGCAGCTGGCTGGAAACTGTCAGTCCTTTGTGTTCAGGGTTTTTTGCATCTGTAGATTCAACATGGCTTCACAAAAATTGACAACAAACAAACTGTTGGTACCAAATCCATACAGATTTCTGTGTCGTTGTTGTCTAACAATAAACATAACATGTACACTGCAGTATGCAGGACAACTTGCAAGGCTCTATGCATATACTCTGCCCTTTTAAATATGGAGGAACTTGAGCATATGAGGGATGTCAACCTCCCATTTGTTCTTTTACTTGTTGAGGTTATGATGTAATTAAATCATCTCTCTCCCCTTCCTCTTGCAACCCTTCCATCTTCCATTGGAGGGCTTTCTAGCAACTGTGTGTAACCATGTGTGTGTGTGTGTGTGTGTGTGTCTGTGTGTGTGTGTGTGTGTGTGTGTGTGTGTTCTTGAGCCAATCCCCTGTGGTTGTTGAAGGACAACTACACAAGTGAAGCAGAAAGCTAGGCGTGTCCAACACTGTGCTTTGTAAAACATAAGGGTGATATTGAACTGATTAAATGACGATATTCAAATGGAAAGTCAGGGAGGTGAAATGGATGACAGAAAGCAGCCAGAGGAGGTGGTGCCAGTTGGGCCCAAGATGCCACTTTGCATGTCACCTTGAAAATTACTTCCTGCTGTTCATATGACTTCTGTACCCTGGAAAGGCTCCCAGCACCACAGCATCACCCACTGAAACTGCCTACTGTATCCAATTCTGCTGCTCCAGCGTGAGACCAGAATAAGACTTCGAGAAGCCGATGAGAAGTGGAGTAAGTTTCACACTTGTGAGTAACTGTACTCTACTGTCTTAAGGTTTCACAGCCCAATCCCAACCATGCCTGTTCTTAGTTCCCAGTATTTTAAATGCAAACACAATAATATCTGTGCAGATAGAGGAAAACTAAAGCTGTGGTATTTTAACAGCATTATTTAAAAATTACCATGTTTTAATTTTTTTGGAGAATAATAGTAGAAAACTCAAAGTTCTTTCAGTAGATTCAATAAGTTAAAGTGATTTAAAATGGGGCAACACAAGCTTCATCTAAACCCAACTAAGATGAAAATAAACTGGTTGTTAGGAAATTAAAGAAGGGTTAACAAAGGTTCATTTGTTGGTGACATATCTAAAATAAAGAAATAAAAATAAAAGCCTTTGATTGTCAGCTTCTACCAGGCAGGAGGTGTGTTTACTGAATTAATCATATGTATCTATGGCACAGCACCACAGTATAAAGGGATACAGCATTTACTGAGAAAAATCAAGGAAATACGACATGATGCTTTGGAGTAACTATTGTACCATTTGTCCTGTTTTCTAGTTTTAGGCACCAATGTCATGGTCAGCGTCTCACTATTGTGCAGCCATCTGATAAAAATAAACAGATACGTTCTGCAAGATGGGCTCAGATTAATTTTCCTTCATACAAACGGACAAGAATCTTTTTAGTGGTTCACATGTTATCCTGTACAACAGAGAACACACAATTTTAAAACACAGCTACAGGATATTTAATGCTTATTTTACTTTGGAGAGGCGGATTTCAAACAGAAATGTGATTGAGCACTTGTGAATTGGGTCACAGTATCAAATGCTACAGAAGCCTTTAAAATTTGACTGTCTCTAACATCTTAAATGCTAATGGGCATAGCCATCCAACCTAGCTTTCTGAATTCTCTGGTTCTCATACTGATAAGCTGAACACAGTTTTCAAAATGCCTTGACCCCAAATAAATAGAACAGGAGGGGGCACAGAGCAGGAAAGAGTATGCTACGAATACCAAGTCTCTGAGGACACATTCATTCTGTGTTCTATGGAACAGAACTAAGCCTTTACAATCCACATTCTTATTAATCCACACCACCCCTACCCCTGACAAAGCTTGCAGAGTGCCAGGAGGATGCCAACGACTCAACCCTCCTCTATCAAGTGGAAATACTTGATTATTTGGTCAATGTTAAGAACTAGCTTCACGCACTTTCATCTGTTCCAATAAACCAAGCTAACATTTCCAAATCAGAGACAGGAAGATGGAATCTTGTCTCCTTTTAAAGGGGCCCTTGAGCAAACACAGCCAGCCCTCCGCACTCCTGGTTATGTTCACAATTGATTTATTATAAGCTAGGCCTGAGGAAAAAGGCAGACAACCACAGGTATTAGAAATGTCACCGGTGATTTCCTCTTCTTTCCAATTAAAGGTCTCATACTCTTTGCGGGGAAGTGAGCGTCTCATCTCAAGTGCACAGTAGGGAAAAGCAAGCCTGAGAAAATTCTGATTGTTTTCATTAAAGACGGTTAACACAGAAAGCCTTCGTTAGTTCAAGAAACAAAGAAAACATATTTCCTTTCACAGTAGGCGGAAAGCAGAATGAGGTAGCAATAAGATAGACAGTAAGGTGATAGATGGAAGAAAATGGAAAGAGGAAACATAGACCTTTATTGAAAGGGAAGATACTTGATCCCAGGATAGTAGGTCAGGCTAGGCTTCTGAGCGTCTGTTCTCTTAAGTATCACTGAAATGGGTAGAGAGAGAGTAGTCACAGCGTTGTGACTATGTAAGGGAAAATCAAGGATATGAGGGAGGACTAGGAGGATGGGGGATGATATGGGGATATAACATGAATAAATAAATAAATAAATAAATAAATAAATAAATAAATAAATAAATGAAAAAAGCTATATTTTGCCATGCCAAACAAGACATGCTTATTAAAATATTTATGTGAAATTCATGCAAAATTTAGAAAGCACATTGGAAATTTTAAGAGTATACTGCATTAGCAACATGTGAAAACCAAATGAGTCAAAAGAAGAAGTGTAAATTGGGAGAAAATAAAAACTGCATTGACTTCATAAACCCATCACTGCTCTGTGTTCAGGAAAATCCAGACCTGCTCCCGTTATTAGCAAAGTCTCACGGCTATTGGGAAATTTCTTCAGCAAAACCAACCACAATCCTGGTGATTCTTTTAGTAGTTACAATACATATTCAAAGGAAGGGAGCTATGAATAAATAAGACTTAGTAAGTATTTCTATATATACATTAATTTCTAATGTTTTTATCTGGTATATAGGACCAGTAAATATTGGGTTCTTATTTATCCTCATCACATACTTAGTCTTTACTCCATGCATTAATTCATCAACTACTTAAATTCCAATATAAGATAGGTTACATCAATGAAAATAACCCAGGCCTCAGCCAGAGAAACTGAGGCTCTGACCATCTGTCTCCTGGGTTACTGAAGATAGAAGGAAAAAAAAAAGCCAAAGCCAATTTAATCTAGGGATGATTTTGTCAAAATTGACATTTTTAAAACTTGAATGGCAGCAGGGGAAATCCCAAAAGCCTTTGCTTCCTAATGCTGTTGTTTCATCCAAGTCTGAGCATCAGGGCTGCCCACTACTATCTAATCTAGGGATCATTCTGTTAGCTGTGTTTTCTTGGTAACACAGAAACCCAGGTTCTATTTGAGTTACAAAATGGATATCCTCCAATTGAGAGATGAGGCAGCTTTCCCCCCCGGAGAACAGAAAACACAGGTTGGTGTTGTAAGACGGATGACGCATGATTCATAGACTTCTGTACAACAACATGGCAGCTAATAGGGGCTGAAGAATGCCAGGTTGGACAAAGATGAGCAACTATTTCCTGAAGCTACGTTACATTATACTCTGTTCACTAGACTAGTTTCCTTAGCTTTTCCATAAGCAAAAGGTATTTACTTGTTTGTTTAAACATAAGTGAAAAGAGTAAACACAAATAGACCTTAAAATTCCTATCGATATCCAGTCAGGAAGAATGGGAGAGTATGCAGGAATGGATGGTACCAGTAACTAGCACTCAACAGATAACCCAAAAGCTTTGTCAGAACTTAATCCCTTCCTCCCACAAACAGCATAGAGCTAATCCCTGGAAGAGACTCTCTTGTTATACTCAGCCGATTGGATTTACAAAGATTTTATTTCTCCTGCCTCCAAAGAAATGGCTCCTAGCTGGGCAGCCAAAAGTGAAAGGAGAAGCAAAAGACTTGAGTAAAACAGTGGTTGTGGATTTCACCCCACAGGCAATCAAGAGCTGACATAGGGCAATACAAGGTTCGGCAGAGAAATAACCCTGATGGCTCTGTAATTTTCATCCTGAATTTTTACAACAGTCACCACTCAGCAAAACCACAATTATTCCCAATGTCATGGTTCTCTATGGAGTAGGTGCTCAATAAATGATACTTAATTAGCTAAAAATGGCATCTTTGGCTCAACTGTTCAATTACTTAGGGCCACTCTTCAGAAGAAAATTTTTTTATTTAAGCCACAGCAAAAGCGTTTTTCACTAAACCCAACATAGTAGGCATACTCTACCTGATATCCAAAGAAGGCCGTCAGCCACATACCCAGCATGACACGAAAGGGATCTGTCAAAGGACTGCACAAAAGTCCATTTGTTCTTCTTGGGGCAGTATCGTTCAACTGTAGGTAGAACTTGGCGCAATTCATTTCTGCCCCCTACTGCATAGAGGTACTCATCCATGGCACCCAGCACAAAATGTTCCCGGCAGTTTTTCATGGGTGCTATCTCTGCCCAGGAATTACTGCGGGGGTCATAGCGACAAGCAGTCCTCACTGCACATGTCCGGCCAGTGGCATGTTCCACTTCTCCTCCTGCTACAAACAGGAAATCCCCCATGACTGCCACACAGTGATGGCTCCTTCCCACCGGCATGGGAGCCAGCTCACTCCAGTTGGCAATGGCAGCTATGAGAGCATTCTCCTGGTCCACAGGATTGAAGTACCGTAGTTCCTTGACTTTGCAGACCTCACGCTTTTTCCCACCAATAATATAAAGAGTATCTGACTGGAATCGAGGTTTGGTCCTGCGGGTCTGCCATACAGGCTGTGCATAGATGCTTTGGTGGTATTCCAGGGCCTCATTGACAAGGGCAGTTGCTGTCTCACTTGCCTGGACCAGAGGGTGGGACAGGGCAACTGTGTGGAGTGTGTCCACATCCATTAGGCCAAAGCGGATGTACTGCAGGAGCTCGTCCATATGCTGGTAATGGCAGTTGTGTTCCAGCCACCTCACAGCTAGCTGAAACAGAAGGAAGTGAGGTGAGAACAGCAACCACACATGACAAGTCACGGTTATTCTTTTGGACAGCAACAACATTGCTCCTATACAGCGTGACACTAGAATATTTTGGTGCCCAGTTATTTTCTCTGTTCCAGTAGGGACAAGGGACTTTAAGGCATTGATGCTGGAGTGAGAAAACCTGCTAAGCAGCACTCTTAGAGCTTATGACATCTTTTCAGATGAATAATAATTGCTTTTCAAAGAGCAAAAATACTGTGAAATAGTTTGTCCCCTTCCATCTCCTGCACTGAAGCCCTATCACCTGACCACTGGGAAAAGCCCATGGTGGGTAGCACTATCAGAGCTCAAAATGTATGTCAACCATGAACAAAGGTACTCTGTCAATATGAATAATGTGAGAAAACATGTGATCACCGGAGAATGCAGGGTGTTCTTGAGAGAAAATCAATATGCCACTATGAGAATGGTTTATAAAAAAGAAAAGGCCTCCTTCTACCCCTTTGGTAGGCACAGCAACCAGGAGGAAGCAAGAATAGATAAAGTAACAATGGAACTTATATGATTTTTTTCCCTTTCTACTACTTTTGACCTTGCACACAGTTGTTATTTGCAACATAAGATGCTGGCAGTTGGTTAAGAACCATATCTACAAACAGTGGGTAGAATAATTGATTTTGTATTATGGGGACAACAGCAGAATGCAACGTTGACTTCACAATTAATGCGACTTGATATTTGGGTTTGTTAAACAATTCTCCATACTGACATAAACTAGTATATCGAGGACATCAGTTGACATGTCTGACATTAATAATTCCTAGAAGTATCCAAATGAAACCGAGCATCCTAGAAAGTACTAAAATGGAACCAAAGGAGTTGGCAGGGGAAAATAATGGATTTGAATACTGGATGTAACTGCTTATTGCTTTTCGACTCATGGAACTGTGGTTCGGGTTCCCCCTGTTTAGATGCTGCTTCATCTCTAGAGAGACAAAGGAGAAGGCATGCCACCCTCAGACCATTATGGTCTGGTGAAATGAGCTGAGTTTGAACTGGTACAAAGAATCATTACTAATTTCTCTAAGGCACTGGATGGTTTCAGATGTCCAGGGTTTCTGCATCCACTTGACAGCACACTGTGGGCTCATCCTCCCACCTGGAAAAAACAAGTGAAGGAAGAGAGACTTCTTCTGTTATGCACTGAGTGCCTCTCTTCATTATTGTGTAATTAAATGAAACGGGAAAAGGAACCCCACCAGGTACGAATGGGGCAGATATCACTGAGGGAAGAAAAGTGACACTGTGTAGATGACTTTATTGAAGAGTGCACTTTTATTTAGATAAGACATCAGCCCAGTGAAGGAGACACGTCTTTGTATGGGAACATCGGCAGTGACTGAGACAGTCTTCTACCCAGTCTCTGCCAGCGTGAAGAGCATTCTCACACGGAACATCCTATTTCCTTTCCATCTTGGTTTTAGAAGTTTATCTCCAATTACATAGTGATAACTCAGTAACTCAATAAATGTTGTTGTGTAAGTTGCTCACAAAGCTTTGAAAAGTTATCAGAGATAAACGTTACCCCACTAAAGGTTGCTTCTTGGGCACCATTTAAGTTTTCTGATACAGCCTTTGCTCATTCTCAGCATCCAACCAATTCTGTTTGGACTGGACTCCAAGGAAAATGGCATGGGACAAACACTCCAAAGCCTCTCTCCTATCCTGGCACTGCCCATTTAATTGTTCTTTCTCTCTCCATAAATCAGTTGTCCTAAGCCATAATCAGTCTTGCATGTCACCTCCATATCTTTCACTTTCTAGGACATGGTGTTGCTATTGGCAAAAAAGGTACACAAGTCTCAGCTATGCTTTGCTTTTAGGAATCAGATAGTGGCCAGTGGCTTTCAGTTCCTATTCCATGCTACATGTCTTCTGAAGCTGTCCATGCATAGTTTTCGCCAATACTACATGGTACTACTACACAGTAGTCTACGTACTTATATTAGCTTGGTTTTGAGATTCTTTTTGCTTCTAGATATCATTTTTGCATTTTTATAATTTACTGACATTTTCAGAACATACAAATCTGCTATAGATACGTTTAGATCAAAAGGAAATGTAAATATACAACAGCTATTCTGCTGTCAACTTCAAATCTCACTTGCATATGAGTTATCCAGTTTTCTAGTTCAAATACAGATTCTGTCCTACTACATAGAGTGGTGGGATCTGGCATTTACCCTTCTAACAAACCCTATATGCTGCTCTGACCACTGCTATACCATCTAGATGCTGCACAGGCCAATGTCACTGTACTCATAATGTTCTTTTCACTGCCATAAAATGCCTGTCAGAAGCAACTTAAAGGAAGAAAGATGTGTTTTGGCCCACAGTCTCGGAAGATTACAGTCCATGAAGACTAGGAAAGTTCAGCATGGAAACAATATCCTCTGTGGTGATAGGGGCACAAGGTTGCTAGGCATATGGTCATTGCCAATCAGAAAGCTGAGACTGAGACCAGAAGCCATAAAGTCTATAATCTTCAAAAATGTACTCCTAGTGAACTACCTCTGTCAGCAGAGCAACCTCTAAAAATTCAGAAGCCTCCAAAATCAGGGTCACCAGCTGGTGACAGTGTTCAAACACGAGTCTGCAGAGGATGCTTCATATTCAAACCAGAACCATGTCTCTGCTGTCTTTATCATCTATTTAAAAAATGTAAAGGAGAAAACCCCATGAAAACCAGTGATAATTCATGGTTAGCCAAGAGCTGGGAAAGACAATTTAAAGCAGAAGTTCTCAGCCTGTGGGTTACAATTCCTTGGGGATTGCATGTCAGATATCCCGCATATTAGATATTTATATTACAATTCATAACACTAGTAAAATTGCCACTATAGAGTAGCAATGAAATAATTCTATGGTTGGGGGGGGGTCAATACAACATGAAGAACTGTATTTCTTTAGAGCTGCAGCATTAGGAAGGTTGAGAACCACTGCTTTAAAGCAAAAGGCTGATAAATAAAACTACATCTATGCTGTGAGCCTGAGGAACATACTGCTCCTTCACTGGTGGAGGTATTTTAACTCTTGCTTAGGGAGCTAGAGACCATTGTAAGCAGGCTCATCCCTGAAGCACAACAGTGTTTAAGAACCCACTTAGCTGTGTTGTATATTTCACATATTATATGTCAAAAAGGTTATCCTGGAAACTGATGGCATTCCAGATGACACAGCAGTTAGGAAGCATACCACATAGGAGGCTAGAACACTACTCTTATTCCTTTTATCCTCCCACCATTCTAAACCACTATAACCTCCAGTATCTTCGAGTGAAAAGTAAGTCAGTCAGTCTGTCTGTCTGTCTGTCTGTCTGTCTGTCTGTAAGTCAGTCTGTCTGTCTGTCCATCCATCCATCCATCCATCCATCCATCCATCCATCCATCCATCCATCTATCTATCTATCTATCTATCTATCTATCTATCTATCTCAACACACACAAACACACACCGCCACCGCCACCGCCACCGCCACCGCCACCGCCACCACCGCCACCATGACCACTGCCACCGTTGTATCTCCCATCTTTTTGTTGAGAAAGCTAACATATATAAAAGAAATTACAGATTCAGTTTGGGAACTCACTACATAGAGTATTTAGAAATTGACATGTAGTCAAGATTTTGCCAAAACCTTCTGGTATTGTGCATCATTAAGTCAAGGAACAGGGGATTCTCTTGTGTGCCTTCTGCCTACCTGAGTTCAAACAACTCCATAGGGAATTGTCCTTTCCCAAATCACTAGAAGCTTAGTCTGACCTCAGCCAGTCAGTCCCAGCTTATCTTTGATAAGGACAGTGCCTGGTCTATAGTGCTATGAATAATTGCTACATGGACAGAATTTTATTTATAGCTGTTCTTAGTCTGTTTCTTCTAGTTCTCTTAAGCATTACCACTCCTTTATTCCTTTACATGTTTATTAATTTAATCCATCAACCACAGGCTTCCATTGTTATTTTGTTATCTAATCTTTATGGCTTTTCTGTAAGGACTCTATAAACTCTCAAAACTCCACATTGCAGCGTGTGTTGCTCTTATCTTGGATTTATAAAGCCTTTGTTTTGCCCCTTGCATGCTTGATGCTGAACATTGGTATTTGAGGTTTTTGATAAATGCTGTAGTCTTTCAAGTCTTCAAATTAATAATGAAACTTTCAGTCAAGAATAAACTTTAAAATCCACTTGGTTTCAGTGTCTTAATTTTACAAGTATAAATTGAATCCAGACCAGTTAGTTGGTGTTTAATGTAAGCCATTTAAATACTCAACATGAACATTGCAACCAGAAACCCACTCTCTAAATTATACAGTGTATCTCCCTGTTATACCAACCTGTCCGTATTTTCTCATCAATAACTTTAAAGTAGAACCCAAGCAAATTTACTCTAATATGTAACTCAAATAACTGGAAACTCTCCAGACAACACAAAGTATACTTGTAAAATAACTACACTTTGTTCCAGAACAAGTTGGCAATATTTTTCAGCAAATCTCATGAGTTCCTTAAAAAATAAATAGCATACATTTAAAGGTATCAAAGGCCTTGCAGGTGAAGAGCAAACACCCAGGGATAGGGCATGCTTTGTATGTTTATTGTTCAATATTTTTACATTTGTGTGTGTGTGT
>JANHMN010000004.1:111452213-111471835 GCA_030674055.1 Rhabdomys pumilio | reverse complement strand
ACACACATAAATATATACACACATACACACATATATAAATACATACACATACATATGTACATATAAATACACATATATTACCTATGAATGCCAAGTTATTCCTTGTAAACTCAACTAGGATAAAAAAATGGAAATGTATTCTTTTCTCTTTGTTTTCCTCAGTATTTCTCTGTTGAGTGCTACTTTAAGGAGTATAATATAGAATCTGTATACACATAATACTAAACATAGTAGCATATAATACTAAACTCCATATGTGTTATTTTCTTTTAAAATAACACATGTAGTTAACTCACAGACTCACTCAGAATTACATTGCATGAACAAATATTATATTTGTCACCTCAAGCCTTCAAGCTGTGTCCTTTCCTGCTCATGTTGGGCACACTCAGAAGCTGCTGTTTTGAAATCTAAAATTCTTGGTTCTTTCAAAACAGCAGATGTTTTGAAGTCTAATTCTACTTATATGCACTTGAATATGTCTCTGCTATACAACTTGACCCCAAAGCAATAAAAGCCAACACAAGTTCTTAGCCTCGGACATCTAGAAAACATATTAATTATGAACTCTAACTCCAATACATCAGTGTGTTCTTGCACACAGAGTTGAACAAGACAGGTATGTGGAACACACACCCTTAAAATAAAAGTTCTTGCTGAGGAAAGTTCATGAGCTCCACTGGCCCACACCCCATGTTTTCTTAGGTTGCTAACGGCAGTTAATGACTCCCGGGAAGGGGAAGGCATTGTTACTTTCATGGTGTAGCCACTGGTAAGTTGCCACATTTCTGTAAATCCACAATCATGCAAGGAACCTTAATTAAACACAGAGGACCACACAAGGCATGAAGACATGAACCTAGAAGCAGGACAAGTTGGAGCAAGAGCAAGACGATCAGTGGAGTGGAAAAAAGATAAGATGAAGCACTTATAATCAGAATATGTAGGGGTGAAGATATAATTAATACATGTTTTACAAGTTTTTTAAGACATGAGAAAGCAGGTTTTCATGAGATGAGTGATCAAGCTGATCAAATCTTAACACTAATAAGAGATGAAGTCACAGAACACATTTTCAAGTGATAGCTGTTTGGTCTCAATCACACACACTCTTCATTGAAAACGATAGTCTTTCCAGCTAGTGCCAAGTAAGCAGTGACTGATACTTTGGCTTTTAGCCTCTGTTCTGCCCTGGCCTAAGCTTGGCTGTAGACAGCCTTTCCTTGGTGGGGATGCAGGCTGATTTTTCCTTTTTTTTTTTCTTCTTTTTTTTATCAGAAGCTGTGTTGTAAAGGTCCATGTGATGATGCCCTTCCCATTGAGGCAGAGTAGAGCACCCGGCTCTTTTCAGAGCCTAAAAAGTATTATAAACCACACCCGTGTAATTTCAGAAAGCAATAAGGAAGAACATGGGAACTAATCAACAGGCTGACATCCATAAACCTCCCCAAAAGTCAGGGATGTTAAAGAGTAGACCTGGGCAGTGATCGAGAAAGCAGAACAGTACATTTAAACATAGTGAACAGCAATGTATAGACAGATTCTCAAGCAGTCTCTCTCTTTTAATCATGAGCACAAAAGAGAGTTCATTGATTTTTTACTACATTAAAGCACATTCTTTTATATACCATATCATTTGAATGTGATTCTATTTCTGGGAAACATGATGTTCAGTGTAATGGTTTAATATCAATATAGTTTTAGGTTAAAAATGTGGAAAGTTTCTGCAAGGCAAGTAAGCAGGCATCTAGACCTGCTGTACTGTCTTACAGAGAAGCTACCTCCTTAATGTGACTCATGTAAGGTCCGCACAGTGACATATTAAATAATGGCTGTCGTAGAAAGTGCTTATATTAATAAAAAAGTACACCAAACCTTGTGATCACATTCTTTTCTTTAAGACAAAATAAAAAATTTCAACTGAGAGAAGGCAGAGTTCCCATAAAACCCCAAAGCACTGGAAAGCACGGAATGCCAGAGCACTGTTTCGTCTAGGAGAACAGTGGCAATGTTACCATGGAGGAGTATTAAAAATTACAGCAGTGCTCACTCGAGTGCTATAATTAAAACTGTGTCAACATTTTGCTTGTAAAACAGATTTTTCAAGGAAGGTTGCACATTAACCATTATAGCTGACTGCAGACATATGACGCATAGGCGATTTCTCCTCTGAGAAACATATTTCAATGGAATCAAATCTTATGAGGGAGGCCCCAGGATCATGTGCTATAGGAAAAGAAAAACCATGACAGGTTTTAAACAAAGATTCAGCTTAGCAGATGTGATGATAACACATTCTTTCACCGTTCATTTAAAATTTTATGAAGTTGGGACATTGATAAATGCTTTTATTTTCACCTTTTACATAAGAAAGTGTGCTCTAATAAATGTCTTTATATAGACATCAAGGCTCCAAAGGCAAGAGCCCTTGACATCAAACATGAGTCTTACCTACAGAAGAGAATACAGACCCAAGGCTCCAGGGACTGAGGAAAACCATCCCAGGTCTTTCCCCAAGGCCTACCACACATCCACACTCCACACAGTCAGGAGTATAAACCACAAGCAGTCTAAGCTGCCTTTGGTTTAGTCACTGGGATTTTTCTTTCTTTCTTTTCTAAATTAAATTAAATTTTATTTCATTTTTACTTATTCATTTTACATTCCATTCATTGCCCCCTGCTGTGGGTAAAAAATATGGCTGGGGAACCGAAGGGTCTCTCACGCCATGCTGTGTGTAGTTGGCTGAAAATGCCCTGGGTTCCTCCAGCTGGAAGTTAGGCCCGGCTGCTCACTAAAGGCCTCTGCTGTGGCTCCACGGCTCCTGACTGCGCGGTCCCAACACACGAGGAAGTCCTTGGGTTTCCAAAACCGGTTTATTGGCATGGCAGATGGTGGATGGATCTGGATGTGTGCCCCAAAACCCAGGGTGGACTTGAGTTAAATAGGGAGGGGGTTAGGGGGAGGGGCTGGGGAGGAATACTTAATTGGCTCCACCCTCTGGCCTTCAGGTACCTCATTAGTATGTAAATCTCTCTAGGGCCTGGGGCCTGTTTATCACGTCCACCTGTATATGTGACTGAAGGGTGAAGGTGGAATGGAGATTAGACCTCATGTCAGGTCTGACACCCTCCCAGTCACCCCTCCCACAATCCTTCTCCCATCTTCCCTCCCTTTCTCTTCTGAGCAGGTGCTCTCCCACTCCCCTGGGGAATCCTCTCACCCTGGAACTTCAAGTCTCTGTGAGGCTAGGTGCTTCCTCTCCCATTGAAGCCAAACAAGGCAGCCCAGCTAGAAGAATGTATCACAAACTGGGAAACCGTGTCTGCCCATTTCCTCCCAATCCTGATGGCGCTCAGAAAACTCTGAAAAAAGGACCGGTGCCAAAAACCCAGTTCCAAATTTTTGATAGCAGATGCAACCTGCCTTTCTGACATGGCCAGCCCACCCAAGTGCCTGCCTAGGAGGGTAGCTTTTGACCATCCTTGGACACAGTCCCAGCTCCTGGATGACAGGTCAACAAATCCCTTGCCTAAGATCTATAAAACCTACCTGCCTTTGCTTGGGCGCAAGACTTCCTCTGCCCCTGTAACCAAGTTTAAAATATAACATATGAAAGAAAAGGAAAAGTTGCCCTGTGACTTTCATGAACGTTCCTTGAAGCACCTAATAAACCTGTATTTATCTGCTTTTAATCCAGCTGATCTGGCCTAAGTTTGCATGATTGAGAGAGAAAAAACACCTAATAGAAGGTATATTTAAAGAAGCGGAGACAGTAGACTGTTGGTAACATGAAAGTCACAGGGGTGAAATACCACATGGAAAGGTTTAAGCAGAGGGAGAGGTGGGGAATGAAGAAGACAAAGGTAGGACTTAGAGATAATTAAAATAAAGACTTAATAAAAAGGCTGTATGGAAACTGGTATCCTGTAACCAAGTTTAAAATATCACATATGAAAGAAAAGGGAAAGTTGCAGCTGGCACTGGACCAGCCACCTCTCGATTATAAATGAGAAAATTGAAAGCAGTCTTTCCTTCCTCTGGTTCCTATTACCTGTGCATCAAAAATATTTTAAAATAAAATTCTCCAAAACTCCCATCTATGGGATAGGCAACTAAAATAAATATCTGGTGTATCTGGTATCCAAGCCATGGGATTCCATAGTATGGATAGTTTTCAGAAAAACAAAGTGAGACTTTTTATTCATAATTTTATACTCAGCAACATACCTGCATGTATCCTAAGCAACTTCCCTAATATTGTCCAAGCTTGGGAGAAGAAAGGGTTTGTTGGCTTACAGGTTATGATCCATCATCAAAGGAAGCCAAGGAAGAAACTAAAGCAGAGACTATGGAGAAAACCTGCTTAAACCTTTGCAACTCAGCTCTTTTTCTTAAATAATCCAGGCCTACCTACCCAAGGATGGGACCACCCACAGTGGGCAGAGCCTTCTACCTCAATCAGCAACTGCCTCATAGACATGTGGACCAATCTGACCGGAGGCAATTCTCCAACTGGGGTTCACTTTCCTAGGTGAGTCGAGTTTATGTGAAGTCAACAAAAGCTAACCAGCACAGCATGCATGCATGTGATGGTATATGTATACAGAGGCCTGCAAGCAGAAAACTGGTTTGTAAATGGTTCTGTGAGGATCTTCAATCCCTGTGAAGAACTTTGATCAGAATGTATCATCTAATATAGTAATGCATTAATATATTGTCTTAGTTCAGGTTTTACTGCTGTGAATAGATACCATGACCAAGGCAACATTTAATAGGCCAACATTTAATTGGGGCTGGCTTACAGGGTCAGAAGTTCAGTCCATTATTATCAAGGTAGGAGCATGGCAGCATCCAAGCAGGCATGGTGAAGGAGGAGATGAGAGTTTTACATCTTCATGTGAAGGCTGCTAGGATGATGGTCTTAAGCCTATGCTCACAGTGACACACCTACTGCAACAGGACCACAATTTCTAATAGTGTCACTCTCTAGGCCCAGCATATACAAATCATATATATTAATAGCTAGATCTCTTATGAAAATTAATCTCAACTGAAGAAACCAAAATCTTTTAAAACTTCAAGATGACTACCTGAAAATGCTACTTATTTAGAATACCAGACTTAGATATATGTAAGTAAAATATTTAGTATGCTTTGTATATAAAATTTGTGTCCAGACTGGCAACCTTCTTTGATTGCAGAACAATAAAATACAACCAACATGACCCATACAAACATTCAACATACACTCAAGAAAAATTAAACTTGTTCTTGCTCACCTCACATTTGAACAAAACAAATGTGTAAATATAGAAGTAATGCCTATAACTAACCTTCAGTATTTTTATAACAGTGAGCAGAAAGAGAGTAGGTATCCATCTAGCCAATGAGTCCAAGGATTGTTTCAGGGAAGTATACAATAGTAGCTGATAACATAAAATACCTAACTAAGATGCTAATGTATATCTGATGTATAGCATATCCTACTGGATACTGAAGGGCCAATCAGAAAGAAGCCTATACTATTGGAATAACCCTGGAATATGAGAGACAATACTACCATGTTCCATTGGTAAACAGGGAATGAAGTACCCTATGGGACCCACCTTTTATATTCTCTCCCAAGCACTAAACATAGTGAGGATATTATCAAGATATCATCAGCTGAAATGGCCAGGGAACTTCGGTGCATTCTTGGATGACTATTTGGTACATACCCTGTGAGGGAAATGTGGCAAGATAAAAAGGAAGTAGGATATGAGAATAATTTCTATGATGAGGCTCTAGCTCAGATAAACTGGAGCGTATCTCATATGACTGAGGATTGGAGCCTCAGCATCCACGACAGGAACAAACACTCAGCCCACACATTCACAACTATTTCTGTAGCAGTGTATCTGCATTTAGAAAAACCACCAAGGCAGTGTAAGCATCTGTACACTAGGATGATATTTCCTATGTTATCTGGATCTCAAGAAGATTATGAATGAGATAACATGAAAAAATGCTCGGTAAATTTGAACATTTAAACAATATGTAGAAGAAATGTCATGGCAATGTGACACCAAGAAATGGAATAATTCTGCAATATAAATATTCTTTTAAATTCAAGATAAAGTATTCACATTCCAGCTATTTTTTTTAATAAGACACAGTATTGTGTAACAGTATTGGAATAGACTTGGGCGCCAGCTCTGCACCCAATCCCACAACACGCAGAGGAGGATGGACTCCCAGGAGCTCTAACATGCCCAGGAACATAGGATCATAGAATCACAGGATCTCAGAAGCTTGGTCACACCAGGATTTCAGGATCCCAGAGGCAGCCTGACTCCCAGGAGTCCTTACACCCAGGATCTCAGGATCACAGAATCACAAACACAGATGGACTCTGAGGAGTTCTGACACAACCAAGGTAACTAGAGACAGGCTCCAGTCAGAGACAGCAAGGGCAGGTAGCACTAGAGATAACCAGATGGCAGAAGGCAAGCACAAGAACATAATTGACAGGAACAAAGGTTACTTGGCATCATCAGAACCCAGTTCTCCCACAATAGGAAGTCCTGGATACTCCATCACATTGGAAAAGCAAGATTCTGCTTTAAAATAACTTCTCATGATAATGATAGAGGACTTTAAGAAGGACATAAGTAATTCCCTTAAAGAAATACAGAAGAACACAGGTAAACAAGTAGAAGTCCTTAAAGAAGAAACACAAAAATCCCTTAAAGAATTATGAGAAAACACAAGAAACAGGAGAAGGAATTGAACAAAGCCATCCAGGATGTAAAAATGGAAGTAGAAACAATAAAGAAATCACAAAGAGAGACAACCTGGAGATAGAAAACCTAGGAAAGAGATTAGGAGTCATAGATGCAAGCATCACCAACAGAAAGGACAAAAGGTAGATGAGGGAGAATCTCAGGTGCAGAAGGTGCCATAGAAAACATTGACACAACTGTTAAAGAAAATGCAAAATGCAAAAAGATCCTAACCCAAAACATATAAAAAATCCAGGACACAATGAGAAGAACAAACTTAAGGTTAATAGATATAGAAGAGAGTGAAGATTCCCAACTTAAAGGGCCAGTAAATATCTTCAACAAAATTATAGAAGAAAACTTCCCTAACCTAAAGAAAGAGATACCCGTGAACATACAAGAAGCCTACAGAACTCCAAATAGACTAGACCAGAAAAGAAATTCCTCCTGTCACATAATAATCAAAACACCAAATGCACAAAACAAAGAAAGAATATTAAAAGCAGTAAGGGAAAAAGGTGAAGTAACTTATAAAGGCAGACCTATCAGAATTACACCAGACTTCTCACCAGATACTATAAAAGCCAGAAGATCCTAGTCAGATGTCATATAGACCCTAAGAAAACACAAATGCCAGCCCAGGCTACTATACCCAGCCAAACTTTCATTACCATAGAGGGAAAATACAACCTAGAAAAAGCAAGAAAGTAATCTTCTCTGGACAAACCAAAGGAAGATAGCCACACAAACATAATTCCACTGCTAATAACAAAAATAACAGGAAGCAACAATCACTTTTCCTTAATATCTCTGAACATTAATGGACTCAATTTCCCAATAAAAAGACATAAACTAATGAACTGGATATGTAAACAGGACCCAGCATTCTGCTGCATACAGGAAACGTACTTCAGTGACAAAGACAGACACTACCTCAGAGTGAAAGGATGGGAAACAATTTTCCAAGCAAACAGTCCAAAGAAACAAGTGGGAGTAGCCATTCTAATATCGAATAAAATCGACTTTCAACCAAAAATTACTAAAAAAGATAAGGAAGAACACTTCATACTCGTCAAATGAAAATTCTACCAATTCTGAACATCTATGTTCCAAATGCAAGGGCACCCACATTCATAAAATAACTTTACTAAAGGTCAAAGAATACACTGCACCTCACACAACAGTGGGAGATTTCAACACTCCACTCTCAGAAATGGACAGATCATAGAAACAGAAACTAAACAGAGACACAGCGAAACTAACAGAAGTTTAGTTTCTCTGTGGATTTAACAGTTATCTATAGAACATTTCATCCTAAAACAAAAGAATATATCTTCTTTTTAGTGCCTTGTGGAGCCATGAAAGGATAGCTTGGTTCCTGGCTGGACACAGACCTCAAACCTTGGACCCTATTGGGACAATGGCAGGTGTTGAGCCATGCCCCCAGCCCCCAGGCTCCTGACAAGCTATTGACTAAAGATTTTCAGTCACATAGGGCAATACAGCCCCTCCCTAAGAGAAATTTTCGTCACCCAACACGGGTAGAATGGTTGACTAAAGGCCTCAGCTGAAAGAGATTTACATACTAATGAGACACCTGAAGGCCAGAGGGCATAGCCAATTAAGCATTCTTTCACAGACCCTCCTCCCTCCTCTCTCCCTATTTAAGTCAGGTCTGTCCTGACCTAAGTAGGGGTGCATCCAGATTTAACTACCATTGTCATAAAAATAAAGCCTGTAAAAACCACAGACTTCCTCCTGTCTTTTGGGGCCAGCAGTGGGGAACCTCCTGAGAAGTCCTTTGATGAGCAGCTGTAGCCACAGCCGCTATGCCTAAACTTCCTGCCTGGAGGACCTCTCTGTGATGAAGCCTTGGGGCTGCGGATCCAAGCAAGTAAGCCTAGCAGAGCCTTGATCCAGTCAAGTGAGTGATGAACCAGGAGTCTCACCCTGTGGGGTGTCACCGGAGCTCTCCCTCTTACCCTTCTCAGCTGTGGGCTGGTCCAGCTGGTCCAGCTGGTCCAGTCTCAACACTTCAGCGGCTTCCAGCAGTGTCTGGGATCCCAGGAGTCTGAGACCAGCCAATCCCCACAAGCCTTCTTGTGTGTGTGGGGGGGGGGCGGGGGTTCCCCATTCAAGAGCTCTGCCCACCCCCCAGGAACTACGAACTGAGTTCTCACAAACCAGCGCCCTCCCAGCACTGCATGGAAGGGGCTCAGTCAAAAATCCTGTGCTTTTGCTTTTCTCTGGAGGTGCACCTCCCTGAGCTGCCCAGAAGACATGCGGGACCACCAACACAGCCCAACAGGATCCCACAGCCTGCAACCACATGTGAGCTAATTATCCTTAGCAGCACCTCACGGTACCTGCTCCAAAATAGACCATTTAATTGGTCACAAAACAGGCCTCAATAGATACAAGAAGAGTGAAATAATCCCATGCATTTTATCAGATCACCATGGACTAAGGCTGGTCTTCAAAAACAATGAAAAGCCCACAAACACACGGGAACTGAACAATGCTCTACTAGATGATAACTTGGTCAAGGAAGAAGTAAAGAAAGAAATTAAAGACTTTTTAGAATATAATGAAAATGAAGGCACATCATACCAAAACTTGTGGGACACAATCAAAGCAGTGCTAAGAGGAAAACTCATAGCTCTAAGTGCCTAAAAAAGAAACTGGAGAGAGCATACACTAGCAGCTTGATGGAACATATGAAAGCTCTAGAACAAAAAAAAAGTAAATATACCTAAGAAGAGTAGAGGGTAGGAAATAGTCAAACTCAGGGCTGAAATCAACCAAGTAGAAACAAAAAGAATTATACAAAGTATCAACAAAACCAGGAGCTGGTTCTTTGAGAAAATTAACAAGATAGATAAACCCTTAACCAGACTAACAAGAGGGCATAGAGACAGTATCCAAATTAATAAAGTCAGAAATGAAAAGAAAGATATAACAATAGAAATTGAGCAAATTTTAAAAAATCATCAGATTCTAGTATAATAGCCTATAAATAAAATTGGAAAATCTGGATGAAATGGACAATTTTCTAGACAGATACCAGGTACCAAAGTTAAATCAGGAGCAGATAAACCATCTAAACAGTCCCATAACTCAAAAGAAATAGTAGCAGTTATTAAAAGTCTCTACACCAAAAAAAGCCCAGGATCAGATCGTTTTAGTGAAGCATTCTATCAGATTTTTAAGGAAGACCTAGTGCTAATTCTTCTAAAACTATTCCACAAAATAGAAATAGAAAAAACACTACCCAATTCATTCTATGAAGCCACAATTATGCTCATACCTAAACTACACAAAGACACAAAAGGAAATAAAACTTCAGACCAATCTCCCTTCGGAATACCAAGGCAAAAATAAAATACTCACAAACCGAATCTAAGAACACATCAAAACAATCATCCATCATGGTCAAGTAGGCTTTATCCCAGGAATGCAGGGATGGTTCAATATACAGAAATCCATTAACATAATTCACAATATAAACAAACTCAAAGAAAAAAACCACATGATCATTTCACTAGATGTTGAGAAAGCATTTGACAAAATTCAACCCCTTCATGGTTAAAGTCTTGGAAAGATTAGGAATTTAGGGCCCATACCTAAACATAGTAAAAGCAATATACAGCAAGCCAGTAGCCAACATCAAACTAAATGGAGAGAAACTGGAAGCAATCCCACTAAAATCAGGGACTAGACTAGGCTGCCCACTCTCCCCCTACCTATTCAATATAGTACTGGAAGTCCTAGCCAGAGCAATTAGACACCAAAAGGAGGTTAAAGGGATACAAATTGGAAAGGAAGAAGTCAAAATATCACTATTTGTAGATGATATGATAGTATACATAACTGACCCCAAAATGTCAACCAGAGAATTCCTAAACCTGACAAACAACTTCAGCAAAGTGGCTGGATATATAGTTAACTCAAACAAATCAGTATACTTCCTCTACTCAAAGGATAAATAGGCTGAGAAAGAAATTAGGGAAATGACATCTTTCACAACAGTCACAAATAATATAAAATACCTTGGTGTGAATCTAACCAAGCAAGTGAAAGATCTGTATGACAAGAACTTCAAGTCTCTGAAGAAAAGAGCTGAAGAAGATCTCAGAAGATAGAAATATCTCCCATGCTCACGGATTGGCAGGATTAATAAACCAAAAATGGCCATCTTGCCGAAAGCAATCTACAGATTCAATGTAATTCCCATCAAAATCCCAACTCAATTCTTCAAAGAGTTAGAAAGAGCAATTTGCAAATTCATTTGTAATAACAAAAAACCCAGTATAGCGAAAACTACTCTCAAAAATAAAGGAACTTCTGGGGCAATCACCATCCTGGATCTCAAGCTGTACTATACCGAGCAATAGTAATAAAAAAACTGCATGGTATTGGTACAGAGACAGGCAGGAAGATCAATGGAATAGAATTGAAGATCCAGAAATGAACCCACACACCTATGGTCACTTGATCTTTGACAAAGGAGCTAAAACTATCCAGTGGGAAAAAGAAAGCATTTTCAACAAATGGTGCTGGTTCAACTGGAGGTCAGCATGTAGAAGAATGAAGATAGATCCATTTTTATCCCCTTGTACAAAGCTCAAGTCCAAGTGGATAAAGGATCTTCACATAAAACCAGATACACTGAAACTAATATAAGAGAAAATGAGGAAGAACCTCGAACACATGGGCACAGGGAAAAAGTTCCTGAACAGAACACCAATGGCTTATGCTCTAAGATTAAGAATTGACAAATGGGACCTCATAAAATTGCCAAGCTTCTGTAAAGCAAAGGACACTGTCGATAGGACAAAGAAGCAAACATCAGATTGTGAAAAGATCTTTACCAATCCTACATCCGATAGAGGGCTAATATCCAATATATACAAAGAGCTCAAGAAATTAGATCCCAGACAATCAAATAACCCTATTAAAAATGGAGTACTGAGCTAAACAAAGAATTCTCAACTGAGGAAATGTGAATGGTTGAAAAGCACCTAAGGAAATGTTCAATATCCTTAATCATCAGGGAAATGCAAATCAAAACAACCCTGAGATTCCACCTCACACCAGTCAGAATGGCTAAGATAAAAATCTCAGGTGATAGAAGATGCTGGAGAGGATGTGGAGAAAGAGGAACATTGTTCCATTGTTGTTGGGATTGCAAGCTGGTACAACACCTCTGGAAATCAGTCTGGCAGTTCCTCAGATAATTGGACATAGTATTACTTGAGGACCCAGCTATACCACTCCTGGGCACATATCCAGAAGATGCTCCAACATGTAATAAGGACCCATGCTCCACTTTGTTCATAGCAGCCTTATTTATAATATCCCAAAGCTGGAAAGAACTCAGATGTCCTTCAACAGAGGAAAGGATACAGAACATGTGGTACATTTATACAATGGAGTACTACTCATCTATTCAAAACAATGACTTCATGAAATTCCTAGGCAAATGGATGAAACTAGAAAATATCCTGAGTGAGGTAACCTACTCACAAAAGAACACAAGTGGTATGTGCTCACTGACAAGTGAATATTAGCCTAAAAGCTGGAAATATCCTTCTTTTTTTGATCTATACAGAGACAGCTCAGAGACAGCTCAAACTCAGAGATAACATCCCTAGTCATCAGGGAAATGCAAATCAAAACGACCCTGAGATTCCACCTTGCACCAGTCAAAATGGCTAAGAAAAAAACCTCAGGTGATAGCAGATGCTGGGGAGAATGTAGAGAAAGACGAACACTCTTCCATTGTTGGTGGGATTATAAGTTGGTACAACACTGGAAATCAGTCTGGTGTTTCCTCAGAAAATTGGACATAGTATTACGTGAAGACTCAACTATACCACTCCTGGGCATATACCCAAAATATGCTCCAATATATAACAAGAACACATGCTCTACTATGTTCAGCCTTATTTATAATAACCAGAAGCTAGAAAGAACCCAGATGTCCTTCAACAGAGAATTGGTTACCGAAAATGTGGTACATTTACACAATGGAGTACTACTCAGCTATTAAAAACAATGACTTCATGAAATAGAAGGAAAATGGATAGAACCAGAAAATATCACCCTGAGTGAGGTATCCCAATCACTAAAGAACACATATGGTATGCACTCACTGATTAGTGGATATTAGCCCAAAAGCTCACAATACCCAAGCTACAACTCTCAGACCACATGAATCTCAAGAAGAAGAAAGAACAAAGTCGGGGTGCTTTGGTCCTTCTTAGAAAAAGTAACAAAATACTCAAGGGAGAAAATACAGAGACAAAGTGTGGAGCACAGACAGAAGGAGGGGCTGTCAGGACACTGCCCCACCTGGGGATCCATCTCATATGCAGTCACCAAACACAGACACTGCTGTGGATGCCAGGAAGTGCATGCTGACAGGAGCCTGATACAATTGTCCCCTGAGAGGCTCTGCTAAAGCCTGACACATATAGAAGCAGGTAACTGTTGAAGTGATCATGGGGTCCCCAATGGAGAAGTTAGAGAGAAGACTGAAGGAGCTGAAAGGGCTTGTGGCCCTATGGGGAGATCAACAATACCAACCAACCAGAGCTCCCTGGGTCTAAAGTCTGGGAACACACATGTAGAGACCCATGGCTTCAGCCATGTATGTAGTGGAGGATGGCCTTGTCAGACATCAATGGGAGGAGAGGCCCTTGGTCCTGTGAAGGCTGGATGCCCCAGTCTGGGGGAATTTGAAGGCGGGGAGGCAGGAGTGGGTAGGTGGGTGGATATGGGCACACCCTCATAAAAGCAGGAGGAGAGGGGATGGGATAGGGGGTTTCTTGGGGAGGGATAGGAAAGGGAATAACATCTGAAATGTAAATAAATAAAATAACCAATAAAAAAGAAACACATTATTAAATGTTTTCTATGCCAAAGTGACCTTAATAGTTGCATGTAATTAAAATGGTATAAAAGCAAAGCAAAAAGGAGGAGGGAGGATGAAATGGGGTTTCTGGGGGTGGTGGTGGAAGGGGATGAAATCTGGAATGTAAATAAATAAAATATCCAATAAAAATATGTTTCCCATGTTGCTAAGTAACATTACAAGCATGACCATGTAATATGCCTGAGACAGTCCTTATGATGGCTCTGTCTTTCCATATTATCCAGGAGTACATCCATGTGGTTTAAGTTGTGTGGCTTTGTTTTTTTGACCATAAAGGAATAAGTAAACATAAGTAAAAATTCCAAGGTAGAAAGCTACTTGAGTCTAGGCTTTCCAAAGAATATTTATCTTTTACCCTTGCCTTAGATTTCTCGTTTAAAAAAATATTTGAATTCTGGTCCATATGAGTGGATCTTTGAATCTCAACTCAGTTAACTAACAGAAAAACATACCGACTGGCTCAAGAGTTGGTGACATCTAAAATAAGAATCGACTGCCTTAACTGACTACTTAACCTTTTGATTTTTGTTTGTTTGTTTGCTGGATTTCTGTGGGTAAATGATACAACCATGAATCTTTTCTTCAGTTTGTTTTTCATTCATCTATTCCTCAGTTGCATGAGAACACACGCATTGAGAAAGATTCTGACCAGTACACACACGTGGATTCTTACTTGCCATTCAATTCCAAGTCTACTAGCACCACATCAAGTCATGTATCCTGAGTCTTTCAGAGTATACTCATGCTACAGGAATGAAGGTGAAGAACCCTAAAGATCTGGAAGTCAACCGTGTTTGGAGACAGAGATTTGGTTGCAGTCATGGACTTTCTTTCTATGCTGCCATTTTGTTTGTGTTTTAATGATGCTGGCACATTTATATATGTTACGGCTAACAAAACTGTTAATTGAGCATTCTGAGCACATCAAGCTCTTGGATCCCTTTTTGTGGCTTGGTTCAAGAATAATAAACAAACAGAAGATATATCGGGTGCTCATACTTGCCAACTAAGGTTAAAGATATAATAGCATGACCAAATGAACCGCATAGGCTCAAGTATTCAAGCAGAGCCACAGGGACAGTCAATTCTCTCAGATAGTAACACTATGGTGAAGTGGTGCACAGGAAGTCCCTAAATCACATGGGACTGTTCACTATGAGGAGTTGGCATCCATTCTTACCAGGGTTGTTGATGGAGCAGGTACTAAAACATCTGATAGGCTACGGGAAGGGAAGACAGGACCTAAGCTGCCAATGCATTAGGGAGCCACCCAGTAACTCCCTTCTTGAGTTTGAGACTCATTACTGATATTTAAATGGCATCATTTCACGTGACATTCTCTAACTCATCTTCTGCATAGTAGAACTACCTAGAGGAACATGAAGCCCTCTTTCCCATATTGTAACATTTATGTTACACAAAAAGATACAATTTTTACTATAATCATCCTAGTTTTTTTTTTAACCAAAATAGAATTTCAGAGGATATTTGAGTCCACAAATAATCAGTCAAATGAAAGGGTTGAGGGTGCTGAATGCATCCTCAGACAAGTGAATGTCAAACAAGTCTCAAATTAGGATTCAAGTGTGCAAGATTCATAATGGTTATACTTTTACTTCAGAGAAAATGGCTTAGGGTTCAGTTTAGGTATGGAGGCCTGAGGCATTCCATTTATAGTGTTCATGTGAAGAAGATGACCCTTAGTGAGGAGCGTGAGCTTGGTGCTTTCTGAAGCTGTGTGATGGAGAGGGGATTACAGTAGCTCATAGAGTGAATATGACACATCGGAGGTTTCAAGTGCTCATCAGCACGATACGTGAGATGGGGCTGTACTTAACTTCAGGCGTTGAAACCCACAGGTGTTTGCTGAATGAGGAAAGAAGGAGTCCCTCTGGGACATCACAGGCCTCTGCATTCTCCATAAGGTCAATATGAAGAGTACTAAATGAGAGCTAGGGGTAAAAAAAATCAAGAGAAAAATGAAACATGACCCAGTAACTGAACCCAGTCCCGAAGGCAGAGGAACTGTCAGCACAAGCCAGGCAGTGAGGTGTGAAATGTTGGCCAGGACCTTTGGAGAAGTGCATTTGTACACAGAGGGCATAATCTCAGTGGACTAAGTCCATGTGTGGGCACAGTGATAGGTAGGCTTCTGAAAAGGCAAACCATCTATTTTGGCGACAAGTTTTCTACATTTCAACATAAACAGTACAATTCAAAACCCAAGCAATCTTCAACAAATACCAGTTTGAAAACATGACTTCTACTTCTTGTAACAGGAATTGGTTATGGCTTAAGTTTCATTAACTGGCGAACACAGTGACTCTATGTCACTGTGATTTGAATGATAAATGCCCCCCATAGTTCTTGGCATTTGAATGCTTTGTCTCCAGTTGGTAGCTCTTTGGGGAGGCTTAGGAAGTTGGCCTTGTTGGAGAAAGTATGTCCCTGGAGGCATGCTTTGAAGTTTCAAAAGCTAAGCATCATTTCCAGTGTACTCTGTTGATACTCCTGGGTAAAAGATCAGTTATTCCTGTTGTCATGCCTGAAGCTTGATACAAAGCTTTGTCTGTTGGTGGTGATTGTGATAGAGTCTTATCCCCAAATAAATTCTTCTTTAAGTTGCCTTGGTCCTCATGGTTTGTTTGTAACAGCGATAGAAAGGTAACTAAGACAGTCTACAAAATAAAATGATTTATTTTCACAGATACCACAAGATAATATTACAATTAGGCCTCATATCACTTTTCAAAATACAAAAACAACAAAAGTATTGACTGGTGTGTTTGACATATTTCTCTACTAATTACCATTTATTTCCTATTGCTTAAAAAGCAGACATAACTAATCAATAACTCTGTGAAGCATCCCCAAAGGATATCTCATCCATGCAGTTCACTGAATGAAAGAAAAGTACTCCTTTGTGGTTAAATGTGATGATGAATTTGATGAAACTACATATATGAATAATTCTATTCTCATGTTATCTTAAATACACATCCTAAATAACATAATTGCTTAAAAGTAGGCACTGGATTAACTCCATAATGGGATTCAATACCTGTCTTTGCTTTGGAACCTTGCACAAGACTGAATTATAACCCAAGGACCCTTTTTTGAACAAATATCTTTCTTAAAAAGAAAATTATATATAATATAATCAAAATAAAGTATATGAAATTCTTAAATAATTTATACATATATATGACATACACACAAGTAGAAAAATAAATTTAATTTCTGTAATAGTTTCTACTATTTTTCTAAAAGAAAAAAATACTTAACAGCCAGAAATAAATATTATTAAAAAAACCTGAAGTTACAATTGTTACAGTGCTGACATTTTAACACCCAGAGACATAATTGCTTTATCACTGTCACATTAGGAAATGTTTAGGGCCAAGTAGAAATACAGCCAGTTTGAGTACTGGGGAGATGCAACCACTCAAAACGCAGATCAGTAAGAATAGCTCTCAGACACCTCTTATGCCAGACTGTCATGCACAGGCTGGAAAAAGAAATAAAGGCTTTCTTTCTTTCTTTCTTTCTTTCTTTCTTTCTTTCTCTCTGTCTCTCTCTCTTTCTTTCTTTCTTTCCTTCCTTCCCTTTTTTCTTCTTTCCTTCCTTTCTCTTTAATTTTTTCTTTATTTTTTTGGCTTTTGTATTTTTCTCTGTAACGGATTTGAATAAAGCTCGTTAAGGTATGAGCTACAATCATAAGCACAGCATTATTAGATGCTGGTGTAGACTTCTACACTAAACTTCAACCAGGACCAAGATCTACACAAATTAAAGCTATAAGTTGTTGGGGCTTGAGGAGAGAGGTGGGGCTTGCCATACAAACTTGAGGTCCCTGAGGCCCAATTCCTAGAACCTATGTAGAAGAAGTCCAATGTGAAACACGCTGGCACATGCTTTTAGTCTCAGCACTGAGGAGGCAAGACAGTTGGATCTCTGGACACATTGGCCAGTCATATCTAGTCAGTAAGAAACTCTGTCTGGAAAAAGAAGTATAGTCCCGGAAGAACAACACTTCAGCTTGTTCCCTTCTCTCTCTCTGTCTCTCTTGTCTCTCTCTGTTTCTACGCACGCACGCACGCACACACGCACGCGCACACACACACACAGCTTTTTAAAATATCATTAGTAACTCTGTCTTTCTGTCATCCCCATGTTTCCTAGGAAGGAAACAGTAAGATGCAGCCTTTGAAGCAGGAATCTGACAAAGCATTGGGAGGCAGGCTGTTGAGAGAACTGCGAGGGAACGGGAGACTTCAGGCCCAGTTCTGAACCCAGTTTGACTTCGCGGCATGCATTTCTTCTTGGGCAAGATGCAGACCTGCACAGACGGCTACAGTCAGCTAGAGCATCCCTGTCGCTGCAACTTCCTCTCTGCACGATCAGAATGGAAACGTTTGCTCTATTGGAAGGGAGTGATAAGGATGGATTTTTTAAAGTTTCCATTTTTAAGTGAAAATGAAAGAAAAATGCTCTCCTAGATGTGTTGTGCCTTTGAGCTCCATATGAAAAAAAAAGGGGGGGGAAAAGGCAGAGAAAGCCGCTGTGAAGGTCACCGAGTGAAAGAACTTCCTCAGGGCACAGAATAAATTAAATCCCAAGGAAAAAATAAAATGTGATTTCCAGAGTGTGAGGCACAAACTCCAAATGACAATGATTGACAGCCAAACTATATCCGTGCAATATCCAAGACTGCACGTTCTCATTTACCTCAGTGTAGCCAGCAAGCGCCCATTAAACATCCGTCTGATGCCCAAATTAACCTTCTTGGCAAACTGAAAGAGGCACAAACTATCATAATCAACCTTTCATTATCACAGCAGCCTCTAGTTAAAGGGTCAGAATAATTGTGCCATCAGAGCCTTGATTGTTTTCAATCAACAGCCGGCTGGAGTGACAGCTCCGTGATGGAGGAGTCTGATGAAACCGCACCAGTCCTAATCAGAGCAGATGAAAGGAAGGCATGATTGGTGCAAATGAACAGTCGTGCCTCTCCTTTTCATTTACAATCTGAAATTACTCTTAAATTTGTGAGGTTTTTTTTTTTTTCTTCCCTTATGAGCACCACTGAAAGAATGTTTGACTTATTATGAGTTCTGACAGTGCAGAGTTATAAAACACAGGTAGGGTTATCAGCTGAGGCTTTAAGTGGGTATTCAGCATAATTCTAACAAATTCACTCTTGAAAAGCACAAAATGACTAAAAAGGCTTCCGTGGCCTAACCTCTCAGTGCAGTCTGATAAAGAGCCGTTTGCTCTGCTGGCTTTGCAAATGCTGAGACGATAGGGCTGAGAACACGCATGCGCCAGAGACGCTTTCATTAGCGCCACAGTACAGATCCCTCGGTCCCAATCCTTTTTGTTCTCTGAGAACAGGAAGGAACACGAAGAGCTGAAAAAGACTTCATTCATCGGTGGGTGTGCATCAGATAGAATCAACTGTGGTTAGAAACCTGAAGATTCCCTGCCATACCACAAGCAGCAGAGAGTGGGGGCAGAGCCACCAATCCAAAGCTGACATTAAAAAAAAAAAAGAGTATCCCAAGAGAAGAATGGAAGTTCTAAGACAGGGCCAGGTAAACGGGATTAAACGGATTTGGAGAGAATGAAACAGCATAAAGTTAGTTATACAGTACTTCTTGCATTAACAAACTGTAGATATTAACATCTTTTAAAATGTAGCGATGAAAGGAACCGAAAAAACAAGCCTCTAGCTTCGATTTTCTTAAGTGTGCAATCAACTAGCGACTCATCATGAAACTGATAGGTTTTAAGTCAAAGCTATAAAACAAAGAAAAAAGGGTTTAGCTATAAAATTCGTGTCTATTATCTGCATGTGCACAAGTGCACATATGCGTGTGTGTGTGTGTGTGTGTGTGTGTGTGTGTGTGTGTGTGTGTGTG
>JANHMN010000004.1:111384562-111452203 GCA_030674055.1 Rhabdomys pumilio | reverse complement strand
GTGTGTGTGTGTGTGTGTGTGTGTGTGTGTGTGTGTGTGTGTGTGTGCATGCGTGGTACAGACTTTGGATTTTAGGTTTTTAGGATTTGAACATTCAGGACTCTACCTCTGTAGAATGAATCACTTTGGACTGTGATCAGCACTACTGTAAATTGAGAGACTATCTGCTGGCTCAGGTTTCAGGCTAGCTACTAACGTCTTAACTAAATAGTTTTACATAAAACTTACACTGTTTTCTTGGCCAGACTGTTCATTGCAATGACAAGATAAAGGTAAGCAATTCATAAAGTAAAAGAGAAAGTGGACAGAACAACAGGCTTTTTACTTTTCCATGCAGTAATTAGGAAAACAAAACTCCCCTGAGATCTAGAGAGAATTCATTGTAAGGTCTGTTGCTATATACACATGCACCCAGAAAGTACAAAATTCTACCTATATGTAGATAGACTTCAAGGATAAAATCCCAATCTTAGGATATTCTGGGGGCATCTCTTTGCCCTGCTTTGGTATTTTAAAGATAACTTTCAAGAGAACATCTAGCAAATAGTTACAAAATATATTTTCCAAGTCCATTCTTGTACTCTTGCATTTTCTCAGGGACTCAGCCTCGATCGCAGGTCCCATCACCTGGGCACACAGGCACCATAGCAAGTTTCACCACGGCTCCCAAGGAGCTGGTCTCTCAGTATGAGACTGGTTTCTTAAGCCATGGCATCCTTCTGAACAGAAGGTGCTTTGTGTACAGGCCAAACCAGATGGCTTGGTGACACTGACTGCTTCTCAGGTTGAAACCAGCACTTCCTTCTGGGTTCAAAAACATGCAAATGAAAGGCAGGCTGATTTGATTAGGTCCACTCCTAAGGCCCACAACACAAGGACCGTGGAATGATCCTAAAACATCCCATAGCCTCTTTAAAACACCCAAATCTTAGATCGGATGAGAAGAGCAAAACACAATCTTCAGGAACCCTGTCAAAACTAGTGAATTTGTTTACACACCCTACTGTTTATTTATCCTTTTCTGGATATGCATGAACCTCCTGATACAGAGTATCTACAAAAGTGGGCAGAACAAGGAATCCCCTGCAGTTTTCAGATACAGAGTATCTACAAAAGTGGGCAGAACAAGGAATCCCGGCGCCAGTCTCATACGGAAAGAGGAGGCTTACATGTACCGACCTCTTAACTAAACATCAACCTTTCAGCGTGTGGCTTAGTTTTTACGTTCAGCTGTGAGTAATTTCCCATTGTGATTGGCTGACTTATAGTCAATTTAGTATAATTAATGCCAAATTACATTGTAATTCACATAGAATTACAAATTAAAAGCTATATTAAGAGCAAATGAATTAATCAAAATTAATGATATTATACTTACTTGTTTTGAAGTGTTAATAAGATGGGCCTTCCTCAAACGTTTAAACTTAAGCATAGCGTCCATCACTGCTTTAATTATCACATTTACTTGTGTGACCAGAGGGGGTAGTATGTGGACATTTCATATCAACAAAACACACGCTAGGCAGACAGAAGTTTCAATCTCAAGTGATGGGGTCTTTTGACTTGTTCTTGAACAAAATAATAAGTGCCTCTTACCAATACTGACCTGCCATGTTTTTATAAACAAAGTGGGAGAATGTTGGACAACTCTAATACTTACCTTTAGAAAACATCAGGGTCCTTTTAACGCTCCCCTTTAGGGATTGTATCTGCTCCTGCTTTTCCTACCAGGATATTGGGACTCACTTGCAGTCCTTTTTATAATACTCCTGTAACAGAGTGGAGGGGCTTGAACCAAGATGGAGAACACCACCACTGAGAATGTACAATTCTGCAAAATCGGCCCAAAGAGAACCTAAGAATTATCTTATGACTGTGATCTCAGAATCACGTTTCCAGGTATTTTGACTCCAAATGTTCCCCCTCCTATATGGTAGAGATGGTACACCGAGCTCATGCTCAATCCAAATCTTAGTCTTTATTTTATATTTCATCAAAAGTCACAGGGCACAGGAAGTAGTGCATAAAGATGTTAGTAGCAAACAACAAATGCCACGTCCTTTTCAGACATTTCAATTAAATGTGAATATTTTTGAGCTTCTGGGACACTTTACATAGATGCTTTGATGTCCTCTGTGAGAATTCATGGGCCAGGAAATCAGAATGGTCTGGCATGGCCAACCATCATGACGTTCATAGCCATTTGAGTGACCTGATACTGTAGAACATGGAAAACACTAATACTTCCCAAATCCATAAATTATATTTTATAAATCATATTATATAAAGTCTGCATCTAGGCTATTATCCAAGTGTCAACTTCTGTAACACAAATTCCTAAAGTTTCTACATACTGAGCATACAAAGAATATGCTGACATGATTCATTGTTTCCATTCCTTCCTTAGTTTCTAGTCCCAGAAACTAAGTCTTAGAAACCATAGCCTACAGACTTCCCTACAGTCTTCCGAATCTACAGCAGCAGAAGTAAGGAACTCAGCACTCTCTTACACTGATCCAAATTGCCCACAGGATCTGCAAGTGAGCCCTCATCATCAGCCTCCACTCTATGCTGTATCTCACTACCTTGCATTCTGAAGAACGTAAGGTACTTCACTGAGTAACTGAAATTCTCTATCCATTCTTCTTAATTGACCCATCTAAAGAACCAAGTTTTCTGGCAAGACCCTCAGCCATATATCCTACTACTGATTCTGCTCCTGCTGTTATCAGAGTCAGTTTTGCTGTTTTCCACACAGTTGTACAAGAAGTTAAAAGGAATGCCGACCAGCTACTGAAAACATCAACAGCTGATTTCATCCATTATAGAGTAAGAAATAAGATATAGAAGATGTAGGAACTACTTTTATTTATTTGGTTGGGGATGGGGGGATGCTCGGTGTATTCTGAGAGAGTACAATGAGATTCCCATAGGAACAAACTGGAAAGTGAGTTAGTTATCAATGAATCTCACACTTAGACTCAGCTTTTCTCACTAGTTAAAATTTAGATAAAACTTGCCTCATACACTGTAACAAGTCTAAGGAAAGATTCATATGAAATTATGTGTAAAAATTCATTAAAATAGCAAGCTCTCTAGGCTTGTAAGAATTATTGTTGTTGTTATTATTGGTGGACTTCTGTGCCTGCCCTTAGGGTTTCTACCTCATATACAGCTTATGGTTGGGTTTATTTTTAAATCCCTGATAACCCAGGTAGCAGCAATATTACTGCAGGCCACCAATGCATAAGTAATATTCTCCAGTCATCTTTTTCCTTCTCATAACAACAACAAAAATATCAGTCTGGAAACAACATGAATCACAATGAAAATTAGAACCAGAAAGCATAAATATGTCATATCTCATAAATCACCTTCTTGTTCTGTTGTGTTCAATACTTAAAAAAAAAAAAAAGAAAAGAAAAGAAAGAAAAAGAAACCATTAACTCGTGGGACCAGCAGCACATGAATACAAGTTGGCTTTCTTGTAATTTCTGGTAATCACTACCCCTCACAGTTACTTGACAACACACAGCCCTAGTGCTGGGAATTAATTGCAGCAAAGTCTCTATGAAATGGTTGTGTCATGTGTCTCACAAAGGCATAAATCCCAGACAAACAACAGCAAAGCCACTAGTCAAGCTACTGGGCATGAACCCTCCCAGAGAATTAACAGCGTGTAGGTCAGGAGGAATGACTAAATACACAGTAGCATCTTCAAGCACCAAGCCCAGAAATATCAGCATTACTCAGTGTCCAGCTGGGGACCCATAAAAGAAGCATCCTCAGGACTGCACCATTTAAGATGCAAAGGAGCTGGTGTTTATTTTCTTCACTAACATTTAATAGAATGTAGAAGACTGTATTAGCTGGGTGGAATGGTACGCAGTTTCAGGAAGAAAATTGCGAACTGGTACAAATTTGATTAGCTTAGGGATTGGTGAATAAAAAGACATATGGAAATTAATACATAAATATACCCTGCAAATGCCTAGCTGGGAAAAATATAGCAATACTATAATACTACAACTCATCCACAAAGACAGACAAGGATAAAATGAAAGATTATCCTTTGGGGGTAAAAGTCTCAGACTGCAGAATCTGACTCCATTATAAGTTACCAAGATCTATGTATTTAAAATGTGAACTCTATTTGGGAAATTGTTAGATGCTATAAGCATAGCTTATGATTTGTTTGACTAGGACAGAGACTAGCAGAGATTTTCGGAGCTTTATGAACGTGACCAGGAGCCCTCAATGAACAAGTTACTAAGGAAACAATGAAGGAACACTGGGTGCTGTGGGATTCCACTTCACTTTCTGTTGAAGCACAGTCATTTCGACACACACCATGGGACAAGAAGAAATGTCCACATCAGACCCACAGCACCCAGGGAACCAGGACCTGCTGGTTCTTTGCACTCCCAAGTATTCAGCATCCATGCTACCCCAGGCTATAAGAGTACTCAATAGCATCTGGCCCAACACAACACAGCAGGTCTTCAGTACCTAGTTGTCATGAATGAATGAATGAATGAATGAATGAATAAATGAATGGATGGATGAATGAATGAAGCATATGCCATAGAACACAGAAGATTTAGCAAGATGATAGACATGAGACAGGGAGAGCAGTCATCCTCCTTTTACTGTTGTTACTACTGTACAACTACACAGAGAATCAGAATAACTAAAAATGTCTTCTTACGTTTTCATGTCTTTAGTACTGGTGTACTAAAGTACTTTAGTACTTTCATGTACTAGTGGTTGGATGCAGAGCCTCATTCATAACAGCAAGAACTCTCCCATTGAGATACATCTAGCCTTTCATAATTTTGTTTAAAGGCAAAGGAATATTTGGTGCATTCTGTTTATCGGTCCTTAATAACTTTAGGCCCTTGGCCAGAGTGGATACACTCCAAAAGTTAGAGGACAGGAATTTGTAGCTTTGTTCTGCCAATTTTCCATTTACATCATCGAACCAAAAAAGTGGTAAATATAGAAACATTCTCAAAACTTTGACTCACTGTGTAAATCAGAAGCATGATTGGTTCACTGATTGCAGTGTTTGAGGTTCTTGCTTATGTCTGACCAGAAGTATATTTGGGGCAATTTATCATCTAAGAGATACAAGATGAAACCCGCAGAAGTCGCTCGTGGCCTCCACTTTCTGACTATGAAAAGGTAGAAGCTTTACCTTCTGGGATTACTTTTAAGGAAAATGATTAAGTTGAAACACATGCATGGACTCTGTGGTGCAGATGAAAGCTAAAGAAAATCTGATCAAAAACCAAAAACTAAAAAACAGCACTACAGAAGAGGCTGTTGACAAACCTCTACAGTGTGTAACTCTCCTTGTTAGAGACACAATTTCCAATAAGATACAAGAAAATATGGATTTTAAAAGGCCAAACTCATTGTCTATACCATGTTTCCTAAAAAATTAAGTACAGCATTATATAGAAATGGTAGTATATCTTATTATCCATTCAATTTTAATATCAAGGTCCATATTACTGTCATTATTTATTATTTATGGGATGCCTGAGAACAACATGGTTATATAATGTGAACATTGGAGGCCCAGTCTCTGCCTCTGGAAGTCCATAAATCACAGACATATGTAAACAGGGTATGTCCAGCTCAAAAGAGATAGGGTGGGTCTTTTATGAATAGGTAGAAAGTGCCCATAAGCCAAGGTCAACAAAGGAATAAAAGTATTATTATTAGAGAATAGACAGGAAGTGTTAGTAAGTTATTAAAGGGAAATAAAAGTTCTCCAAATGCAAATATTACAATGGAATAAGTCTGATTAAATAACTCAAAGTTTACCTTAAATTCTGTTTGGGGGGATCTAATTCTTAACACTATGTCTATCTAACACTGTGGTGATTTGAATATCCTTGGCCCAGGGAGTGGCACTATTAGGAGATATGGCCTTGTTGGAGTGGGTGTGGCCTTGTTGGAGGAAGTATGTCACTGTGGGGTTGGGCTTTGAGACCTTCCTCCTTGCCTTGGTCATGGTGTTTGCTCATAGTAGTAAAACCCTAACTAAGGCAAACACGTAACAGATGCCAAAAATATTCAACTTATTTCCCCAAGCTATCCTGATCCATTTAAAAAATATCCTTTTTGTCTCTACTATTTTAGAGACAAAGTCACAATTCTCAGAGCTGTATTTACAGTTTTACGCAATAAAAATCTATCCCATGTTGGCTAAGTGTTGGGGAAGAAACAGAGTTAGCAAACCTGTGCTCTGTTTTCTACCTCAAGCAACCTCAATGGTCTCAGCTGCTCAGTCCATGCTGAAAAGAGAGACTGCATTCTCTGTTAGTTTGTCTAGGAACTTGTGCCATATGGAACTTTTCCTATCAACTTTTCTCCAATACAAGAGATTCACCTCCCACTCTAGAGAAATCTAGAGAAATAGAATTTGTAGACTGAACAAGCAGAGAATGTACCTTTTTGAGAAGAAAGAGATAAGTAGCCCTTCTGTAGGAAGGGCATGGAATTATTTAATTCTAAGTTGTTTTTCTTTTTCTATTAAAAGTAAACCTTTTTTTTTTTCATGAGATATATTATGATTATGGTTACCCTTCCCCACAAATCCACATCCTTCTTTGTTTTAACTCATTAGAAAGCAAACAGGCTTCCATGATTGTCTTGTTTGCTTATTTATTTAAAACCATTTTGTTGACAATTAAGCATTGAATATATTAAAGATAGACAACATGGTGAACTGACACATACAAATGTTGCATAATGATTACCACAGTCTAATTAACATGTCCATTGCCACCTCTGTAGGGTATCTAATCCACAAAATTTGTGAAAAAAGAAAGTGAATCCTTGGCCAGCATCTTGGTTGGCAGGCCCTCTGCATAGTACTCTACAGGGTAGGTCTAGCAGGATATATTTAATAATACCTGACTAAAACAAAGTCTGGAGTTAGAGCTAAGAACTCTCACTGACCTGAAAGCAAAATCAAACTGGTAGAAATTTGCCAGGTAACACAATGAGAGACTGCATGCCTCTAGTTCCTCCATGCTGGCTTGCTCACTTTTTGTTGGTTGTATTTCTTCTTTCTTTGAAGAGAATAATTTGGTAACTTTCATTGGGACGTTGAGAATCATTGTCCTTAAAACACAAAACCAAGTTGTTGAGCTATACTGAGGTAAATCTGAAAGGATGCGTACTTATAGTTCTTTTAGGTCATAAAACAACTAACATACAACTCTGGTTCAAATCTGCTTCCTCTGAAAACATAATGAGGTTAACCAACAGACCAAACAATAATTGGCCAAAGGAAGGAAAAACAGTCTAGGTCAGATTAAAAAATTCTAAGCAAAAGAAAAGTTTTTAAAAGGTCAAACTGTCCGAGTATGATGGTGTACACCCTTAATCTCTGCACTCTGGAAGCAGAAGCAATTGAATATCTGTGAGTTCAAGGACAGCCTCATCTATTAGTGAGTTCCAGGTCAGCTGGGGATACATAACCCCTGTCTGAAAATAAATAAATAAATAAAATGGATAAAAACAAACAAACAAAGAAACCAAACCAAGGTATAATGATGAGATTTAGGAGGCTCATGGTTCCATAAAATGGTCATTGCAGGTTGTGGCAGACTTTATCAAGGAGAGGAATAGAAAAAGAAAAAGGTAAATAAATAAATAAATAGTTTGTTCAGCAAAAACAATTTAATGGTTCTTATGACAGGATTCAGAGCCATACTGAAATATAATGAAAATTAGACCTTTCACAGAAAAAGGGATTGTCCCAGATTACATTATCACAATGTAGTGAAACAGCCACCTGGGTAAACCTGTGTGTGTTGACTGTGTTTCACCTAAGCCACGATACACGTATTAATCAAATAGCACTACCCTTCTTCCACGTTTCTATTACCTGCCCTACTTTGTGCCAATTTTCTTTCTCTTCCTCAGCACCTCTTCTTCACTGTTCTTTAAGACATGGGATGGGGATTTGTCAAAGTCAATGAGCACTTTATTACAGTGAGAACGTTCTGTAATGAACAATTCAGCAGTTTAATGAGATTCTGTAGATCTGTCTTCAGCCTGTCCGTCAAGTTTCACTTCTATAAAGCACCCTGACACTAATCCTCTGGCAGACCCAATCTTTACCCTGGGCTGAATATTAGATTCTTCCATGGTATATTACATTACTAGTATAACCTCAGCAAAAAAAATGATGAACTTAACTATACTTGAGGCAATATAGTTGGTCTGATTTGATTTTTCTCTATTGAGTATGAAGGAATTACTTATTTACTAAGATAAAGCAAAAACAATTTCTTATTGCCTCCTGAATGCCTAAATTGATAATATTTATGGAAGTCTTTAATTCCTTTTTGGGGATCAAGTCTAACAAACTATCTTATTGCCCGCAGAAACCAGTTTCTAAAATTCTACTTTATAAAACTAGTAGCCTTTAGAAAGACAATTGTGAGAGCTTCTAAGCAGACAGGATGGAATTTTCCTGATAGTCAGACATCTGCACTTTACTGTGTCTATCCATGGCAGTGCCTACAACCATGCGACAATAACAGACAGATGTCACAAGAACAGGTGGCTTCAAATCTCAATAGTGTTAGAGAAAAAAAAATGACATATAGAATCTATTGTGTTTCTTTTTCCATTAATGAAGGGATTTGTCTGCTTCATACTCTGAGCTGGCCATAGTAAATTCTGATGGTTTATATGATAGGAGAGAGCTGCAGATTACTGAAATCCGTGTCAGAACCACATCCTCAACAGCACTTGCAAGCATAGTAAACATTCTTAGACATGGCCAGGATGAAGCAGACTCCTGTAGCTTCTTTTAAAACAAAGACTGTAGACTAATAAGGAGATATGATAGGTATCAACAGCCTTGGATTTCAAGGGTGGCTCTGCTCTGTAAACTAGAGCTGAGTTCTGATGCCTCTATTCTATTTGTTAGAAGAAGGAACCAGTCACTCATCTGGACTGTTGTGTGGTAAATCAATAAGTTTCAAATGCCCGCAACCTTGCTGGCCTTAATCTCTTACTATATTCAATAAAAAGAAGGACTGTTGCTGATAAAAGTTCAAAGAAGGAAGGAAGGTATCGCAAAAGTTATACATCAGCAGAATCAGGTGTTAGGTGACACATTTTGACCAGTGGTAAAAAGCTCCCTGAATATGTTTGGTAAGACAGGTGTTTACTCCCTCATCTGCCTCATCTGCCAATAGAACACTGAACTTTTCCTAGTATAGCAGATAGCCATTGTTCATCACATCTTGCAGGCCCGAAATTCCAAGTATCAAGGTTGTGTAGACATGCTGTAGAATGAGCTAGGCAGTAAAGGGAAAAGAGATAAAATGGGCTCTAGATCCCAAGACTTCAGGCACATTATCCAAGGACAGTCACTAGGGATGAGCAGAAGAGGATTTAAATTGAATAATCAACTCTCCAACAAAAAGCATCCTCTGTCCCCTAGACAAAGCAGTGACAGGATGTGAAAAGAGTCTACAATCAGGGGAGAAGGGAGGGCTTGTGAGCGCTTGGGTGAATGCATAATGAACCAAGGAGGGAAGGTTTGGTTTTCTCACTAGTGTAGGAAGAACTTCCTTTTGTTTGAGGTCTGAGCTTCTTTCTATTGCAATAAGAAAATGTTGCTGAGACTAAAAAGTGACCACTGTCAGTACAGGGGTTAGGTGAGCAATACAGAAGGGATAGAGCAGTAGAGGATAGAGCAGTAGATCAGGGTACGTGTGATCTGATCCCTGAAAAGAAAAAGGGGGAAGGACATTGGGAAAGGGAAAGGGAGATAAATGCAAAGGAGGGAGGGGTTACAATAACAGTAAAGATGTCTGACAAAGTCAGAAGGAATCACACTATTAGCTATCTGCCTGAAAAACAAAACAAAATGTACATGTAAGTCTATGCATATACATAAATAATTTAAAAGAAGATTTCTCACCTGGGCTGAGTTCTTCCCAAGAGCCAAAGACCATCTAACCAAAACCCCGACATCATGTATAAGAAGCCTTCTTTAGAGTTTTGTTATTAGAATTGTCCAAGAGACTCCTAAAACTCACAGGCTATTGCCCTTGGTTGCCCACCATTTGTGGTAGGTGTACTTTTATTGCTAAAGATACAATGCACTGCAAACACAAAGACAAGAGGCCCACGAATGGGAACTAACATGAACACCTCCTCCTTAAGAACTATCTTTTATGGTATCAGAAAGTTCACACAAGCTTCCAAAAGTGGAAAGCAATCAACAGTACTACCTAGCTCTGATACTTATGAATCACACAATGACCAGTGCAGTAAGTTAACCTTAAGGGTGCAGTTATGGCACACATACCTTGGGAGTAACCAAGAACTCTTCAGTTGGACTTAGATCCACTTGAATAGGGAACAGGATCCAACAACAGGGAAATCATGCTTGGTACTAGAAACCTAGCCAACTACCTAATGCTAGGGAAGCCATGAATCTGGAGGAGAACCTACAGCCATTCCTTTACTAAACTAACATAATCTCTAACTACATTCTAAATAGTTCTTATATCCTTATATACAGATTAAGTGTATTCCTTACTCCTCACCAAGGAAACTTCTTTTTACAACAGATAGAGATCACCACAAAAAACCATAACCAATCAAAATGCAGAGTTGAGGAGCCTAGTCACAATGGATACATCTCCCAAATACTCCCACACCTAAGGCTCAGGGAACCTTTTGAAAGAAGAAGCAGAAAGACTAAGAGCGATCAGAAAGTTGTCTGTGAAATTAACATCAGGAGCTATACTCACAAAGCCTCACCACATGGCCACTCAAGGAAGGATAGCAACAATACCCACGGCAAGTGGATGGTGGGGGTACCCTGCAAAGCCTCAGTCCTACACAAAGAACTACAAGCAGTTAAGAAATGCTGAGAACAGAAAAAATAGTTTTTCCCAGAGAAGAACACACCCGTTGACTATCCAATACCAAATGTTCAGCTCTGAAAACATACAGACATACAAGCAACATTATATCAACTGAGCAGATTATATTTTGGAATATATATGTACATATGTATATATTATATAACAACAGTTAATGAGAAAAAGGCTTTCGATTTGACAGAGAAAGAGATATACAGGAAAGTTTAGAAGGAGGAAAAGAAAGGAAGAAATTATGTAATTATATTATAATCTCAAAAATAAAAGAAATCACCTTTTAAAAAGTCCAAATTCCCTACACATATACACTATGCTCTTAGTAGGAATTTCAGAAATGGACTTGCACCAAGAACTTTAAAACTCTCATAGATTCCAGAGCACAACCATGTTTGAGCACTTGTGTTTACCGATGACCTCTTATATTAATTCACCTGTTCACCTTCATTTCATTGACTTGTGGACAAGTCCTTCTTCACCCAAACTTAAATCATCAAAATTAGCCAATTTCAAAACCCATTAACTACTAAGTTATCTATAAATTAATTAAAAACTCACATGAAAAACTTTATTTGAACTACCAGAAGCTATTTCTAAGTTTTTTTTTCACTAAAATAATTTTTAAAAGAAATATTTCTGGATGGTTTTTCCCCAAACCTTTGAATTCCTTTTGTTTCAATGTCTTAAATATGTACAAGATTTCTTTACAATCCATTTGCTTTACAACCCACTCGTCTCACGCGCAGCTTAAGAAATGCTTTTTTTTGTCTTCGAGAAAAAATTCTTTCCCTTTTGTTATTTACTGAGGAAGCCTTGTACTGTACACAGTACTGGCCTTGTCTCAAGTTGGGCTGCAAACTGGGTACCTGCTAGTGACTTGCCTACCTAAGAAACAGGACTTCAACACATCTGACAGCCAAGCCTCACCAAATAATAGTTGTTGTACAAGATCCTTCCCTTTCTACTCATGCGCCACCTTCCTGACATCAGACACCCTGCCCTTACCTGCCAGATCTGTTCCTCACTCAGGGATGTCAGGCGGTCACTCTTCAGCACCTCCTGGAGCAGACAGTAGGGCAGCTTGAGAACATCCTCTGGACGGCTCTTCAGGAGCTCTGAGAGATGCTTCACTAGGAAGTCAATCACTGCCTTCTCCAACAAAGTGAGGTGAAAGAGGTCAGCCAGTCTGTACAGATCCAAGTAATTAAAGCTATTTAGTTCCTGGGTGCCAAAAACATAAACAAACAAAAAAATCTCTTAGAAATTCACAAAGCACAGGCAAGAAATGAAGTCCACTCACCACTTTTTCTAATAAGCAGGGGGCATGGGGTCATTAATATTAGGACCATCCCTTTGCCCCATCAATTACAAAGGTCTAAGTTTTTTATTATTTTCCCCTTTTCTAAACGCATTTTCTTTTTTTAAAAAATTATTTATTTTGATTTCATGTGCATTGGTGTTTTGCCTGAATGCATGTCTTTATGAGGGATCCCCTGGGGCTAGAGTCACAGACAGGTGTGAGTTACCAAGTAGATGCTTGGAATTGAACCTGGGACTTCTGGGAGAGCAGACAGTGCTCTTAACCACTAGGACATCTCTCTAGCCTCCAAATCTATATTCTTAAAAACATGCTTATACTATATACCATATATAGTATATAATATACAGTATTATATATGCTATATATAATATACTACTAAAGACAGATGCACATACTATCATTTCTATCCATCCTCCAGAGAACCTGGACTAATACAAGAGCAGTTCTATCTTCTTCCTTTCCTGTAGTTTAGCTGTTTGTCAACTGTTGGTAATGCAGGAACAGTTAAGTGGGGATTAAGGACTAAGTACAAAACAAAAACCACACTGTCTTCAAATCATTTCTGAAACTTTTTAACCTCAGTACATCTGTACATAAAAACAACCCATCCTGCCTTAATGAAATTGAAAGGTGAAATTTACATGTAAATCTTGGCAAATGGGTTAATCTCACAGAAAAGCCTCATGTCTTGAATATTTATATACCAAATCCACCTAAACATGGACCTTGTTTTGTTAGCCTTGAACAATCAGAATACCAATAGCATTCCCTCCTATCCATTCCTAACATCTGCAGCCATGCTCCCAAATATAGTCAGGATTCTGGGAAGCCATAGCTATATAGCTGCAGCTCGCCCCTTCTGAGGAATTTCTGTCACTGCACCCCTGAGAGAGCCAGGGTGGCTCACCTGTTGATAGAAAGCTTGCCTACTTAAGTATAATAAGAATATCAGCATCTTTAGAGTCTCCCCATTTTTACTTTATAGTCACTAATATCTGGGCAGTGTTTGGAAGAGCAGGTCTAAAGGATGCTATGAGACGACCTATAGGTTGTCTATAGACCTTCTATAGACCTATTTAATTAAACTTGACATATAAAATTTTCCTAGTTTTCTAAGACTGCCAACTCTAACAATATTTAATTCTATTATAACAATCTATATTCATAGGAGAGGGTAGGAGAGTCTAGTGTGTACTTCAGCACATGTTTTAGATGGAATACATCTCTGAAGCAAGTTCACCTAATTTGGAGTTCTAAACGTATTTTGGCATCCCAGAGCATTACTCAGCTATTCTTCCAAACTCTGCTTTTCAACTCTTGCAGGATTCTAATTCAGTAGTGAGCATCATGGCACAAAGAGGGGAATAGGCAGAAGCAGAAATAACTGTGGTGCTAAGGAGATGGAAAAGGCATCAAGCAAGTGAAGAAAGCATGACTGGAATATGTAATGGTAACTGAATACACTTCACTAGGGACCTACCTATTCTTACACACCTATTCTGGGTCTCTTCCAGTTACTTGAAAGATCACAACTTGAAAGTAGTCGACTTCAAAAGTACAGATAATTTATAAAATTAGTTTACTGAAGGATCTTAAATAACTCTTTTTTCTCTTTCTTCTTCTTCTTCTTCTTCTTATTATTATTATTATTATTATTATTATTATTATTATTTTGGTTTTTTGAGACAGGGTTTCTCTGTGTAGCCTGTCCTGGAACTCACTCTGTAGACCAGGCTGGCCTCGAACTCAGAAATCTGCCTGCTTCTGCCTCCCAAGTGCTGGGATTAAAGGCGTGCGCCACCACTACCTGGCTCTTTTTAATTTTTGTATAATTTGATGTTTCCCATTACTCCTCCCAGATCCTTCCCATCTTCCTACCCACCCAATGTATGCTTCTCTGTCTCTCTCCACCCTCTCTCCCCTTCTCTCTCTCCATCTTCCTCTTTAAAACCAATAAACAATGTTCTTTTTGCAAATCCTATTTCATTTTAGCACATGTGTAGTTTGCTCATACATTTAAAAATGATTGTCTGTGTGTAGGCACATGTGCGTTTGTATATGCATGTGTGTGCATATGGAGGCCCAAGGTTATACTGGGAATGATCCTGCATCAAATTTCTATCTTATTCATCAAAGCAGTCTCTCTCAATCACACCCATAACTCACCAATATGGCTAGTCTTCCTCGTCAGCTTGCTCTGGCATCCCATCTCTACTTTCTGAGGCTGAAGAACAAGCAGGCTGCCACATCCATCTGACATTGACCTGCACCCTAAAAACCCAAACTCCAGTATTCATGCTTCTCAGAAAAGCACTTTAACCACTAAGTCATCTCCCAAGTCCCTTTGAAAATCTTTGTGTGTGTGTTTGATATATACACAATTATGTGTGTGCATGCATGTATATGCTTTGAAGGCCAGATGTTCATGCCATGTGTCAGTTTTGAGCTCTTTCCCCTTGTTTTTTGAGGGTTTTCATTGTACTTGGAACTCATGTGGGAAGGCTGGCTGGCCTCTGCATTGTAGGGATCCACCTGTGTTCCCTACAACACTGGAGTTATAGATAGAAGCCGCCAGGCCCCATTTTTATCTGGGTGTTGAGGATATAAACTCAGGTCCTCTGTCTTGCACAGCAAGCATTTTACCAACCGAGCCATCTTTTCTGCCCCACTGTATTTCCTTAGAGGTAATTTTTATATCTTTTTCAGGTCTATGTTAATAGAGCCAAGACTTCTAAGGAAACTCGTGCCATGAACATCTGAACAGCAAAGGGCATGGGCACGAGTAATTGCCTATGTATGAGAGAAACAAAATTTTTGAGATAATGATGCTCTGAGTTTTATCTTTTCATTGCTCCTTAAAAACATAACGTCTACAAATCTGCTGTGCTTTCTAGTTATGTCAGGACCTTCTATTCACCTTGTTATACAATCTGCATCTCTGTTAGTTCAACTGTGTGCAGTGGGAAATTAAGGGGAATGGAGAACCCCCCTTCCTAACACCATGATGTCATAGTATATGTCCTGCCTATTGGGGCGACCAGCATCTCTGTAAGCTTTCAGGAAAACCATGCATAAGTTCTTCATGCAAAGATAACCACTATCAGTGTGTGTGTGTGTGTGTGTGTGTGTGTGTGTGTGTGTGTGTATCTACATACATATACACATAAGTATGCATATATATTTTATACTTTATAAGAGAGATGTGTATGTGTCAAAAAAGAGGAAAGAAAGAAGGATAAAAAAAGAAGAAAAAAAGAAAGAGAGAGAGAAAGAAAGGAAGAAAGACCGAAAGAATGAAGAATCATATTCAAGGCAAACTACCACAGGCACAGGCAACTCAGGATAGTAGAGATGGATAGGTCTCCATTCAGGCAGATATGGTACTGATAGGAGACATAGATCATTACCAGATCTCCACTACTCACAGTTTACAAATAAAAGAAATTCAGCCAACTCACAGAGCTGTTATGGAGACACTTTTTGAAAAGTACTTCCCACAACGTGGCTCATACAAAGTACAGAAAAAACTGGGCCCTGTCAGAGCAAAACCAGGAAAGTAAAAAACCACTGTGCTTTGGTATCCAGAAACCAACGTCCATCACTATGGAGAGTGGAGGAAATCCTAAATGTGTGAAGTCCTGAGTGATTGTGTGTTGACATGAGGCAGCCAGGGCAATGGGAAAATGTCAACATCATTTTTTGAGCGGTAGCCAAGCTTTTTTCTGGGCCACATGCTGATGTTGATAGTGGGTGTAGAAAGTGTCCACCATTGTTTTCTCCCCTGATGTTTATAGCCTGAACACTGCTCCCCTGTAGAGAATGCTCTAATGCCTACTGACATTAGCTAAACCTGTCTCCTTGATCCCACTATACGCCATGACTCCTAACTTACTCTATCAATAACCATCCCTTCATGTCCAGTGTATGCAATAACCTCAACTTTGTACAACTGTATATCATAAGCATGGTAGCTTCTGGTGTTCTATGGCTTCTCCATCCGATAACCCAGTGTACCTGATACCTGATTTTCTGTTTGTCTGTAAATTATCTATATATTACTCGGAATAAGTGTGCCCATATATTAGCAGAGGAATAAGATGGACAAAGTGAAAAGAAAAACACAGAATTGAGTGGCAAATTCATAACTTAATGGGTCTTTAACCTAGATTACTATCCAAGCCATTTCCTGAGCTCAAAATCCATTTTCTCACCAGCTGTAATGGGACATCTCTGGGCTATCCATTCCGTAGACTATTGTACTGATATGTCCAAAATGAACCTGTTTTCCATAAATCTGCTTCTTTTGTATAGTTTCATAAAACAATTACAGATTTACTTATTTTATTTTATGTGTATTAAAGTCTGTGCACTGTGTATATGCAGTTCCTCCCAGAAGTCAGAAGAGGATCTCAGATCTTTTGAAACTGTACTTATAACTGAACCCAGGTCCTTTGCAAGAGCAACAAGTGCTCTTAAATACTAAACGAACTCTCAGCTCTTCTGTATCTTCTATTGGAGAATGGTTACATCTAGATTTCTGTATGAGTCCCTATACTGACCTGTATTTTCTTATATTTAGTCAATTGCCTGCTCCTACCCATTATTCCTTAGGAACATTTATTTTATGTCATTTATCACCTCTTGCCTAGACTTTTGTAACTGTCAAAAACTACCATTCCTATCTCTGCTATCATATTTTCAATTCTCTCTTTATGTAACAATCTAACCAGACCATAAACTGTTAAAACTCAGTAATAATTTTTTAAATAAAAGTAAGGGTACACAAAACTGGAAAGAAGATGTATTAGGAGTTGCCTGGAAGGAGTCAGAGGGTAGAGTTGGGGGTGAGTAGGCTGAAGACACATGTAGCCATGTATGAAATTTAAAAGAATAAATAAATGACATCTAAACTGTAAGATATAAAACCAAACACAAATGCATACCTTTTAGGCTTAGGTAAGAATTTACCATTTGCAATGTCAGATCTTCCTAATTTACTAACTTAATGAAAACAAAATTAAAAATACCATCAGAGATACAACGGGCTTGGCCGTAGCTCCCATGGTGCCCCAATTTCAGCAAAACGTAGCTAGAACCAAAGTTTACGACTATAAATCTCATGGGCCCATCATCTCTAACAACTGTTCTATAAAGTCATTTCATCTCTCTCTCTCTCTCTCTCTCTCTCTCTCTCTCTCTCTCTCTCTCTTTCTCTCTCTCTCTCTCTGTGTGTATGTGTGTGCAAAGCTTTTAATCTATCATCATCTACCCATCTATTTTTCTATCTATCTATCTATCTATCTATCTATCTATCTATCTATCTATCTATCTATCTATCTGCATTCCTCATTTGTATGAAATTGAGTCTGGAACACTGTTCCTGCAGTTTCAGTTCCATCTTATTCTAAAGTGTAAGTTTTATGATTTAATTAGTTACGGTGAGGCCAACAAGTAAGGAGGCAAAAAGATAGTCTGAGCTGGTAAGATGGCTCTGCTACTAACTGCACTTGCCTCAAAGCCTGATTTCTCACATTTGATCCCTGGGACAGAAGCAATTCCCACAGTCTCTTCTGATCTCCACACAGACTGCAGCTTGTGTGTGTGTGTGTGTGTGTGTGTGTGTGTGTGTGTATGTGTGTGTGTTGAAACTGCAGAAACAGAGTTCCAGACTTAGGAAGCAGCAGGTACTAATTTCTAATGAATGAGGAATAAAGTTTTTTTTCTTTTTCTTATTTTCTCTTCTTCTTCCTCCTCTCCCTCCTCTTCCTCTTCTTCCTCCTTCTCCTCTCTTTTTTTTTTTTGAAACAAGTTTTCACTACATAGCCAAGTTGGCCTGGAAATCACTGTGTAGCCCATGCTAGCCGTGAATACAGTCTTCCTACTTCTGCCTCCCAAGTCCTGGGGGAAATAGCTGTCAGTTACCACACCCAGCCTCATTCTAGTCTTCTCATACATACAAAGGCAAAGCCAGCATTCACTTCATTTTCCAGTAGAGAACCTGGTAATAATAATTCAAGTTGACAACACTGGACAATACAATATAAGTCCACACAATGGACATTATAACACAAGCATTCTTCTTTTATAATATATATATTTAAATATATATATTCACAGCCCCAAATTTCATTCAACCCAAGAAAGAATGATTTTTCTATTAACTGACTACTTGAACCAAAATATTTTGACACTTTTCAAGTGATATTTACCTTAATTATGAGACGGTTTCCATTCCCTTACATTGTGTGACTTGAAAATCCCCAAGCACACGGGTAGATGCAGGAGGCTTGAATGGAAATCACAACTCAGCAATGAGACAGTCTCTTGAGTAAAAGAAAGCCTTTCTTTCCTTTCTAAAAAGGTTTGATTTTGTCACACTATTTCCCATTTGAAATTTAGTTTTTATCCAGAATTATGATGCACACATTGTTGTTCCTTGGGGAATATTTTTAAATAATATTTATTTTTCCTTGGTTCAGGGCTATTTGGTTTCTCTTTTCCCTTCAATTCATTTCTTATGATATGAATGGCAAGTTAAATTACAGAACAGCCACAAAGTGTGTTCCTAATACCACACTAGCTATAGAATAAATACTACCTTTTCAATTTCATTAATTCTTAAAACTTACATATTTTCTACATTTGGTCTTTTATATGGCTCATTTCTGTGAGATCCTTAGTAGGGTTATTCTCAAGATTAACTTGAGAAAATCATAAGAGGAAAGAAAATCCAAGAAAAGCTAAACACTCTTTTACCTTGGGTTATACTCAATATAATTGCCTCTTCAAGGCAAATGGTCACATGGTTAGGACATCGTGGGAGGAAACCAGCGGGCCTGAGATGTTTGATTGACCTTGATGCCTTCCTGCCACATTCCCAAAACAGGGAAGACAACAAGAGAATGACCATATTGGCCTCTGATGGTATAGGTATCATAAAATGGTGTAGTTGGCCAAAATTTCAATGCATTTTTTAATATTTTAGTTAAGCTGATAATGATATTTATACATCAACTTTGCTCTGTCACAAAGTAGCTAGGAGCCTATCCATCAGATAATAGCATTTAGATTCATTTGCATCCCACTGATATACTTGGATGGTAAAAGTATGAAATCTTATCTCTAGAGTCTGATATGCACTGCCCGGGAGCCACAGTTCAGCTCCTGTGTGCCTTAATGAAAGGATGTGGCCTCTGGACCGACTGCAATACAAGCTGACAGTCAGTGATCCACGTTTCAGAAGTATAGGCTATCGAGTTTTGGCTGCTCTGATGGCTCCCTGGCCTGTCAATCGCTCTTTATCGACCCAGCACTACAGTTTAATAATACTCCTGACAGAGGAATAAATTGTTATCATGTGATGACATCTACTGTGTTCTATACCAATGCCTGCCCCAAAACATGATTCCTCAAATCCAGGGGTCCTATTTAACTGACAAGATTCAAAAAACCGATAGAGCTGTTTTCACTTAATAGTAGGACACCTGCACGACACAGTGCCTGGATAACAGCTATTTCTCTGTGCCCTCATTCAGTTCTAAGAATGTCACTGACTTGTGAGTGAAAAATAAGCACTAACAACCCATGTTATCAGTGTGAAAAACTATGGCTTGGACTGAAGATGATATTAAATCTTACTCAAGGTTAAATAAAGTAAACAGAAATACCATGTTTGATTTCCAGAATTTTTACCCCTAAGATGAGTATATTGAATCATATTTCATACACTTTTTTTTTCTGTGCTGAAAGAAAGGGCACCCTTGGTAGAAATCAAGAAAGTATAAAATGATTCCAAACTATTCCAAATAGCACAATATTCTATATAAACCCAGCATGACTTGGTTGGCAGTTATGGTATCTCAAAGTAAAATTAAAATATGTCAGTTGCTTATTGAGACCCAGTGCCAAGTATGATATAGTAAGTAGCTAAGATACTTTGTGTCTAAGTTCAGATACTTATGATTGGGTTACATTCTTATAAGTCATGTTATGCTGAAAATATATCATTGAAAATTAAATCATTATATGTCATTTGGAGCAGAGAGTAAACTCTTCCCGTCTTAGAATTTGCAAACCTTACACTATCCTAATCAACACTGGCCGTAACTGAGAAATATTTGTTGCATTATGAATTGAAAAGAAAATAAGCTGTAAGGCATATTCATGACTGTCATAGAAAGAAGTAACAGCTTGGTTATAGGTATAACTTACTAATGAGAAAGATGATGTCAAGTCCTTGATCTACGCTCAAGAAATTATCTTATGATGCTCTCTAGGTAACAGAGTTTCCACATAACAGGTAAACACAGTAGAATGCCCACCTGTGATCAACAAAGGCTGGCTGCTGCAGTGTATCTTCTGAATGACTCAAAAATATTACAAGTCCGATTGATTATGGACATGTGTTTGGCTCATAAATTTATATTTCCCATCTTTTTCACTGGGTCATAAAGGCATCAATGGCATCGTTAGCTTAGAATCTTAGTAGATGAACACGATTTGAAGTAGGCCCAGGCCAATGGACAAAATCTCAAGTCAAATTTTCGTATCTAAATACTAGAAAATATGTAATGCTTTCTGGAAATAAGAAGAGTGTTCTAAACACACATGTCCAGTGCCATCCATAGACTGGTGTCTAACATACAGCAGCTATGGTGATGGTTATTTCTTTTACAATTACTGCCAAGGGTACTTCAGCTAGAGCTTTGCCTGTTCTAGCAATTTTTTTCTCTGACTCAATGAAAGAAAGGAAATAGGAATGTCTAACAAAACTTGGGTTGTCTGTAAGTATCCTCAGAAATCATACCTGCCGTGAAAAACTTCTGTGTCTAAATGCTTTACTAGTCCTTGCACACAAAGCTTCATGGATGAGCCTGCCTGCTTTTCTAACTGAAAAAAGATGACTTTTACATTTCTCTATTTCTTGTTTGGAAATCACCTAAAATCTTCACCAGGCTTGCCCTGACCCTCCAGGCTTTCTTGCTGTTTCTTAAGACCCTCCATCTCCTGAGCAACTACCTACATATCTTCAGCACGGTACCTGCCTGCTTTTGGGACTCAATATCAAAAGGCTTCCCTTTCTCTCTTCCTGTTCTCCATGTTGCTCTTCCCTGCTATTGTACAGCTGGCCTTTCCTCTTGCATTTTCATTTAAGTTTTTAGTAAAATGGTTCCAAAGCTAAAAAAATAAAAAATAAAAGGAAGAAAGAAAGAAACTAACTTTAGTGATAAGTGAGAAGAACAGACTGAGACAATATAGTGGACCACAAACATGTGTCTGTTACTATTATATACTCAGCTTCTCAGGCAGAAAAGGCACATTGAGCGATTCAAGGATGGGGGAGCTGCATTTCTTTATGACCTTATTTGAAAGATAAAGTCCTTGGGGAAATACAATTTATTCAGATTATCAAGACCCTGCTGTGCAAATCTACAGTCTGGGAGCACACTATGGAGATCAAAAAATATTTACTTTATTCTGTTGGGTATAAAAGCTTTTAATGAATGCATAATTAAGACAAAAAAGTGTATACAGCTTTAGAAATTCCACGGCTGAGCCAAGCCATTAATATCCAAGGCACCATACCCAGTTGTGATTCCACCTGTTTCCTATTTGGATTACAACCTAGTTATAAATCAAGATATTACGTGACTACCCGACCTGATGCAGCAGGAAAGGACTATATTCTAGGAAGGAAGCAACATTAAAGGGTACCAGCATGGATATATGGCGAGGGGCTGGAACAGGTTAAAACAAACAGATACAAACAGCCCAACTTTTAATAGCCTTGGAATGAATCATACACAAAAATAAATTATCATGTTTATCATGTATGTAAAGGGACTATGAGTTTTCTCAATACTACATAGGGGTTGGTAGGATAAAGTCAAATTGTTAAGGAAGAAAATAAGCATTTTGTTGATCATGTAGATCAGACTTATTTATTATGTGGTAAAATAATGTGATCTTATATATTTTGTGTGTATAAATACATACAGTGATATATTTACACACGAAAAATATATACAAACATGTATTTCTGAATAGCCTTAAGTAACCATATATTCATATGCTAATAAAAATATACATTTTATATAAGTCATTAAATAAAAACAAAGTATTAAAAGCAATTCAAAAAGCACAAGAAAAAATGCGTTCTAATTCTGGCAGTCTTAGAAGACATATTTAAATATTTTTGTGCTATATAGCAGAGGAATTCTACAATTAGGTTACTGGTACATTTTCATAATCAATTGTATGCATAATATCTGAGGCTCATGAATAATTTTATATTGTTCTTTGGGAAAGTTTCTTAGTAAGCTAGAATTCCAGTAAGGAGGGGCACAGAAATATAGCCACCATCAGGAACCAATAATGCTGGCCTCAGTCATCATGAGCTTCAAGATATTGCTTCAAAATTCACCATTGCTTACTTAGTTTGTAAGTACAGAAAAGAGGATCCACCATGCTAGCTAGTTCTTGTTCCTCGGGCATCTACTGGTGCATGATCTGTGTTGTGGGAGACCTTGCATGCACTATCTTATCAAATCCCTCAACAGTACTAAGGGGTGATTTGTATAAAGGATGTTGTATCTACTTCATAAACTAGGAGTGAAGGGCAAAAAGGTTATGTCACTTAGGTTCAGGTGATTTTTGTTTATGAGCCTATGTCACAGAGAGAGAAACAAATCAATAAAAGAGAAGATAGATAAACATGGTACATTGTGACTAGTCTCCCAGCAGCAGGCTCACAATTAAAGAGGGCATCTAACTCGAATTGAGCATGCTACCCAGTCAGCTACAGAAAAGGAGACATATGTAAGCCAAGTACTTAGAGTGTTAAGAACTGACAATAGGCAAAACGACCCACATGAAAGGGAGTCCGCACAAAGTTTGAAGGAAATGTACAAAGTTCCTAAAGACTGCAGCACCACACTTGAGCAGTCAATTAATTGTCCAAAGGTAAAATCATGCTAAAGAGCTAGGAATTTTTGTAACCTATAGTCTTTGTGTGTCAAATCAAAAGGAATGGACATTATACCAAAGGCTATAGAGAATTATCAAACAGTGAATGATTTTAAACAAAAGAATAGTATAGTGAGTTTGTTATTTGTGGCAAAAAGTTAATGAATTGAAAATTACTTTTTAAAATCAATCGAATTGAATACTGGAGGAAGAACTGGAGCAACAGTGAAGTTCATTAGTTTCTCCAGCCTGGAAGTAACAAGGGCCTGGATTAGAAGACAGTGTTACAGGAATAGAAATGGAGATAATGAGAACAGAACAGTGCATATAGGAAAGTAATATTGCATGCTGGCCATAGTGGAGGGGAGACTCTGGGGTGACTCCTGGTCTTTGGCATATGTTCTGTTTAAATACCTGCAGAATGTCCAGAAGAATAAACCCAGGAGATCGAGGACTGGAAGTGGCAAGGTGTGCTATCCTGGGGATACAGTAAGGCAGAGTGCATAAAGGAGATTTAAAAAGGCAAGTAGGAGACAGAAAGCTATGTAAGATTTTAGGGAAAGACATTATTTTGAAGATTAAAAGCATACTCAACATTGTTGTAATGATAATCACAAGTAGGGAACAGAGTTAAATTGCTGCAAGAGAGTCCAAAGGAAAGAACGCAAACCTCCAGGATGTCAGTGCCAACCGAAGATACGGTAGCACATTTGTGAATGGTTTTAGAGGCCAAAGCAATAAAGTTGACCCAGAATCACAAAGACACGGAGCAGTCTAGGATTTCCAGTTTGGGAGACTAAAGACATGTGAAAGAAGAACTACTCATTCAGTAAAAGCTGAGGAGATTTGAGCTTCAGAGTAGAGAGCACACATCTCATTGTGTGTAAAAACGGACAGTTGGAAGATGGGTGTGAGACTGAGTATTTCTAAGGAAACACAGATCTCCTTTTAACCATCTCGCATTTCAAGTGGTGTGAATGGAAGAAAGTGAGATACACATTTGGTTGTTTCATTCATTGATTCTGAACTCCAGCACCCACAAGATACTGGAAGAATTTTTATTTTTAGAAAAAAAATGCATTCACAAAAGTCAGATTTGGGGGTGGGGGTTGGGTTAGCTTTTGTTTGTTGCCTCGATCACAACAGTTGGCTTAAATGGAAACTACAGATATTGCGAAAACCCTTCAATGTTTCTTTTCTTTCTTTAAAAATAATTTCCTTTCCTTTCCTCACAAAGAAGATACACTTAACCCTAAATTACCCACATAACAAATTAGAATGCTGAAATTACTCTCTCAGCAGAGAGCATACCCCAGGGCTGTCACTTGCAGGCATTCTTTGGTGTGGGCTTTCAGAATGAAAGCCAACACGATAGCATAAGAAAAAAATTAATTGGGATCCTGAAATGGCTACTGGAGATCTTAGACGCATTCCTGGAGCCAAACATGAGTGACATTTGGCAAACCTGACATTCTGGATTACCTGTGCTAGGTGACAAATATTCTTGATTAGAACAAACAATTAGCTCGTGGCTGACTTGGATTTGGTACATTTAGAGCCTTCCTAATAATTTTCACTTAGAAAAAAGCAAAAAGATTAAACTGTTTATATCTTTTTCAAAGGTTATACTTTAATATGCACCAAATGCAAGGGTATCAGCTTAAGAAAAGCAAGGAAGGGCATGTGGTTAGTATACTAGATTATAGGCATGTTAAATATATATGTGGGCATAATCATCTGTCTTCTCTAATAGAAAAATCATACCTCAGTGTTAGAGAAAAATGAGTATGGCTTATAACTTTTCAACCTTGAGGATAAATTGTTTTATATAGAATATCCACTATATACTTAGAAATATTGCTAATTTAATAATTAAAATTATAATAACATATTGTTTAGAAGAACCTCTAATAAGTCACTGCTGCATTATTTAGTTTAAACATAATAATTCATTATAACACTGTAAAATCTATAAGCTCCTAACCATCAAGTTCAGTCACTGTAGGAAGTATTTCCAACTGAACAAATTGTATTCAGTAGGTAAAGTAATAGAACAAAGCTTAGATAATCTCCATACCATTACTTATTATATTAATATTCAAAAGCAGATAAAAATTACTGAATGAAGGTAAGTTCTGTTTTCTTCATACATACTCAGTTCATGTAATATGGAGAAAGGGAAAAGAAATCTGAAATTCGTGGAAGATGAGGTCCTGGAACCTGACCCTAAAACCTCCCAGGGTAAAAGCAAAGAAAGGTATTTGCTAGTCATAAGGAACCCTGTGGAGGGTGAGTCAAATGCTATCTGAAGAGATGATGTCTTAGAGACAGAGTATCCTGATGCTGCAGCTAGAAAAATCTTTTCTTAGTTAAAAGGGAAATTATATGACTGGTATTTATAAAAGCAGGGACAAAATTACCCAGAAATTTCCCCCAAACACTCAGGAGAGAATAAAAGTCTTTAAATGTTTGTACCTTCACCAAAGGGCGGGGGAAGGCCCAATTTTCTAATGTGGTCCACTTAGTGTACACCTAAATGAGCATGTGGGATGACAAATGAGCATGGTCAGGGGACGAGACGGAGGATGGAGTGGGGAGTTGTCATCTACGCTAGAGATTCTCCTCAGGTTAGTTCTCAGCTACCCAAAGATGAGAAGCAAGCATCTAGGTTTTATGTACTAGATTACCCAGGTACAAGCACTATACAGAGAACACCTTTTGTCTGAGAAAGTGACCAGTATAATGCTTGCAACAGAAGAAAACAAAAACAAAACAAGGAAAAAACACCCTATGTATTTCCCTACAGAGATAAAATGCTCTACCTATGCCCCTTGAGTTCTCTTCTCTCAGAACCCAGCAGCATGTCTCCTCTTGCAGGTCACGTCTTTCACATAAAAGTGCTAAACTAATGCCGCTTAATGACAAATTAATGTCCATGAATAAAAAATACACCTCTAATAGCATAGAGTAATTTGCCATTACAATATCATCATTGGACATGCCCCTGGTTTAATACGATGTATTTAATTCATAACCTAATGAGTGATATATAAAAAGAAGGAGATGAACCCTGCAATTACATTTATGTGAGTCTGTCACCTTATTTGTAAAACCTTAGAGTCATTTACATTCAAATTAGAACAAATGAGTGATTTCACAAAGTGCGGTGATAAATGACCATAGAAGCCCGAGACAAAACTGCATTTCCTGTGAGCACATTAACAGTTTCCTATTATTTGTTAAAAATTACAATGCATATTGCCCAGTGTGGTGTGAATAATGACTTTTTTACTGATTGGGTCAGAAGACTAATATGTAGCAAAATAAATAATTTTTCTTTCCATTTCCCCCTGATTTTTGCTTTTAAAAAAAACTACTAAATTTTGGTGGATTCACACTGCCACCTGCTGCCTAAGAATAGATACTGGCAGCCTGTTCCTTTAACTGCTTTGGTGGTTTTATTGGAAGAGCCTACAGGATGCTCATTTTATTACTGCATTTTAGTTGCATGTCATTATAAAAACTGTGATACCTGATGAAACAAAGGATGCTACTATTAATTGGACAAGAGAGTTTATCACCTTGGCAAGAGACACGAATCCTACAGAAGTTTCTCCCTTCAAAAGATAGAACCCTTGGCATCCTAATGGGTCACTTTCAGGGGACACAACACAAATCCTTGGTTAACATCCTTGATTTGTGGAATTTTCAGCAGAGGAACATGCATGTTTGTGCTTCTCTGTTTCTGCACCCCTACCACCAAGGTAGAGTTTACAGAGAACTGAAAGCATTTGCCTGCTATTGAGGATCTCCTATAGCCAGACTTCTCTAATGGCAAGTTCCCATGTTTAACATCGGCCTTAGGATTCTCCAAAAGGCAGGTTGGCTGGAAACAGGCTGGGAAAAAAACAGGTCCAGTCACGGAGATAAGACTTTTGTAGGTAAACTAATATACTGACATGTACTAATATGCTGAGATATACCAATAGGTAGCTAGAGGCCATTTGTAAATTAAATCTACACAGTAATTCTGAAAGTAAACTCCTCTCTCTGTTAAAAAACAATGTTACCCGACTTAAAGGGCCACTTGGCAGAGTGAAAATGCAAGGTCTTATAATAAACCATTAAGTGAGAACAGGTCCTCTGCAAATGCTGGCTCCCTTCCCTGGAAAGATAATGATACTCAAAGGAATGTGGCTTGCCATGGAGAGAGGTTAGAAACAAGAAACTCACTTAGGAGTCATTCTTTTAGCAGGAACAGTGGGTGTCTAATGACAGGAAATAACTTCAGGGACAGATGAAAGACATGTGAGACATTTGGGAAGCAGACTCTAAGACTGCACATCTAAAACAACACATGAATTGATAGACAACAAGCAGATCAATATGCACCCTTACAGCACATTATCATATATAAAGTTTGAACTACTGATGTGCCATTTAGGGGGAAAAACCAGCTCTACTTCCTGGAGACTTACAGACCACTCTGGTCAGGAAAACAGGTAGGCAAACTCCAGATCTTCACCCAACCCCCCTCAGCTGCTCCAAATCCAATTCCCAGTCTCAACCCTAGTTCTGCAGCGGACCACCTGTTGAGGCTACCCCTTTCTTCCCTCTTGTCCCCATCTACAGTGGATTGCACGGATCTTTCACTACTGACCTCTTTTCCAAGTTTTTGCTTCATGCCAGCCTCCAACTCCTGCAGGCACGCCCTAAGACCTCGCTAGCCACTCCTGCCAGGGAAGCAGGCAGACTAGTTATAGATCATCACCTTTCTTTCTGGTCCTCCAAATCATCCCCCAGTGTCGTCTCCAGCTCTGCAGCAGAATACCTGCTGAAGCTTTCCTTTCTCTCTGCCTTCATCTATAGTCTATCACACAGATCTGTTCTTTCAAATTTCCTTCCTCTCACCCCTTGCTTTGCTCAACCCTTCATAGACTTCATGGCAGGCACTCCATGGAAACCCACAGACCCCTCTGTCCAAGAAAGCAAATAGGCTAATGACAGATATTCACCTCTCCCTCCACTCTTCCAAGTATAATCCTCCAGTCTTATCTCCAGCTCTGTAGCAGAACTTCTGCTCTGGCATCCTATCACTCTTTGCCTCCATTCCCAAGGTACTAAATAAGCAGATCCTCACAGAACTCCATGCTCTCCTTCCTCTTTGGAGCCCCCATACCATCAGCCCCAGCACATTTTCATTCCCAAGTATCAGCTCCCAATACTCAGAAACACAACTTACCTGCAAACCCCAATGCCCATACATAAAAGGATGCCATAAGATTGTCCTACAGGCAGCACACAGCTGCCAAACTCTCCTAAGAACTGAAGAGGAAACAAAAGTCAAGGACCAAAACACCCACCCAATAAAGACGGTACCAGATATAAGCACTAGAATTACAATTTTCCCGATGCTGGATGCTTTGATGCCATCGTAAAAACACAACCAAAACAGCCAAGAAAACCCCAAATGTTTTAACTAGAGCTCAGCAACCCTACCACAGCAGGCCCTGAATATTCAAACATAACTTAAGCACAAGAAACAGACCTTAAAATACTCTTTATGAATATGATAGAAGTCCTTAAAGAAGTAAATCCATTAAAGAACCTATGAAAAACGAACAGTGGAATGAAACCAATAAAACCACTCAAGAACCAAAAGTGGAAATAAAATCAGTAAAGAAAACACAAACTGAGGGAAATCTGGAAATGAAAACTTTAGAAATTTGAACAGGAATCTAAGAGGCAAGCTTCATCAGCAGAACACAAGAGATGAACAGGGCAGCTCAGCACTGGAAACAAAAATAGAAGAAATGAATACCTCAATGAAAGAAAATGATAAATCTACAAAACTCCTGGCACAAAACACCCAGAAAATCCAAGATACCATGCAAAGATCAAATCTAAGAATGAAAGGAAAAGAGAAAGGAGAAGAAACACAAGTCAAAGGCACAGAAAATATTTTCAACAAAATTGTAAAAGAAAATTTCCCTAACATAAGGAAGGAAATGTTATCTATCAAAGTGCAAGAAGCACACAGAACACCAAATAGACTGACCCAGAAAAGAAAGGCCCCTCAGCATATTACAATCAAAATACTCAATGCACAGAACAAAGAAAGAATATTAAAATTTGTAACTGGTAAAGACCACGTAACATATAAAGCCAGACTGATTAGAACAACTCCTAACTTCTCCCTGGAGACTCTAAAAGTTGGAAGGATCTGGACAGATTTGCTGCAGACTCTAAGAGACCACAAATGCCACCCCAGCATCCCCCCCCTCCAGACTACTACACTCAGCGAAACTTTCAATTACCATAGGCAGGAAAATAAGACATTCCATAATAAAGTCAAATTTAAGAAATGTCTACATATAAATCAAGCAATACAGAAGACGCTGAATGGTAAAATCCAACCTCAGGAGGTTAACTACATACCAGAAAACTCTGGCAAGTAAAATTCCAGACCAGCAAAGTAAAAAAAAAAAATAATTCTTCATGACACACACACACATACACATACACACACACACACACACACACACACGTTACCACCACCACGACTATTACTATTACCACCACCTCCACCATTATACAACAACAACAACAACAACAACAACAACAACAAAACAGGAATCAATAAGCACTGCTCATTGATTTCTCTCAACGTTAAATAAAAAGTCACAGACAAACATAATATATGTGAAGACAGGATCCAGTCTTCTACTACATCTAAGGATCATGCTTAAACTTCAAGGAAAGATACCACCTCAGAGTAAAAGTACGGAAAGAGATATTAAAAGCTAATAGACTTAAGAAGCAAGCTGGTATAGCCATCTTAATATCTGACAAAATAAACTTCAACCTAAAATTAATTAGAAGAAATAGGGAAGGATACTATATATTTATCAATGGAAAAATATCCACCACGGGGACATTATAATTCTTAATGTCTATGCCCTAAGCACAAGGACACCCAAATTTGTTTAAAAAAAAAAAAGACACACTACTACAGCTTAAATCACATATTGACCCTCACACATTGATACTGGAAGATGTCAATAACACACGCTCACCAATGGTCATCAGACAAAAACTAAACAGAGAAATGATTAAGCTAGCTGACACTATAGGCCAAATGAACCTAACAGTAACCCAAACACAAGAGAATATGCCTTCTTCTCAACACTTTGTGGCACTTGCTCTAAACCTGACCACATACTGGGACACAGAGCAAGTCTCAACAGATACAGCAAAATTGAAACAACACTCTGCACCTTATCTGACCACCACAGATTAATATCAACAATAACAGAAACAACAGGAAGCTTACAGACTCATGGGAACAGAACAACCCACTAATGAATACAGAATGGGTCAAGACAGAAATTACAAAGAAATTAAAGACTCTTTAGAACTCAATGAAAATGAATACATAACATACCTAAACTTATGGGACACGGTGATGGCTGTTCTAACAAGCTGTGTACTAATTACTTACATAAAAAAGATTGGAGTGATCTTATACTAACAACTTAAAGGCACACTTGCAAGCTCTAGAACAACAACAAACAAAATCACACCCCCCAAAAAAAGCAGATGGCAAGAAATAGTCAAATTCAGGGTGGGAATCCGTGAAATAGAAACAAACAAACAAACAAACACACCTACAAAACAAAGAATCAGTGTAACAAAGAGTTGATCCTTTGGGAAAAATCAGCAAATCTTATATTTATTGAATAATAAATAATATTCATTATTTTTATTATCCAAATTAACTAAAAAGGAGAGGAGATCCAAATTAACAAATATTAGAGATAAAAGAGTCAGGGTACATAACAGACACCAAGGAAATTTAGAGAATCTTAAGGACATAAGGAAATTTACAGCAAGCTCACAGCCAGCATCAACTTACATAAAGAGATAACCAAAGCAATTCCACTAAAATCGGAGCAAGAGAAGGTTGTCCTCTCTATGTATACTTACTCAACACAGTCCTTGAAGTCCTTAGCTATTGCAATCCAAAACGGAAGGAGATCAAAGGGATACAAAATGAATAGGAAGATGTCAAAGCATCTCTATTTGCAGATGATAGGATAGTATACATATGTGACCTAAAAATATTCCACTCAGAAACGCCTGTAACTGATAAACACTTTCAGAAAAGTATCTAGCTACAAAATTAATTCATAGAAATCAGTAATCCTCCTCTATACAAATGACAAATGATTTGAGAGAGAGAGAGAGAGAGATCAGGGAAACAACATCTATCACAATAGCCTCAAATAATCCAAAGTATCTTGGGATATCTCTAGTCAAGCAAGTGAACCAAAAATATAAGTAATTGAAGAAAAACATTTAGGGAAATATCAGAACATAGAAAGATCTCCCATGCTCATGTTTCAACAGGATTAATATAATAAAAACAGCCTTCCTACCAAAAGCAATCTACAGATTTAATGCAATCTCCATAAAAAGTCCAATATAATTCTTCACATGTCTTAAAAGGATAATTTTATGCTTCATATGAAAACGCCAGGCTAGATAAAACAATCTTGGATGATGATGGTGATGATGGTAATGTTGTTGTTGATGATGATGATGATTGATGATAATTACTAGAGGTATCACCATCCCTGATTTCAAATTGCATCACAAAGCTATAGAAATAAATACAGCATGGTATTAGCACAAAAGCAGACAAAATGATCCTGACAGAAGAGAAAATGGAGAACAGACTTGAACTCATAGGCACAGGAGATGACTTTCTGAAGAGAACACCAGTAACACAAAGATTGACAATTAACCAATGGGACCTTATGAAACAGAAAAGCTTCTACAAGACAAAGGGTACCATCACTCCAACAAAGCTGCAGTCTACACAATGGGATAAGGGTTTTACTAACTGGACATCTGATAGAGCATTCGTATCCATAATATATAAAAAAACTCAAGAAGCTAGACATCTAGAAAAAAAACAATCTGATTAAAAAATGAATTAAAGATATAAACAGAGAATTCTCAATAGAGAAAACTCAAATGGCTGAGAAACTGTTAAGTAGATGTTCCTTGGTCATTAAGGAAATGTAAATCAAAACTACTTTGAGATTTCATCTTACACCTCTCAGAATGGCTAAGATCAACAAAACAAGTGGCAGCTCTTGCGAGTGCGGATGTGGAGAAAGAAGAGCACTCTTTGCTATGGGAGTGCAAACTCACACAGCCACTGTAGAAACAGTGTGGTGCTCCTCGGAGGACAAGACTTAGTCTACTTCAAGATCCAGCTATCATTCTTGAGCATACACCCAAAGGATCTTTCATCCTACCACAGAGACATTTCCTCAGTCATGTTCATTGTTGCTCTATTCTTTAAAAAGCCAGAAATTGGAAATAACCCAGTGTCCCTCAACAGAAGAATGGGTAAAGAAAATGTGGTACATTTACACAATGGAGTATTACCTAGTTGTTAAAAAAAATGACATCATGAATTTACAGGCAAATGAATGGAACTAGAAAAAAAATCATCCTGAGTGAGGTATCCTAGACGCAGAAGGACAAATATGGTATGTATTCACTTATATGTGGATTATATTATATGTAGAGCTGTTACCTCAATGATAAGCTACACTCCACAGAACCACCGACTATAAGCATAGAGAAGGAACTAGATAAAACAGATAGATCTCATTTCTCAGCCATTTGAGTTTTCTCTATTGAGAATTCTCTGTTTATATCTTTAATTCATTTTTTAATCGGATTGTTTTTTTCTAGATGTCTAGCTTCTTGAGTTTTTTATATATTATGGATACGAATGCTCTATCAGATGTAAAGTTAGATATTTACATTTGAGGAAGGCCTGGAATGGGAGGATCAAATGGGGAGGGAAAGGCAAGAAGGGCTTATGGCAAGGAATATGTAGAAAGATATATAAAATTAAGGGGCATTTGTGGAGGTAGTATGGAAACCTAATACAGTAGAAACTTCCTAAAATACATACAAATAAGAAGGCAATTGAAATAAAAATCAGCAATTGAGTGAGACAGAGTTCTAACTGGCCATCTCTTGTTGCCCAACGAAGCTTTCAGTACCAGGGTTAATCCTAATAGAGTTGTTGGCCAAAGGGGTATTGATGAAGTAGAGGCAAGCCCAAGATACCTTGTTTCAAAAAAGAAAATAAACAACACCAAAAGTCCAGAATTTAGCTGGAAAAAAGTAGAGTTTCAGAAAGAGTTCAGTACAGCAGGGGGGATGCTGGACCTCTGCCAGGCAGGGCTGGTCACTGAGGAAAAGAGCTCCAGGGGTTTCCTCAACTGTGTTTACAATAGGGGACAGAACCATGCAAATGTGAATGCTGAAAGGCAAGGCCATGCACACACTTGACAGAGCCCATCCTCAGTAATTAATTAATTAATCTTTAATGACTGGTTTACATTTCTAGAGAGACTTTTAGGGAATACAGTGGACAAGAGAGAACAAAGAATCACTTCTGTTTTATTTCAGACTGGACCTGGGCTGAGGATCGCTTTGAAAAGGCAGGGAAAGGAGCCCACACTATGATCTGGAAGTTTCTCTTTTCTTCTCCAAGCATGGGGGTGGGGTGAGAATTGGGGGAAGAGATGCTACATCAGCATTCAAGTGTCAGAAATTACCATGGTGTCTGCTAATGGCTGAGGAGCATTGGGTAAAGAACAGGGCCTCCTAGAAGACTCATTTGTCCTAACCAAAGAAACAAGAGAAATTTAAGGATACAAAATAATAGCAGACATCACAGTGACAATAATTTTTAAAGTCTAGTTAGACAAAGACTCCAACCATGATGGCAAACAGATTAGCCCTGGTAACAAAACACAACTTCTTCATACATTTTAAGCATTTGAAAACTTTTCATTAATAATAACAATAATAATACTTCTTTTTATATTTTCAGCTAAATGTTTCTATATAACATTACAAATTATTTGAACAATGCTACCAAAAGATTAAAGATATGTAAGGCTGCATTAAAATAATATTATCTAAAAGTAAGATGACTCATTATGAAAAGTTTATCCTGAGAGAAGCAACATATATATTGGAAAGACTGAAATACTGTTGTTTCTACAGGCACAAGCCTTGAGTTCCTATCCAGTTTCCTTCTATAAGCACATCTGGCACCAATCACTGATAACAAGGCAGATGACCCACAACAAAAGGGCAGGACAACATTTGTGAAAACTGTTAAGTTTCAACCACTGCTAAGAAGCCTGAGTAGTAACTTTTCAGAGAATGTAACTTTAGTCAAACTGTACTTTGTGCAGAGAGAAACACATGGAAGAGAGCAGCGGCAAAGGGCACAGCTACTGAGGTCTCCACAGATTCATCTGACATGGCAGGAGTCATGCACATGGTCTTCCAGTCTTCATCTGGAATTCTCACTTATAAAGAAGACATAGCTATACACAAATAGTCTGTATCATCCTCAACAGTTACAAGACTATGACCAAGTTCCTACCTATGTATCACTGAGTATCATCTGCCACAAGAAAGTGAATCCAGGTGAGCTTCTTTAAAGTTCAAATAGTAGTATTTGATGTAGAAATGTCAAATAAAAATAATTTCAATTTCAAAGCCAAGCACACACACACTTCTGACATCTTGGAAACTTTCTAGATGGTTCACGTTGACAACTAGCAAAAAGAAATTGGAAATGGTTCTCCCATATCATCAGAAACTACTAAAAGGAAAAGGAAGAAAAACCAGATAAAAATAGTTAAACATTACTGTCAGGTTAAATGCATTGAGATAATAATAAAAATTTCATATTCTGTGTTTAAAATCTTCCTTAGGTGAACATGGCTGATACTTCCCACACTGACACCTTGGGAAGGGCTGCTTCTTGTTTGTCAGGAAAAAGAAACAACAACAACAAAAAGATGCCATATGAGACAGCTTTGAAAATTCCATGATGAGTAGGGTCACAGGAGTAAAAGATAAAGGACTCATTCACAGCACATTTAGACAAATTTAGAATTAGAGGAACTGATTCTTACAAAAACAAAGTAATTGGGTAGGAATATAAGGGTTATTTATTACTAATAATGTGTCATGTGCAGAGATGCTAGAATAGAAGTATGTATATTCGTTATTTTGATTACTTTGCACCATCATTACATTCTAATAAATGCAAGGAAGGGCCAGTGAGACCACAACCATGGAACAAATGGCGAAAGGGAAAGGTGGCACTCTTACATTGTTCGTTTTCTCTCTCTCTCTCTCTCTCTCTCTCTCTCTCTCTCTCTCTCTCTTTCTCTCTCTCTCTCTCATAGAAAAGTCCATTTCTTACCAACCATACTGCTGCAAGCAAGTTGGGTACACTGCAAACCTCTGATTTTTTTTTAATGTCTAAATTTGTAGTGATGAGTGAATGCGAAACATTTCTAAATACTAAACAGCATAGTGTTCGTGAACTCTCTTTTCATCTCTCACAGAGCCATTCCCAACCACGCAGCAAACCAGGGAGAGGGTGCACAGCTCACTCACACATTTCCCCAACTTTACCATCTTGGAAGTTCCCAGGATAATTCAGTATATTTGACTCCAGGTTATAACTATTGTCAATGGGTCTTCAATGGATGCTCAACTTTGCTTGCATCTGTGGTCATTTCCACAACCAGCATTCCTTTAAACCAGGACCCTTTCTAGTATTAACTCTGCAGGAATCCATGGGGAAGCCTGCACATGGCAGCTGAGAGCCTGTGGGGAAGTCTGTACATGGATGCTGAGTCAGTCTGCTGCCTGAGGACAATGGTCACCTGGAGTGGACAAGTTACCTGGAGGAAGGACAACGTATCCATGTCCATGAAAAGACACAGAAACTGCAGCTGTCTTCCTAGGATCCTCTTATATGTGTCCTCAAGAACTACTAGCACATACTAGGTTGTAGAAACACACACACAAACACACATACACACACAAGCATGCATACATACACACATACACAAGCATGCATCCATACACACTAGATGCATATACATGTGCATAACCACAGTATAGTTTTTCTATCAGTTGATAGGGGAAACAACTTCAGGGCAATTAGGAGATGTAAACACACATACCTGGATGAGATAGTGGGAACACAAATTGAGAAGTTCCAACAGCTGTAGATGACTGCCAGCTGCTAACACATCTTGGATAACTCCTGGCTCCAACAAAATCTGTTTTTGTTTTTCAATAAAGAGAAAATGATCAGCTACATGAAAAATTGACATGGTACTGCTTAATTTATAGATGCACCATACTGTATTTAGATTGCCACTCTACACAGTTATTTGAATAAAAACTGTCACCATGAAAGTCAGTTCCTAATTTGTATCCTAATAATCATAAGACGGGCCCCTCTCAAACATGTAACTTCTGTTTTTAAGTAGGCCAACGGTTTTCCTACATCCCAAACTCTGCCTAGTTCCTTTGTTTTTGTAGAAAAATATGAACACTTCAAACAAAGTAGCCTCTTAGCATTCTTTCTGCAACATAGTCATTCAATGCAAACTAAATCGGTTCTAGTTTTTCAAAGTATATTTCAGACTCTTCGGTTCAATTCCAGTTTAGGGAGCAGATGTTTTAAGGTAGGGCATTTGTATCTCCTCTGGGTACGTGGAGTGGAATGGTATTATGAGAGTGGGGTGGATACTGTGAGAGAGGGGTGGGTATTATGAGAGGTGGGTATTATTCTACTTACAAGCCCTGTAAAATGACAACCTTTCATTGTCTTCATGTAGGTTTTTTTCCCCTCTGTTCTTCTGTTTTAAAGGCAGCTATCACATTCATGACATAGTGAGAATCACAAGGAAAGACAAGTCATGCATCTGGTGATAGCAATTATCTGCTTTTTTTTTTTTTTCTGGTTAAACCCAACTATTTGACAGGTGCTACTAGCCCACTGGGAAAGGTCAAAGAAAAAGCCCACTGAAAAAGGTCACAAACTTGATGAAGAAATTCACTCCTACAAGACCTTTAGTCCTGTCCTAACATTCTGTCCTCAGGCCAGTAGTTCATAATGGGGCCACTGGACATCTATGTCTCCAAACTCACTGATAATTTACTGTCATGTCCACATGAAAACAGTAAGAAAGTACACTCTTTCTCCAAATGAGGCTATCCATATCTTGGCTCTCGGTCAATATTCTTTCTTGATTTTCCTTTATGTTTCTAACCACTCTCATTCCCAGTCTCTGTGCTTTCGAAATGAGCACAACTTGGTCCTTGGACCTTCCTCTCCACTCTCTGCTCACTCTGTAATCCTTTGGCTGTAGAACCATTTATATGTTGATGACATTCAAATATGTCTCTGTTCCCATACCCCAAATCCTCACACACAACTGTGGGTAATGGATGAAGTTCTGAGTGAATGTATTTCATGCGCATAGGCAGGACATGTGTCAGATCCATGGCATAGTCAAAGCCTTCCCCAGATAAGGCTTGGAGACATGGCACATCCTTCCTTTGGTCCAAACACAAGTGTTTATGAATGATTGACCAGGGTGCAATAACTATCAACCACAGCTTCCTCTTCTAGGGTAACTATAGCCTAAGATTACTGCCCCCCCCCCAAGACCTCTAGCTGAGGTTCCCCTATATAAAGAAATCTGCCTCCTTGATTCATATTATCAATCAAATCAGTCTTTACTACCTGAATCATTCTCCCTTGGGACATCAGCTTGTTTCCTTCCATCCTCTTTTAGACTTCTACCCAAACTGAGATTCTGGGCTGCATCCAAAGTTGGTACCATTCGCCAAAGTGAGCACAGCCCACCCTATCCCAGCTTTGCCTTGTATGTCTGCCTTTTCTTCATTCTCTGGATGCCTCAGTTGGGTCAATTCCTCAAGCTGGGTAGATGCTGGCAACTTACTGCCACCACAGCATGGCCTCTTAACTGTCTAGAGGGCTGCTCAAACTAAGCACACCCCAGACTAAACACTTCATCTTGTCTACCACCTACCAACCCACTCCTTTTATGGTCCTGCAATCTCAGCAAAACAGAGCATGTTTAGGCTAAAACTCAAGAGCCATTCTTCTCTTTTGTTAAAAAATAAAATTATCCTTTGATAATTTTATACATGTATATAACATGTTCAGGTCACACCCACTCTTACTTGCTACTAATTCTTTTAATTTTGTCTTGCTATATACCTAACAAACACACTTATTAAAAGAGGAAGTACAGCTGTCACTCAGTTTTTGGAGAGTACAGAACAACATTATCCAAGAGACTTTCTTTTCCTGACAATCCTATGGAAAATGGGACATCAGTCCAAAATACATATATTATTTCCTATCTTTGCTTTATTTTTCACATCACTTACAACCTCTTGACATATTGTGCATTTATTTGGTTGTTTTCTGTTTCTCTACACATGAGAATACTAGCTCCAGGAGAAAAGAAGTTTATCCTGTTCTGTAGTCATGGCACATAAGAACAATGCCTAGGCATACCTGTTACTCTGCACTGAGATGCTTATTTAATTAAAACTTAGGACAAGTAACTGATTTCCACGCACAGGCTTATTTCATTTTACTAATTTATTTTATTAATTAATTTGACACAGAGAAAAAGATAAAAGAGATGTAACATATTTCTGGATCATTGAAGTAAACATGTGAAAAAGTTAAGCAGAGGACTCAAACATGCAAACATTCATCTTATTCTGAACATTTTTTTTTACAGCTCTCTACTCTTCTTGTAAGAAGAGAAATTTAAATTTCTGCAAATCCTCAAGGAAGAGGCTTTGATTGACATTGAGGAAATGAGAACATCTCCCATCAGAGGGGCAAGAATGGTGAACAGACTTGCAGAAGAGGCATGGCCTGAGGCAGAGAACAGGGAATAGACAGATTAGAAAGGGTAGTTTTAGCCTTTCAACCCTGTCAGTTGTGTTCATTTCACACGACTGGCATTCAGGATAACCTCCAAAGTGTGGTAATGCCAAACACAAAGACAGATATCACAGAGAGACAAGATGAATATTCCATAGCATGTGTAATACGTCCAATGGGCTCACTGTGAGAAACCCTCATAGAGGAAACCCATACTGGGATTGTTTTTGCCTTTGTTTTTTTTATTTTTTTTGTTCCGTAGGCTCTCTTTCCTCCTCTCATTATAAGATTTTCTAAAAGAAACTTCAGCATAGAAAAGTGCCTATGTTCTTTAGAAGGTTGCTAGAGAGAACTCTGCTAGGAAAACTGGTTTTCACTTAATAGAAGCAAGCAGCATGTGTAAGCATTGCTGGGCAGCATCTCTGCAGTTGAGCCCCGATGCTGTGTTTTCTCAAAGAATTTGTGCTTGGGTAGGGATAAGCTCAGGCTCAACTCCTTATGTCCTACAGTAGAGTGAATCCGGGACCTCCTTGAACAACTGGCCAATAAAACTCTTCCAAAGGGAGCCTCAAACACTCACTTTATAGTACACAACTTTCTAATTTGTTCTCCTTTCGCTGTGATAAAACACTAACCACAACCAACTTCAGATCCTTCAGACATTATAGTCATCAACATTTAGTCCAGAATTCTAACAGACTGAATGGTATTTGAAGCCAACCTACATGAAGGGAGGTCAGTACTCTGAAAACTGAGAGCATACTGCTAGAATGGGGGCTGATTTATGTGACTGAACATATCTACAGTGCTTAGCAGTCTAGAGGAGTTCACCTCAGATGAAAGTATACAAATGTGAACAAGACAAAGTGATAAAGAAAATGTAAGAAATGTTAGACCAAGTGTCCTGGAATCCTGTGTCAGAGGAATAAAAAATTTTGAATAAGCCAACTGTGCTGTAGACTTCTCAATGATGTTCAGCTATTCCAGTTGGGACAGAACTGAGGCTCCTGCAGATTTCTAAAAAGGGTTTGAAGCCATCAAGAGCATGTATAGGTGGAGCCGAATATCATATGGATGATTTATAATCCTCTCCCCACTATCCACCCACACTTGACCTCCATGTAGAACACAGAGAAACTACACTTGGCTGTGGGGAACAAGACAGTGCTAGTTGGGGTAAATGACAATCCTATAACTCAAGCCAAGCTCAAGGACTGTCCCCGTAAGCAAGGTCACTTGAACAAAGAAGCTTTACAATCCCTCTTCCAAAATGCTGAGATCACTCTCTCATTTTTGCTACCTAGATAAGACTTACTTAATGGCTCTGAGTAGGGTGACACTGAGTTATAGAGAGCTGAAGAAGCCCCAAGAAGTGTGGGAAGAGTTGATAAAGTCCTGAGTGCGTGTGTGTTCTTAATGTGGGCACGGCCTTGTGGATGCCAATCCTGTGGGACCCCAGTGCTTCAGCCCCACAGGATTGGCAAAAGCTTTTCACAGGGCTAAGGTTCAGAAGAATTGAAAAACTTTCCTCTAGTTTGAGTGGGTATGTTGATAGTGTGTGCAAAAACTGGTGACTGTAGCTTCCTCTGTTCAGATGGTTAGAACTTGATTCCTCACTTACAGAATGTTCTTACCAAGGGGAGCTAACGCCTCCTCTGGCGCTGTCCATGGTAAAAGTGCTGAAGTTCCTGGCTTCTGTTGCACAGTACATGTAGTCTGCCAGAGCAACTACATTCCTGCCAATCCCAGCTTTTCTGTAGGTGTGTTTGCTCTTTCTTCTTTCCTTCTTCACTCCAGTTTTGTTTCCAGGACAAAGCCTCATGGGTTGTGCTTCTGTACCAGTAGTGTGACAAAATCTTAGAGTTTAAACCCACAAGTTCGGAAGAAGGTGGCAGATTCCTGAAACATTTTGACATGAGAACTCGGCAGTAAAAGGGCAACTGCCTTCTTGACAGGAGAGACTCCGGAATGCCTCATCTCATTTAGTCAATGACTTGAGTGGAGTTGGCTGTACAGGAACGATTTGAACCATCTATGAGAAATGCCCCCCAAACTGAGAGAAAGCTCATGCACCTGGCATGACAGTATCTTTAGGCAGAAGATAGAACTAAAAAGTTGTAAAAGAGGAAGACAATGGAGCTTTTTACAGTTCTGCATAGGGCATTACATAGAGTACATAGTAGGTGCTGGGAACACCAGCTGGACCTGACAAGTAGGAGCAGGGTCCAGCACACAAACTCGATGTGGTTCCTGTTTGTCCCTTAGCTCATTCTCTGGTGCCATCAATCATTCATTCCTCTCCTCCAACCTTGCCTCCTGGATAAGCTTCTTTGCATGCCTATGAAAAGTTTAAGTATGGCCTTCTTTCTGTCTGTGTAACTTAGTCGGTACCTTCAAAAAATTATAACTTTAGTTCCAGAAGGCATACCCTCATTGCTTGTTTAGGAGGATATTAGTTTGCTGTCTTTCAACTTCATGAATGGAGCAGGCCAGGAGTGTGATAACATTAAACCCAGACAACTAAGGTTTGCAAGAGCATCCACGAAAACAATCACCTTTTTAGCACAAGGACTAACACAACCTAAGTTAGATGTGGCCTAACATCATTTATCAGAATAAGTGAGGATATTTCTCCTTGACACATTTGAAATTCATCGTTTCATATGGTCTAGAAGACTGTCAAATGAACCCAATCTAAACTTATAAGACATCAGGTAAACTGAACAAAGGGTGCATAAATAAATTTACCAGTCAGATACTCAACACATACGAAGCCTTTTGCATGAAGCATTTCTATATAAGAAAAGTCATACGGTGGGATATAAAACAAAATTTATTGTGGCTTCCATATTGTTTTACTAAAGACTGTTTATCCACAAGGTGGCACCCTTGTTTAAAGCAAAATGACTCTCCATTTCTTGTGACCTCTATCAGGCATACTGTAGTTTTAAGAAGAAAATACAATGGGAGTGAGGTCCCACACATTCCTCTGTGTCTCTGTGTGTACTCACAATAGTGTCTACCTCATAAGGTCTGTAGGAGTAACAGACAATGTACGCGTATGTTGGGATAAACAGAAGAGTGAATAGGGTAAATACTGGAGCGCAGTGTTAAGTAAAGCAAGAAGAGCCCAATAGGGTTGTGATGGTGTGGTTTAGTGAGCATGTGGTCCTCAAGGAGCTCTTGGCTAGGAATGCCAGATTTAATTGAAAAACCCCGCAGATGAATATGAAAAGACTTGGCCTTTTCACAGCACAGAGAAAACTCTATTTCTTACGGCCCCTTCTTCATTAGAATTATTCTGGCATCTCAAGGCCTTGAGATTAATAGTATTGTCAGCTAGTCATTTCCAACATAGTTTTCTTCATTATGTTTAAATTAATAAGATGCATTATTTAACAGAATGTAAAGATAAATTATACATACTTACATCACCTTTATAAATGTGGCTAATTATTTGAAAAAGCAGAATACATTTTTGATAGTTTCTAACTGTAAGGGAAAGAAGCAGTTGTAGCAAATTAAAGTATAATGAAACATGAAGGTCATTATAGGTTAAAAGAAAAGCTGGATTAATTATTAAGACCTACGTAATAACCAGTATTCTTTCAAATGCGATGAAGATGGTAGATTCCATTCCTCATAGCTTTATCATGGATCTGGGATTCTCCATAATACAGCCAGCCCCATAACACGGGGGGCACATTCTCCATAACAGAGCCAGCTTCATAATACAGGGGTGGATTCTCCAAAACATGAGGGCAAAACCAAAGAGAAAACCCTGACTTTAACTACTGGCATGTGAAGATGCAAGATCTTTTAAAGAATGAATAGGGTTGATGCCGATTCTCTTTATTTTAAGGGATTGCTTTCCGCTTACACATACAGGTGCTTTGCCTGCATATGTGTCTGTTGACCATGTGCATGCCGTGCTGCCCGTGCTGCAGAGGCCAGAAGAGGGCATCATTCTCTGATGAGAATGTTTTCCCCCATCTGAGAGCCAAAACCAAACCTGGGTCCTCTGGCAAGCAGCCAGTACTCTGACTGATGAATCATTTCTTCAGCCCACTTGGCACCAATTTTCAAGTATATGGGTGACTTAACAATGTCACTACTGGGTACTGAATGGAGAGAGAAGGTGAAGCTGAATGCTTTTATTAAGTCCGTGGTGTGACTAATGAAAAAGACAGCATGCACACAGAACATTGCTGAGGGAGCTGGGGATTGAAGCTGTCTAATTTCATTAAAGATGTCAGAGAAATAAGCCCCAATGTGCAAAGGGATCATCAACACACAATCCTGTGCTCATTTGGGAAAGTCCTTGCACGAGCTGTATAAAGGATGAAGATAAAAATACATCTTTAGAGTTTGCCAAGGAGTTAGGTAAGCCATTGACATTTTCCTACCTAGCATCATCTCATAAAGAAATATATGACCAGTACTTATTTTCATAAAGTTCTGGATGGGGGAAATGGGGTACCCAGATAAAGTGCTTAGAAAGGTGACTTGACTAATTTATAGGGTAAAAAAATATTTCTATTATTAATTTCATGAAAAGCAAATGTAAATTTTATGTGGAGTGTTTCCATACTATCTGTTATCTTACAGATTTCATGTGGCCATCTCATTTATGCCATCTGCCCTTCCTGTACTACCATTTTCCACTTCTCACCTTTGCAAGTAAATATAACTACCATATGAAAATGAGGAAGCTAAAGACAAGGGAACCTACCTATTCAACAGCAAGTCTTTTCTAATCCCAGAATTCTTGGCATCTTTCTGGACACTGGAGATAACCACCGCTGCTCAAACATATACCCTTGTTACCATGGTGCTTAGAGTTTAGCTGTCAGCCCACTAGTAACTCAACTTACTAGAGGATATGCTGGTTTGGAGGAAGGTCAAGAGTTGAGTTTTGAGGTATGTTAGGTCTGTGATGTGTCATCCATATAAACAACCAGGAGACAACCACATGCATCCAGGTGCAAAAGTACAACCCCAAGACCACATCTTTCTAATCACATGCATTTATATAGCTTGCAGGCAAAGCATTAACATTTCTTGTTTTTAAATTTTAATTAATGGGCTATTTTGAAGCAAATTTTGCTTGTAGCAAAAATAACACAGAGTTCTCATATACATTTTGTCCCCACAAATGTATAAAATTTCAGTATCAACATCTTCCACAGAATGGCCCACTTGCCATAACAGATAAGATCATATTGACATATTGTTTTCTCCCAAAACCCATGGCTTTCCCTAGTGTTCATTCTGGGTGTTTCATACTCTATAGGTTCTGACAAATGTATAATGACATTGTAAGACCATACACAATAGTTTTACCATCCTAAATATCCTCTGAACTGGGCTAATTCACGGCCACCTTCCTCATCCTAACTCCTGGAAGCCACTGTTCTTTTTACTCTCTTTATGGTTTCACAGTTTTTAAAATGTCATGGAATTAGAATCCCATCATATGTAGCCCTTTTAAACTGGCTTCCTCCATTTGGCAATGTGTACCTGCATTCCCGCAAGTCTTTTCATAGCTTGGTAGCTCATTTATTCCAGCACTGAATTATCCATATTCCATCCACAGTTAAGGTATCCATTCGTTTACTATAGAAATGTAGTTTGATTGCTTCCATGTTGTATTAATTGCAAGTAAAGCACCTAGATATTTGTGTTCAGGTTTTTCTTTAGATATAAATTTTCCATTTTAAACGTAGACACTAAGGAATGAACATCCTCCCTCCCCCCTCTCTCTTTCTCTTTCTCTCTCTCTCTCACACAGAGAGAGAGAGAAAGAACAGAGAGAGAGACAGAGAGAGACAGAGAGAGACAGAGTGCTTCATTTCTTTAATAACTGCAAATTTCTCTTCTTCTTCAGGGACGCTACCACTTTGACTTCTCACCAGCCACGAATGAGTTTCTCGCATTCTCTGCCCTCATTACCTTAGTATTGTCAGGTTCTCTGTGTGAACACAGTATATTAAGAGGCAGACAACTGTCAGTCCTTGTTTTAGTTTGTCTTTGCCTAATGAAATATATGAACATCTTCCCGTATGCTTATCTGCCACCTATTTTCATTGGTGACTCATCTTGTACACCTGTGGCTACTTTTGAAAAATCCAAGTACTCTTTTTTTTTTTTTTTACAACTGAACTTTTGAGTTCTCCACATATTTCAAATGATATTCTTTTATACTTTTGTAAATATCTTATCCAAACTGCTTTGCACTTTTATTCTCTTGATACTGTCTTTTGTAGAACATAAGTTTTTAATGCCAGTGAATACAGGTTATAAAAGATCACATTTTTGTGTCTTTTGTCCGGGCTGGAGTGACGGCTCACTGGTCAGGAGTGCTTCCTCCACAATCCTGAGTCTAGCACTAATGTAACAACCCTGATGGGTGCACACTTGTGGCACATGTATACACACACACCACACACAATCAAAATCTCAAAATGTTTTAATTCTGGAATGTGCACACACACACACAGACACACACACACACACACACACATACACACACACACACAAAGCATCTCAAAATGGTTTTGTCCTAGTACAGTTCCGTACAGGAAAATGTCTCCTATATTATGAACAGGTCCTGCAAGTGCTCTAGGCTTGTCTCCTACAGTTATGAAGATCCATGCACAGATTTGACTGCAGATAGATGTCCTGTTGAATCAGCATCATTAATGAAAGAGATTTTTTTCCTCTATTACATTTTATTTCTGCTCCCATTGATGAGCCATCAGTTTTGTTGATCTTTCTGGGCTCTCCATTCTGTCCCACTGATCTCCTGATGGACTCTGGTTCATATCACACTGACATCAGGAAACTGTCCGTTGTCCAACCCTGCTCTCCTTCAATACTATTTTTGCTATTATTGGTCCTTTGCTACTTCATCTGAGTATTGTAATCAGTTTGTTTAGCTCCTATAAATATCCTTCTAAAATTTGGTTTGGATGCATTGAATCTGTAATCAAGCTATAAAGAGCTTCTTTCTTGACAACAGCTAGTCTCCCTTTCTCTGAGCAGAGACCTTCTTGTCCTCTTTCACGAGAGTTTTGAAATTTTCATTACATAGGCCTTGTATATTTTTGTTGAATTGATGCCCCTGTATTTCACTGTTGTGAGTATTGGTTTTTTAAGAATAATTCTAATATTTTAAAATAATCAAAACACCCCCAATGGTAGGGAATATGTTGTGACATGTGAAAATTATATGGAATTAAAATTTCAGTGACAACAGAAATTTTACAGACTTACAGATCAGTTTTACAGATTTATTCTGTCTCTGGCAACTTGTGAGCTACAACAGGAGGCTTAAAGTAGCAATGACATAGCCTATGAAGCCTAAATTGTGTATTGTCTGCCCTCTTAAAAAATATTTGCTGATATTTGTTGTAGGGGAAGTTGGAGGGCTGAATGTACAGTATTATAGCAAGTAAGCACGGTCTGCATGGCATTAGCAAGGAAGCTAGTTGGCCTATTCAGGCCAATTTTGATGCACGAGGGACTCCAACATGCAGGGAGAGAAGGAGAAAACAAAGACCTATAAAAGAATGAGGTATGGGTCCAGGGTGGCTGGGATTATGAGCCAAGAGTGTGCTCTGAAAACTAGGAGAAAAAGGCTTCCATGGAGACTGGCTGGCTGTAGCACTTGGAGCTAAGTGGCCGCAAGGGATAGCATTTAGATGGATTTGCCAATATCTGTGTCTTTTTTCTCAAGCTGAGGGCATGCTAAAGATAGAAGCCTTCAGACTTGAGGAGTGAAAAAATGTATAACAGATGAGTAAAACTGAGGGAAAATGGGTTTGTGGGATACATTTTGCAAATAAAAAAGTTTTTGTTTTCCTTTTAATGATTGAGTAATACAGTGTCTCTGTGTGGGATAACGCAGTAGAGAAAAAGAAATGGAGAATGGAAGGATAGCTGCAAAGATCACAGTCAGGAGGACTGAGTCAAAGACTGAGAGCCTAGGATGAACCATCAGCCCTTCAACATTCAGGGATGCGCATCTTTCACAGGGAAAGATGGAAACACACAGCACAGAAACAGACAGGAGGATGTCTAAGGACATAATGACAGGCAGACATAGCCTTCCCTGCATAATCCCCACAGGAGATGAGTTTCCGCCATTATGGATGTTGTAGGAGAGGTAGTTGGAAGCAGTATGAAAAGACAGAAGAAGCAAGAAACTTGTCAATAAATGGAGCGAGGCAGAACAGGTTAGCATTGCCTGGAAAGGATGTAGATCCACCCTAGATTTAGATCATGGATCTGATCTGAGGTAGTAACCTCCAGCAACAGTGGTGATTCTCACCACTGGATTCAGGCAGGACTCCTCAGACCGTGCTATAAGTGGGACTCCAGGCTGCTTTTCTCTCAAGTCAGTGGTTGGTTCACGATGTGTCAAAATTCTGACACATAGACTCCTTGGAAGCTGCTCCTACTCAATCACCATAGAGAAAGGACTACCTTTTCTTCCCGCCAGGCAATGAAAGTTGTGTTTTAAACTGTGTTCTGAAAATCATTTTAACTCAAATATTCAGTCTCTCATCTGAATTTGTACAGTTTGTGGGTCACGGAACTCCCATGTTTTTTTTTATTATATTCCATGTGACACACATTTCAAAATGCCACTCCTATCCCATCGTTTTAAAAATGCAGTCATATATCCATCTGTTGATGCCAATCATGGTGTGATATTTCTTTAAAAAGCATTCCATGTAATTTTCCCTTCAGTGTCCCCGTAATTCCCAGTAAGTCCTCGACACACAGTAAGAATTCGTTAAGTATTTGCTAAATTAATGAATTTCATTTGAGAGCAAAATATTAAGAAATGGTTCTTATGACATACAAAGAATATAAAATATTCAGAAATTAACGTAGCACATTCAAATTAATTTCTTCATTTGAATGTTCTTAATGGTACTCTGCTCAAATGGAATACTTGCAAAATAAATCTTTTGACAAGCTCTATTTGAGGGCTGTGGAAACAGCTCGGCGGAAAAGCATTTAACTAGCATGTGCAAAATCCTGGGCTCAATCTCCAGTATTGGGAAAAATAGCTAGGCGCCTATGCATTATACTATTTATCAGAAAAAACATATATGGCTATCATGTTGTCTAAAAAAATTAGAATTACAAAACACATATACCGACTACCTTGTACAAATATTAAATGTCTCCAGCAGAGGGCTCACGGACTCCATTTTTAGGGAAAAGTTTCAAAACTCATTATCTAACCATAGCCTTCCTTGATAAAACTCTTTGAGGAGGCAGCTATGCTCTTCCACTGGTCAAGTTATCTCATATCTCTGAGTCCACTTAAAAATAACAAAAGGAAAGGAAAGGAATTGCAGGAAAGCATCACTAGTACCCAGCACTTGCAGATAAGCATATTTGACTAATTCCAAGAACGACTTGTTTTTATTTGTTCAATTGTATTTTAAGGCAGGCGCTCACTATGAAGCTCAGACTACCCTCGAATGAACTGATCTTGAAGGTGTGATCCTCCTGTGTCACCTCTGGAGAGCTGATATTACAGGCAGGCACAATTCTAATCCAGTTTATGCAACTACTTAAATTTCAGGAACAACAAAAAATAAATATCAGGAACATAAAAGTCAGAGAAGACAGAAAATTGAAAGCAATATGAGGCCAGAGACGAATATAAATAAATAATGCTATAAATAACATAATAAATAATCCAACACACACAATCTCCATGTTTCACATGCAATCTCCATGTTAGTACTATTACACATGGGCCTCAAAAACAACAAGAGGACTGAGGAGATGGAGCAGTGAGTAGTTACAGTGCTTTTTGTAGGAACCTGAGGTCCTGAGCTTACATCTCAAGCATCTGTGTATAGGATGGTGTGGCCATATACATATAACCACAGCAACTGGGGCAGAATCTTCCCCATCCTTGAAAAGAATAGGGAGTTTGCTGGGGGAAAAGTCTTGGTAATTGGTGAGCTCCATGTTCATGGGGAGACTGTTTAAAAAACAAATTTTTATGCACAATGGTAGAGGAAGATACTGTCCTCCACATGTTCAGGCACACATACATCCACCCTATATACACATACACACACTAAGCCAGAAATACAACGATGTACCCTTAAATGGTGAAAACACTAAAAACAATTCTAATTCCTACAGACCCAGAGATCTACAGCATGTTTTCCTACAGATATTAAGGTCTAGAATATGTTTCTTGGTAATACTTTGAATAACATCAGAAGGAAAAAAAGTAAAACATAAAAATACTGTTTAAAACCCAAGCGTTCTTTTCTGATTTTATGGTTGATCTCAGTATAAAATCCAAAATACAACCAGTGTTTCTTAAAGGAGTCAGTGTCCCAATCTAGGGGACAAGTGAGAAACTCACATAGACATCTCCAGTCATCCAAAAAGGAGGCCAGATGTCAGGTAATATAAAGAGCAGTCATCAAGAATGTCCCTACAGCTGTAAGCCTAAATGCCCTGCAGTAATGCACATGTAAGGGTTTTATTTTTAAAGATGAAAATTCAACACTTAATTGTCTACCATATATAACCACATTTTTGCTGTTTTACTGTGTGATCAGACATTCAGTTTTCCAGTGCTATGGTGGTAAAATGATCCTTTAATGTATTTTTCTTGGAGTTACTCACTATTTTATAACAGTGCCAAGAATATGCTCCAGGGTATGTGTGTTGTGAGTAAAACATTCATGATTAAGTAAGCTGTCCCAGTCATGGCAAGTCACCTATACATGTAGACAAGTGAGTATTACCCCATCTCTGAGAATAATTAGCCCCAGTATGTATGTATTGACATTATTTAAATATAAAATTATTTCATTGTAGTCACCCTTTACATATAGTCGTATCATTTTATTGGGACTTAGAGTAACTTACGTAAGTCTGTTAAAAAGTAGTCACATCCTATAGCCAGGCAGGACTGACCCCCAGTGGGAGACCAACCCACCCACAAAACTTTCAACCAAAATGTCTATCTACAAGAAATTCAAGGACAAAAATAGAGCAGAGATTGAGGGGTTGGCCAACTAGTAACTGGCCCTACTTGAGACCCATCCCATAGGCATGCACCAATCCCTGAAACTATTAATGATGCTCTGTAATTCTTGTAGACAGGAACATAGCATAACTGTCTTCTGAGAGGCTCCACTCAGCAGCTGACTAAAACAGATATAGACGCCCACAGCCAAACATTGGATGGAGCTAGGAAGTCTTATGGAGGAGCTGGGGGAAAGATTGAGGAACCCAAACAGGATAGGAACTCCACCAAAAGACCAACAGAGTCAACTTACCTGGACTCTTGGGAGACTCTCAGAGACTAACCACTAGCCGAAGAGCATATACAGGCTTGACCTAAGTCCCCACACATATGTGGCAGATGTGTAACTTGGTCTTCATGTGGGTCCCAAACAATTGGATCAGGGGCTATCCTAAAACTGTTGCCTGTCTATGGACCCTGTTCCCCTAACTAGACACCTTGTCTGGATTCATTCAGAGGAAGCACCTAGCCCTGCAGAGACTTGATGCAGCAGGGTGCGGGAATACCCAGGGTGGTCTCCATTCTCTGGGTAGAGAAGGGGAGGGGGAATAGAGGGAGGGACTATGTGAGGGGAACATATGGATATAATATGAATAAATTAGGGGAGAAAACAAAAACAAAACAAACAAAAATGAATTTCATTTCAAGATAGTAAAGACATCTTCATATTAAATCCTGATAGAGGAGGCTGGGAATTGAAAATCTGGATAAAAAGACCACATTATCTCCTAAGAAACCTTCCTGTTTATATTTTTCTCTTCATGAGTGTTTCAAAAGAGTTATACTGCCACAGGCTAGATGGCACTCATCTTTTCTTTCTGAACAAAGAAAAGTTCAGGTACTTTAATAAACTGACATCTCTTAATGAAAACAAAGACATTACCAAAATGAGTCATGAAATGAATAGCTACTCTCTACTCATGTAGTTTCAGCAAAGATCCCGGGTACAGCCACAACTCAGAAATTCCAATGACCAAGAAAGATCATTGTTTAGAAATGTGGGGTACTATCTACCCACTGTGGTGTAGATGCGTACTTAAGACACAGGAGACAACTGAATGTCCTGCTGAAACAGTCAACAGGAGTACGTGTCCTCAAGTACAAGCTCACCCCAAATAGGCAGGTTTATCTACTTTTATGAGTTGCTAGATGCCAAAATATTTCTATGCATGATGATGTCAGCAAGAAAAACAATGGTTGTTTCCTCTCCTACTACTGACAATAAGCCATCAAGAAGAGCAAGAGGAAGACTTGCATTCGGGTTCCCTGTGCTGAGAGTTGGGACAGGAGCTACAGAGAGCTGCAAAAACAGTCAAGAGAAGAAAGGCAACAAACCCAGATCATGGAATAAAGAACGATTAGAAACGCTGTGGGCCTCACCCATACTGCTCATGAAATATGGTCTCAGATCCTGGGAGCCTCTCACTTCCAGTAGTGAGTGCATTCAGAATCAGAGCACAAGCACCTTGGCTTCCAATGGGCTCTTGGAGCATACTGAGGCTCAGAAGGACTACAGATGTCTTGGACACATTCAGTTCCATTTCCTTTTTATTAAATGACTTGAGTTTAACGATTTCTCAATAACTGTGCCTAAAATATGATTTTATTGCTCAAGGGATTTTTAATATTTAACTGCTGGAAGATTTTGAGCCCTGCACACCATTCTTTCTTGCGTCTTCATATCAGGGCAAAAGTTAAAGGGAGCTTTGAAGTCCTTCTAAAGTGCACAGGCCTCTGTCTACTCAGTCTATGTCTTCTCTCAAACAAAAGACAACGTTCTCCCAAGTCACTTTTGTGCCTCCTTCAGTAAGTCCCATGAACTGTAAACTTTTCAAAAACCTGGCCTTCTGTGTGTTATTGTTATTATAAACATCTAAATCAAATTCAGGGGTGGAGGGAAATACTGTTTTATTTGAATGGCTCTAAGATGATGTTTAAATTTAAATAACCCTATTCCTATGTCACCCCAATCTCCTTTGCCTTCTTCTCCTGCAGCGGGTAAAACTGGTGAAGGCAGTGGTGGTAGGCCTTCAGGCTGAAGTTCTTGCAGACAGGTAGGTGGAAGGGCTTACATTGCAACAAGTAAGATGGGCCCAGGCAGTCCTGGGTTCTTCTGAGGGCTTTGAGCCAGCTCGGGCAGAAAAGAAGAGCAAAGATCAGACATAGGAGTCTAGCCGGGACTGAAAGAGCTCACTTTGTAGTTTGTCCCAGCGGGTACAGAGGATTCTTCACAACAAACTGCAAATACAGCACTCTGTAGATACGGTGTAGAACATCTCGGATAGGGCCCACACCCAAGTCAGTATTCACCCTTCATCTCTTTATATCACTCAGTAGGAAACCTCGCCCTTTACTGGCTAGAATTCATAGTGCTGGAAGGTGCTATATATGCTACTACATAAGAAAAGTAATTATTAGTCTCACCTCACTACAGATCCTCTGAACTACAAAACCTACCCAACTGTTAGATATACCCACTTGTATTAGTGGCACAAATAGTATAATAGTAACCAGAAGCCTTTTGAAGTGAATTTTAGGTCCACTCTATAGGATGGAACCCATACTTGATATTGTTAATGAGGCGAAGAACCTGAGACTCAGGTCATAGGCTTAGGGGAAATCTACTACTATAATTCTGTCAAATAAACAGAGCAATTAAATGACTCCTGGTGACACATGTCTATACTCACAGATCAATGCACTGCTCAACCCCATCAGAGAATGAACATAGGAAACTAACTATTGGATAGCATGCAGAAAATAAGAAACTCTGAAATGCCCAGCCCTAAATATTACAACCATCCCATCAAGTCTGAGGAATTGATACAGAAGAGGTGTCAACAACATTGTAAGAGCCAGAGGTAGTGAACGATTTTGAGAAATAGCATCTAAAGGTACAAGAGGGCAGAAGTACAAAATCACACGTGGACTGACAAATGTTGTGACAGCATGCACAGTGTCTATATAATCTCAGCCTAAACAAAATCCCATCATGGAGTTGGGAAGTAAAGATGAAGCCCCACCACTGCCAACAAAGATAATGAAAACTGATAGCTGCAGGGAGGAGAATTAGTATTCTTCAACGAAGTGACACTGGATATATCAATTACACACCAGGGCAGGCTCCATGGTTACGAGTAATTGGCCACACAACTTTCCTTTCCTTTCTTCTTTTTCTTTTCTTTCTTTTCTCTGTCTCTCTCTTTCTCTCTGTCTCTTCCTTCCTTCCTTCCTTCCTTCCTTCCTTCCTTCCTTTCTTCCTTCCTTCCTTCCCTCTTTCCTTCCCTCCTTCCCTCCCTCCTTCCTCCCTCCCTTCCTTCCTTTCTTTTTAAGAAAGAACATAAAGGTAGGTCGATAGAGGGTCTGGGAGAAGTTGGGGAAAGGGAGGAAATCTAATAAAATATGTCATACAAAATTCTCAAAAAATAAAACATTATTATAAAACATAAATTAATCTAAAAGATTAAAAAATGTTAAAATAATTATGGAAAATTAGAAAAAATATTTAATAAAAATCAGCATATACGTTCTGCTACTGGGCTGCCATCTATCTGATCCCTGAAGTGTACTGTAGTGAGAAATTTGGCTTCTTGAAAAAACACAGAAATATTAAAGAATACGTTTTCATTTTAATCCCAGGTGTGGGATATGGTGCTGCTTCAGATTGTCCCAGCAACTGACTTTGATTTTCCTTGTGCAGGGGTATGATTTTGGCAACTGCAGATAGTTTCTGTGATTGTGTGATATTTGGAATTCTGGGGAATTTTCAGAGGGTGTGTAAATGCTAGGGCCACAAAAGGCATGGGGACTTTGTTGGTTGTTGGTTGGTTGCTGTTTTTTAAGTAGTTATGAGCAAAGAAGAAAGGAAGGGAAGGAGGAGGAGGAGGAGGAGGAAAAGGAGGAGGAGAAATGAGCTATCCTGACTGTAAGATCAAATTTGCACCAAGGAAGTAGATAGCCCTAATCAGCAGGAAGCAGTCTAATGGTAACATAGACTCCTTTCCCCTCTATCCTTTTATTCTCTCCTATCTGTGTTAGGGAGTTGAAAGGGTAGAAAAGGCATGGAGAGGGGAGGAAGAAAGAAGAACCTCCAAAAGTAGTAAACACCACTGCAGTATACCCCTAGTTCATCTGAAGACATTCCAGACATTAATGCATTGAAGGAGTGGCTTTACCGTTCTTGAAGTGTAAAGGACAAGGTGGCAAGGACATTCTGACAGGAACACACATGTGGATTTAGTAAGGGAGATGATGGTTATGAAACAGCAACTCCTTCTACAGCTCTTGTGTGCAATGCCATTTCCTCTGTAGCAGCTCCTCTCCATGAGGAACAGGCAGACATTGGGCACGTGCACACACAGGCACACGCACACGCACAAGCACACACATGGACGCATGAGATCAGGCCTTTAACTTATTTTTATTATTTCTGAACAGCAAAAAAGCCAAGCTCTACTACTTTACTTGACATTGGGAAACAACAAAAATCCCATTGGCGGTGAGCATCTAAAGCCACTGGAGAGGCTTTTGTAGGGAGCGGACATAGTCTATGAAGCATGACTGAATGTGCAAGGACTTCACTCAAGCTCAGGAATTTTACTATTCCACTTTTTCCTTCAATAATAAAAGGGAAACATCTTCCCAGAAGCAAACAACATCTATTTTTAAAAGAGTCAAGAAAGAAAAAGGAAGTGACTGATAGAACTCAGAATTTCTCTCTATGGCACTTTTCTTAAGTCTCCATGTAGAAAAATCCAATTATGTGGAGAAACACTTGACAAGAATTAGGTGAGGAGAAAATTACTTTCTTTTTCAAAATTAAAAATATTGTCCTTTAGAATGTAGATTTCAGGCTGTACCCTGCAGATCCTGAGACACAGCTGAAAAGACTTGAGGACCTTCTATCCTGCAGGCTTCTACAGATATTGTCAGATGAATACAGGGTCTTGAAATTAAAATACTAAACAACTATTAAATAATTTTAATGCTGATCCCAATAGGCGCTCTTTGGCAAATTTTCCTCTAGAATTGTTTTATGTGCTACAGGCAGGGGAGGCTCATAAATAAATCTGATGGAGACTTTTTCCATACAAAGTGACACATTTACCCCTGAAGGAATCATCCATGGGAAGGCAGTTCCAATTAAGATTGCTGTCACTTTGCTGCCTGGGTGGATGCTCAAGCCTCTAGAGAAAAGTAGTCTGTTGTGGAGAATAAATACAGTTTCAGTCAAAATAAAGTGCTACATATATGTCCCAGAAGGCTTCCTGTTCAGTATGCCATCTATGGTGGTGTTTAGAAGTGACTACAGGGCAGGAACTGTCATCAATATCTTGCAAATGTTTGAGTAAGGTTACACACACACACATACACACACACACTCACACACACTCATGTGAACTTATAAAAAATCAAGTAAAAAGCAGGGGAAAAAATCCCTCAATTTCTGAGAACATAAAAACTAAGAGAGAATTTCCTTTGATTTCTCAACTCTCACTTATGTGAATAGTTTTATATGATTGCTGATATATACTATTCATCATTCGTGAGACTATCACATTTTTAAAAATTATTTCTAAAAAGGCTTACAAATGCAAAGAGTTACAAAAATATTTCCTATTGCATATAGCACTAAACATTCTCTAGATCAGAGAAAGGCAATTAGAATGTGAATCTCTAAAGACACATTCTTTCCTGAATTCATAAAGCCAGGGCCAAAGTTCACAGCCACTGAAGAGAACAAGGTGATTCCAATACTACTTTTCTTCTTCAGATGATTATACCACTGGCTCATAGCTGACAAAGCTAGCAATATTTGGACATGGACTGGCTTAAAGAAGACTCCAGGTGTCACTATTGTTTGACACATTGTTTCTCCTTCCACTTGGGGCTTTTGGAGCTTCTCTCTCAGGTTACAGGTGATGCAGCAGGAAACAGAGCTCTCTGGAAATAAAAACAGAACCAATCACCCTGCACACAGTGTATCCATGACATTACTTGTCACACCCTGCTGACATCACAGCCAGAATGCTCAACAGGTATCCTATGGCCCTGATTTCCACTTGCTTGCATGTTGGCACTAAGTGACTCAGTTCGTAGAGGTTATTCTAGAGCAATTATGTTAGCTGTCTTACTTCTCAGCATTCTTTCCATCATAAACTAGTCTCTGTGTCACATGTTCTTCACTGTCTAGATGGAGGTTTTTGTCTGTCTGTCTGTCTGTCTGTCTGTCCGTCTGTCTGTCTGTCTGTCTGTCAATAATACCTGCCTGTTTCTGTGAGTGAGCACTTTTCTATATGAGAATGAGGTGCAGTATCCCCTGTGTCTGTCTCTTCTTTCTCATGTCTCTTGTATCCCAGACTGGCCTGCAATACGAGGAAGTAAGAAGGAGGAGGCCAACAAACAGGAACTATCTTCTTGCATCCCAGGAGAAGTAAAAGCCAGTGCTTTCTTGGGATCATTCTTCCTTTTTCTAAGGTAGATCGTTCCTGTGACAGTTTCCAGAACAAGGCCTGTTACCTCTGCCCCACGGCTCTTCTCTGCTGCAGTCTCAGCAGCTGTTTGTGGCTGTGCAATGACACCACAAGGACCACAATGCATCCTGAGCCTTGCTCAAGCAATTTGTGAGCAGCGTGAAGACAAAGGAGGAACACTTTGCCAATGTGTGCAAAGACAAGTGTATGTGTGTGAGCCACGCATTTGTGAAGACATAGGAAGAGAGTGAGCACGTGTTCAGAGGAACTATTAGCACTGGGGGAATTTTGACTTTTCTCCAACACTTCCTGGATGAAATGTGTAGGATGATTTTGAGAAGGCTGTACTCAGAACTGTGTGTAGGAGGAACACACACACTCTGTTGCACTTAGCAGTATTCATTCATCACTCCCACACTGTACTCCAAACTTCTTTCCAAGACAGCAGCAATTGTCAGACACTTAAAATACCTTCATTTTATACTATGCTTACTACAACCGGCTAAACTTATAATCGACAGTCAGCACACAGTGCATGTGCGTGTGTGTGTGTGTGTGTGTGTGTGTGTGTGTGTGTGTGTGTGTCCATGCATGTGTGTGTTCCTACACAGCTATAAAGTATATATATGTACATACACTTTGCATATGGTATATACTATATATGTTCATATATAGTGCATATATGATCTATATACATATAATGATTAAAAAACATCACTGAAAGTCAATAATGATCCATCCCAATGAAGAAACTGAAAAGCCATGCTTTCACTGATACTACCACATGCCAGATTCTTCTATGCTTGACTCTAATTTCAACTCCACAGCATGAAAAGTCATCTTTGCATGTTTCTTGGATATACTAGAATGCATTGGTTTGCCATCATCTGTATCCCAGTCTCAAGAAAAATGCATTACAAAGTCATTTTTTGAAACCAGGACTCACTATGTAACCATAAGTGGCCTGGAATTTGCAATGTAGATCAGGCTAACCTCAAATTCACAGATATTCACCTGTCTCTGCCTTTGGGGCCTGGAGATTAAAGGTGTTAGCCACCATACCTGACTACACATTCATTTTGATTTTAAGAAGCCAAAGTTTCTTGGATGCTATAAGAAATGCTACCTCATCTTCCAGTTTGTAGCAGAGCAATGGCATACAGGGAACAAGAATGAAAACTCAAACCTTATGGGCAAAGGAGGCATCCACAACCCCTTACCTCTGTCCCCCAAAGTGGAGTAGTTTTCAAACCTCTCCAAGTACTTCTGTGGCTCTTTAAACAAGATGCTAACAAACATGCCATGTCTCTTTCTTGATGGCATTCAGAAAAAATAAAACAGACCCGGAATTAGGAAGAAATTTGAACAACTAGGTAAAAATACCCAGGTGAATGATTTTAGTCAGTTCATTGTACCTCCTTGATCTTGGCTTGGTTTGCTTTGGTTTTTCTGAGACAGGCTCTCTCTAGTCCTGCTATCCTGGAGTTTACTATGTAGACCAGGCTATTCTAGCACTCCAGAGATTCTCCTGCCTCCACCTGAAATTCAAGGCTTATGCCCAGCAGATTTTGCTGCCTTCCAAGAGAGGTCACCGCATTCCTCAAGGTTGTTTTACAAATTAGGTCATAGAGAACCCATAGAGCACCCAGCACTGTGCCCTCACTTCTTCACAGTGTTCCTTGAGACAGATGCTCCTTCCTGCCCTGTCAGGACACAATCTGAACAGCCAAGCTGATGCTATGTGCCCAAGCTGCAGTATCTCTCTGTAATTTTCTCTCTGTAATCTCTCAAAGAATTTGAGGAGAACACAGGTAAACAAGTAGAAGCCCTTAAAGAGGAAACACAAAAATCCCTTAAAGAATTACAAGAAAACACAACCAAACAGGTGAAGGAATTGAACAAAACCATCCAAAACATAAAAATAGAAGTAGAAACAATAAATAAATCACAAAGGGTGACTACCCTGGAGATAGGAAACCTAGGAAAGAAATCAGGAGTTATAGATGTAAGCATCACCAGCAGAATACAAGAGATAGAAGAGAGAATCTCAGGTGCAGAAGATGTCATAGAAAATATTGACACAACTATCAAAGACAACGCAAAATGCAAAATGTTCTTAACACAAAACATCCAGGAAATCTAGGACACAATGAGAAGACCAAACCTAAGGATAATAGCTATAGATGAGAGTAAAGATTCCCAACTTAAAGAGCCAACTATCTTCAACAAAATTATAGAAGAAAACTTCCCTAATCTAAAGAACAAGATGCCCATAAACATACAAGAAGCCTATAGAAGGCCAAATAGATTAGATCAGAAAAAAAAATACCTCTCGTCACATAATAATCAAAACACCAAGTGCACAAAACAAACAAAGAATATTAAATGCAGTAAGGGAAAAAGGCTAAGTAACATATAAAGACAGACCTATCAGAATTACACCAGACTTCTCACCAGACCCTAGAAGATGCTGGACAGATGTCATACAGACCCTATGAGAACACAAATGCTACCCCAGGCTACCATACCCAGCAAAACTCTCAATTACCATAGATGGAGAAACCAAGATATTCCACGACAAAACCAAATTTACACAATAACTTTCTACAAACCCAGCATTACAAAGGAAAACAGCAGGAAAGCTCAAATACAAGAAGGGAAATTATACCCTAGAAAGAGCAGGAAAGTAATCCTCTTCCAACAAATCCAAAAGAAGATAGCCACAAAAAGATTATTTTACCTCTAATAACAAAAATAACAGGAAGCAACAATCACATTTCTTAATATCTCTTAACACCAATGGACTCAATTCCCCAATTAAAAGACATAGGCTAATGGACTGGATATGTAAACAGGACTCAGCATTTTGCTGCATACAGGAAACCTACCTCAGTGACAAAGACAGATTCTACCTTAGAGTAAAAGGCTAGAAAACAATTTTTTCAAGCAAATGGTCCTAAGAAATAAGCTGGAGTAGCCATTCTAAAATCTCCAGCCTGAGAACACAAAGGGAGGGACTCATGGCTCCACCTGTATAGATAGTTGAGGGTAGCCTTGCCAGGCATCAGTGGAAGTGGACAGCCTTGGTACCTGAAAATTTGGATTCCCTAGTGTTGGAGAATTTTGAGGGCAGGGAAGTGGGAATGGGAGGATGGTGGGAGCCCTCCCTCATAGAAGCTCCCAGAATTATATAGATTAGACAAGACAGAGGCAGGCCACCAAAAGACTAGATTCCAGAATTCAAACAAAAAATTATCTTGATACTAAAATTTGTTGTGAGAATTGTATATTGCAGAATAGACAGCCTTGATGTATCTACTCATCAAGCAAGCTGAGCAGACCTCCTTGAACCTCTGATGTCCTGGAATTCCAGCTGGATGCAGTGAAGACACAGTGTCAGAGGCTTAACAATTTACTCTTCCCCCAGCCTCTCTTCTAATATCTCAATGCTCATAATCAGCTTGGAAGAAGTTAATGAAGAGTCAGCACCCCTGCCGGGCAGTGGTGGCACACACCTTTAATCTCAGCACTTGGGAGGCAGGGGCAGGCGGATTTCTGCCTTCGAGGCCAGCCTGGTCTACAGAGTGAATTCCAGGACAGCCAGGGCTACACAGAGAAACCCTGACTTTGAAAAACAAAACAAAGCAAAAAACCAAAAAACCAAACAAACAAAAAAAGAAGAGTCAGCACCCCTATTCCCTGGGCTTGGGGATTGAAGTGCTTAATATTGGGCTGTCTTTCTAGGGAAAAGTAATGGTTTTTTGCAACAGGAAGGATTAGCTAGGATTTATTGCATAGCCACAACCTATTGGTAGAAATATGCATAATTGTTATTAAGATGAAGTTATAATTTCTTAAATGGTACAAAATTTACTTTGATTTCAAGTTTAAGGTTTTCATTGGTACGAGCTTCTTATCAATATAAAAGTGAGATGAATATTGTTACTCTCATAAACATTGTGCCTATATAACACATTTAGGAATACAAGGCTTAGACCCAGTCTTTCTTTAACTTTTTTAACTGATTTGAGATGGTTAGCCTGTGAGTTAAGGGACTATAGCAAATTCAGGGCTTTGAGTTTACTGTTAGGGTGTTTTCTATATTTTATTTAGAAATAGCTGAGAGGAGTTAACAGACAACAGTCCAGATTGCCTTACATAGATAGTTGGTTTTCAAAACGTCAGAAGTCCACAGAATTGATGTTACAAACATTTCTGTATTAATATTCATTTTGATTAGAGACCTGTCTGCTTCTGACAGCTTCCTGTCTTGGATTCTAAGAAGAAATTGAGCATCTTTGGAGTTACTCCAGTTGTGGTGAGACAGCCACCAGGTAATAATTACCTCTTTTCATCTACAGACAAATTACTGTCTAGAAAAGGACACACTTGCAGAAGAGTCGACTGATTATATCTGCCAAGACAGATTAATCAGCCCTTAATAATTCTGCATCACTAGGTCTGTCAGATGATCCTGGGTCAGATGGCTGAAGATCGGATGCTCCAACCTTTTGTAGTATAGGGACTGTCCAGGTGTTCAGCGGTCTCTATAACTTGGCTAAGTTTTAGAAGCTATGCTTTGTGCTTCCCATAATTTCAGTTAACTCAGTGATTCTGGATTTCTGATGGGGTTGAAAACTTATAGTCTCATAGCCAATCCTGGCTATTTACTTTGAGAGAAAAGATTTGAGAGGATGGTTTTCAGCTGACATTCATTCTAAAGACAAGAAAAATAGCCAGGTTCAGAACTAAGTCTTTTAGTTAGGAGAGATGACAGAGGTTCTGTTTAGTCAACAAAATGATGGACCAGGTGGGTATTAGGTCTATCTTGTACGTTACTGACACAAATTGTTATAGTTATGCTCTAACTGTATTTTGAGAGAAAAGCTTTATTTTAACAGGAAGGGTGATATGTAGGAGGAGCTAAGGTGGAAGGAGTAAGGAGAGGAGGAGCTAGGTGACGAGAGAGGGGGCGGGGACATGGAGGTGGATGTTCACATGTTTCTGCCAGTCAAAGATAGTTGATATATCTAGGTTGGGTATTGGGTTACACTTCTGATTGATACTGAGCACTACCAAACGTATAAAACCTTTGGTTAACATTAAAAAATTGTATTAAAGCAAAAAGGAGATGGGGGCATGGAATAGGGGTTTTCTAGGGAGGGGAAATGGGGAAAGGGGATCGCATCTGAAATGTAAATAAAATATCCAATAAAAAATAAATTAAAAAAAATACCCATCTCTTTAAAACTCCCAAGTGTCTCAGTTATGGGCTCCTGTAAACTAAAAAAATCACTTACACACTTGCTTCCAAAAGAGAAAAACCAGAGCACAGTAGCAATCAGAGCAAAGCAAAACGGAACACAAGTAGCGTACCCCAGTGACCAAGATCTTGAACTCACTCAGTATCTTCTGAGCTCTGAAGAGCTTGAATAGCTACCCTACTCTGGCTCTGTACCCACAGCACACACAAGAGGCAGGCTCCACTTCATACCTGCCATTGTCCTTGTTGGTCAGCTCACAGTACTGCCATCTTAAATATGCAGGAGTATTAACTACAACTGAGATGATGCCCTCATCTAGTCAGCTGCACCTGAAGAATCAGTTGTAACTGACAAGAGACCAGAATCACTAAAGTAAAACCTTTCCTTTGCAAGGACAATGGAAGATGGTCTGCTGGGGCTCAAGAATCTACTGTGATTAAAAAGAGACCAGCATCTTTGAAGTGTAGTTTTTTGGGAAATGCTTCCTCATAGAAGCTGTGTTTTAGAAGCAGCTCTATCTCATGCTGAATAACTTGCTATTCTAAGAGTCACTCAGGTGTACTGGCTTTTAAGGCATAAAGCAATTATGGAAAGCTGTTGGGACATATCACTGTGTGACAGGACTGGAGTCCCTAAAGAGAGTCCAGAGGAGGATATTGGTGAAAAGTGCAGCCCAGTTGCAGCAGGAAACCCCAGAATACTGGAGACACCAATACCATGGAGCACCATCCAGAAATAACAGCAGCCATGGAACGGAGCTGGCCTAAGCCTACTAAACAAGCTATGTATGCTGTGGCAATCCCTTCAGAGGAACCCAGAAAACCGAGAATCCCAGAAGTTTGACACTGAGATTTATACTGCTGGACTTTTGTTTTGCTTTATTCAGATTGTGACTGTGCCCTGGTTCTTCCCTCTTGGAGTAATAAAGTATGTCTTATTGTTTTTACAAAATGCCATTGTTGAGAGTCTTGGAAATATTGAAAAGATTTTGGAGATTTAGAAACTGGATTTTAAAAACACTGTGCTTTTAAAAGAGACTGGATATCTTAAAGATGTTGAATTTTTAAATTGTTTGAATATAAATACTCTAGGGCCTTTAAGTTTGTAATGTTTTACACTGATATTTATCAATATGAGATCTTAGGAATAAACTAAAAGTGAAAGGTTATAGTTAAATAGTGCATGTCAAGCTGACAACAGACCAATTATGCTCACTAATTTAATGCCGGCTTAACACAAGTACTGTCATCTATGAGGAGAAAACTATGATTAAATAACTTTATAACATCAGGCTGTAGACAAGCAGTGTATAGGGCATTTTTCTTAATGAGTGGTTGATGGAGGAGGGCCTCAGCCCATTGTGGGTGGAGCCACTACTCAGCAGGCCCTGAGTTGGCTGAATAAGCCATGACAATGTGCCAGTAAGCAGCATTCTTCCATGGCCTTTGCATCAGCTCCCACCTTCAGGTTCCTACCCTACTTGAGTTCTCAGCCTGACGGCCTCCTGTGATGAACTGTGTTGTAAAACTTTTCCTCCTCAACCTGCTTTTAGTCATGGTGTTTCAGCACACCAATAATAACCCTAACTAAAAATTTCAATTTTGTTCTTTGAGGCTATGGGTCGTGTTTGTTCTACCACTGGGCTATAACTCTTGCCCTGTTTGACTCTTAATTTTTAGACAGTAAAGTCATAATTGGGTCACTGAGCTTAAGTGATAAGTAGAATTCAACTAACTGCAATTCTTTCCTTATGACAGTGCTTTGGATCATGAAAAACCAATCTTCACAACCACATAGTTTGGATTAAAATGCTTTGTTTCTGGATAACACTAAAAATCAAATGACTTTACTCATTTGTCTGTTACGTCAGTTATAAAATTAAGCAGATGTGACTTTTTTAATTATTAAAATGAGCATAATATCCAGCAACTAAACCATATCCACTGAAGGTAAGAATGTTTGGTAGAGCACAGTTAATAAGCAAAGCTGCTTGTATCACCTTTGGCACCGTACCTGTCCTGTGTATGCAAACTCCAGAGCCTGCTTTAAGCCCAGGCTGGTCACACCACGTAAATTTACTTCATCGGCTCCACTTTCCACCATACAAAGACTGAACATTGCCTGAAATGACAAAGTCAAAAAGAAAAGCCTGAATTATGGGATCTAAAAAGCAAGAGAGAAAGACAAGGTTCTAGAGAAACTAGGAAAAAAATAGAGCTTTTCCGTTGAAATGAAATTTTGGTTTCTGAAATACTTCCACAAAGCTTCATTTGCACAAGCCTCTGCACCCATCTGATAGCTAAACAATTTTAGTAAACACACACACAAATACACACATACACACACACACACAGACACACACACCATGTGTCTCTCAGCACACTCATCCAGCTAACAGTGTTCAGGTTCACCGAATTCATTTCTCTATCTGGGACGAAAATCACATGAGGTGGAGCCATACTGAACATTCTGCCCAATGGATGTGAAGAGTCAAGTCTCTTCTGATGCCTTTGTCTTTATAATCTTGCTTCTCTACTTACATTGAATAATCCTTGCCTTGTTCTGTTTCAGTTGCCAACAGCCAAGCTCTGTTTGACACCTTAAATGCAAAATACCAAAAATGAACCACACGTCATACATGATCAATTCTATTCCATTGATCTTTTTGCCTGTCTTTGTACCAATACCATGAAGTTTTTTTTTTTTTTATCACTATTGCTTTGTAATACAGCTTTAGGTTAGGGATGGAAGACCACATGAAGCTCTTGAAAGAAGACCAAAGTGTGGGTGCTTCAGTGGGTTATTTCTTAGAAGTAACAAAATGGTGACAACGTGTGGGACAGAAACTGAAGGAGGGGCCATCCACAGACTGCTTCACCTAGGTATCCATCCCATGTGCAGTCACCAAAGGCAAACACTGATGTGGATGCCAGGAAGTGCATGCTGACAGGAGCCTGATATAGCTGTCTCCTTAGAGGTCTGCCAGAGCCTGAAATATACCGAGGTGGATGCTCACAGCTAACCATTGAACTGATCAAGGGATTCCCAATGGAGAAGTTGGATAGAGGTCTGAAAGAGCTGAAGGGGTTTGTGGCCCCATGGGGAGAGCAACAATACCAACCAACCAGAGTTCCCAGGGTCTAAACCACCAGTCTCAGGGCACATACGGAGGAACCCATGACTCCAGGTATATATGTAGGGGAGGATGGCCTTGTCAGGCAAAGGTGAGAGAGGAAATCCATGATTCTGTGAAGGCTGGATGCCCCAGTGTGGAAGAATTTGAGGGCGGGGAGGTGGGAGTGTGTGGATGGGTGGGGGCACATCATCATAGAAGTAGGAGAAGAGGGATGGGATAGGGGGTTTCTGGTAGACATACCTATCAAGATTCCAGAAGAATTTTCCTACCATGCAACACATAGCCACCACTCTTTCCTAAGAACCAGAGGGAAAACAGATATGAAGGAACAGAATGAAACATCCAACAAACACAAGACCAGATATTGGCACCTAGAATCACAGTTTTCCCATACCCATATGCCTAGACTCAAGCATAAAAACATGATCCACAACAGTCAGGAAAACGTGTATTTACTAGAGCCTAGCAACGTATACCACAGCAGGCCTTGAGTATTGCAACATAGCTGAAGCACAAGGCAAAGACCAGAAAGTTGCCTTTATGAAAATAACAGAGCTCCTTGAATAGAAAATGAATATATCTCTTAAAGAAACCAATCAAAACGTGAACAGTGGAGGAAACCAATAAAACCACTCAAGAACTGAAAGTGGAAATAAAATCAATAAAGAAGATCCAAACTGATGGAAATCTGGAAATGACAGATTTAGGAACTTAAACAAGAAACTCAGAGGCAAGCTTCATCAGCAGAACACAGGAATTGGGACATAGAATATCAGGGAACTGGAAACATGACATAAGACATGGACTTCTCAATCAAGGAAAACATTAAATCCCAGCTCAAATATTAAAAGAAAATGTTAAATTCCTAGCTCAAAACATCCAGAACGTTTGGGACTCTGTAAAAAGATCAAATCTAAGACAAGGAAGGAAAAGACACCCAGGTCAAAGGCATACAAAATATTTTCAGCAAAATCATAAAAGAAAATTTTCTTAACCTAAGGCACACAAAACACTAACAGAAAAAATTCCTCTCAGCACATAAGCACTAAATTACAGAACAATGAAACAATATTAAAATCTATAAGGGAAAAAGACCAAGTAATGTATAAAGGGAGACTGAAGAGTCACACCTTGATTCTCTACTGAGAAGATAAAAGCTAGAAAGGCATAGAGGCAGAGTCTAAAAATCCAGAAATGCCCACACAGAGTGCTACACTAGCAAAATTTCCAGTCACCATGGATGAAAAGAATAAGACGTTCCATGATAAAACTAAATTTAATCAATGTCTGCCTATAAATCTAGTCCTACAGATGGCACTAGAAGGAAAACTCCAACATAAAGAGTTTGACCACACCCAAGAAAACACAAGGAATAAATTAATCCCAGAGAGCAGATCCAAATCTCTTCTCTCTCCCTCTCTCTCTCTCTCTCTCTCTCTCTCTCTCTCTCTCTCTCTCTCTCCCCCCCCCCCTCTCCCCCCCCCCCCCCCCTCCCCCTTTCTCTCTCTTTCTCTCTCTCTCCCCTCCTTTCCCCCCCTCTCTCTCTCTCTCACACACACACACACACACACACACACACACACACACACACACACACCAACATTTGGGAATGACCAAACAGGAATCAACAACAAACACTTATTGATAACTCTATCAGCGATCTCAATTGCCTAAGAAAAAGACACAAATAAAATAGATGTGAAAACAGGATCCACCCTTTGTCTGCATCCAGAAAACACCTAAACCTCAAGAACAGATATCACCTCAGGGTAAAATAATGGAAAAATATTCCAAGCTAATACACTTAAGAGCAAGTTAGTGTATCTATATTAATATCGGACAATATAGACTTGAAGGCAAAACTAATAAGAAGAGACAAGAAAGAACACTACATACTCATCAATGGAAAAATCCACCAAAAAGACATTTCAGTTCTTAACATCTATGTTCCAAGCACAAGGGCACCCAATTTTATTTTTTAAAAAATTACCATGACAGCTTAAATCACATACTGACCTTCACTCATGGATTCTGAGACTTCAATAACCCACTCTCACCAATAGATAATCATCAGACAAAAGTAAATCAAGAAATGCTTAAACTAGCTGATGTGACAGGCCAAATGAACCTATCAGATATTTACAGAACATTCCATCCAAACACAAGAGAATATATCTTCTTCTCTTCTTCTTCAGAACTTCATGAAACTTTTTCCAAAACTGACCACATATTGGGACACAAAGCAAGTCTCAAAATATACTAAAAACCTGAAATAACACCATGCCTTCTTTCTGAGCATCATGGGTTAAAACTCGATATCAACAATTACAAAATCAACAAAAAGCTTACAAATTCATGGAAACTGAACAACACAAATAGGTCAAGAAAGAAATTAAAATCTTTCTATAAATGAATATGCAACATACTAAAACTTACGGAAAGGTGGTTCTAAAAGGAAAATTAATAGTACTAAGTGCCTACATTTAAAAAAAGAAGAAGAAGAAAAGAAGAAGAAGAAGGAGGAGGAGGAGGAGGAGGAGGAGGAGGAGGAGGAAGAGGAGGAGGAGGAGGAGGAGAAGAAGAAGAAGAAGAAGAAGAAGAAGAAGAAGAAGAAGAAGAAG
>JANHMN010000004.1:111315770-111377541 GCA_030674055.1 Rhabdomys pumilio | reverse complement strand
AAGAAGAAGAAGAAGAAGAAGAAGAAGAAGAAGAAGAAGAAGAAGAAAAATGAGACTATATTGCAGAGTACTAAAGAACTTAGTATCCAGTACCCTAATCAGGTGGTTCACAACATCTGTAACTTCAGTCAACAAATTAGACACCCTCTAGTAGCCTCCACAAACACCTGCACTCATGTACACTCACACACACACACACACACACACACACACACACAATAATAATAAAGATTGTATTCAATTTAATGAACTTGATGACTAAAAGCTAGTAATGCATATAAAGTACTCAGAATACAGCTTTAAATATGACAAGTTCTTAAAATTTATATTTTTGTAATAAGAAAGAAACGAACTTCAGTTTCTTCTCCATATTTCCTAGAACAAATAATACAACAGGGGAATACAGAAAACCCAGGATTGCTATAGATAAAAACAACTAACAGAGCTACCTTTAGAGTTTATGGATTTGCTTATGTAGTTAGAAGATATCCTGACATTACTAGGGTTACCATGCAGTGATGAATCATCATGACCAGGATGGGGAGGAAAGTGGTTTTTCAGCTTACACTTCCACATCAAAGGAAGTCAGGGCAGGAACTCAACAGGGCAGAAACTTGGAGGCAGTAGCTGATGAAGAGGTTATGGTGGGATGCTGGTTACTGGCTTGATCGGCATGCGATCGTATAGAAACCAGGACCACCAGTCCAGGGATGGCACCACACTCAAGTAAATGAATGAACAAGTCACGATGTTTCTCAAAACCTCCACACTAATGATCTACTGTTACAGCGTCAAAAGCAAGAAGAATTGGTTCTAAGAGAATATTTCACATGTTAGATATGGACACATAAAACTTGTATTGGTTAGAAAGAACATCTAACATAAGCTACACACTTCAAGCAAGTTCAAAGCTAGACATTTAGAGACAAAACACATGCACACAAAACATATGGCCACAACATTCTGCCAATGCCCGGAAGCCAGTTCTTACGAGGAGTATGAAAACACAGCTCAGTCTCTTGTTTGGTTCACACTGTCTTGTGTCTGGGGGAGCCGTGGCCAGGCTGATATTTACAGACTTCACAGCTTACTCTTAGCTGGTAATGTGCATACACAGCCACAAATCTTTCTAATTGAAAACCCATTCTGTGGGAATGCGGTCAACTTGCAGTGCCTACCATGGAGGGGGCTGTGGATTTATGATGCATTATTCTCTCTTTATTCACAAGGAGATGACACAAATTGAGTTCTAAAAAATCACAGTCCATGAATTAAGCCGGCTTGGATCACGTGGGTTGTCACTCAGTCGCCAGATGAACTGCAACCACACTGACGACAGCACATAAGGCCTCAAGACTGACAAAAAGTGACACCTTCACTGATTAGTAGACAGCAGGTGACAGATGTGCTGACACACTACATTTAAAGATGCTGAAATATGGTGGCTTTTTAGCAGGTAATCTGCAGCTTTGCTGTTAGATTGCATGTGGACAAGACATAACTTATTAGCAATCTGAATAACCTTATGGGCAAAATAACTAAAGTGTGGGGAGACACATTTATATCTCGTCTTTTATGACAGAAAGTGAAATGAGAGTCAACAGTAGGTTTCAGGAAGCCACTTATAAAAAGCCACTTTTGATAATAACTACAGCAGACCTAGACTGGGCCTCTGCATCTTCTATGTACCCTGTCCTACGTAATTAGTTCACAGTCGTTACCACAGTCGCGAGATGTTGCCGAGATCTGAACTAACTTCTGAATCAACAAAGACTATATGTTTTGCTCGATTAAATATTGATATAGTAGTTTATGGTTTTACAGTTTAACAGTCATAGTTTACTGTGCATTGATAGCTCATACACAGAATGCGTAGCAAGCTTCAGTTAAGGAGACTATTCACTTCATTGAAACCGAGTCTTTGCCCTCTACAGGGAAGAAGAGGCCCTGACACACAGCTCTGGGCCATTTACTTCTTTTATCTCACAAATGCTGTAACCCAAACCATTTGGGGAGAGTCACCACCTGAAAGAGTGGAAGGATTCAGTGGGAAACTTTTTTTTTTTTGTCTGCAATACAGTTAGAACTACTTTATGTTTTCTCCAAACATTAGAGTAATGCTCTCAGGTAGCAGGACACCAAAGGGAAACAAAAACAGTAAAATTACAAGGCCAGAGATATCCTTTGTAGGCTGTCATGGAAATACCAATTTCCTCTTATCTCAACTATACAGAATAAAGAAAAATCATATGGAGACCATTATGAAAATCACAGCCAAAAAAAAAAAAAAGTGACCATGTGGTGACAAGTCCTGACTGTCACACTGTCAGGGGCAAAGCCAAAGGAACAGGAAGTGTGCTGTGAGGCTGTGTCTCAGAGGACTATTAGAGGCCATCTAGCCTGTCTTCAGATGGCCCCCAATCCTGCTGGATTCTGAAAGTGAGTTTCTTTAAATGATGGCAAGATAGTAGTGGGTTCCCATTCTCAACTGATCGGGGACTAGAAGGGGACAGAAACAGGAAAGGCCAAGGCATGAAAGAAAGGACCCAGCACAATATCATCCTTTAGAATGCTTGGCCTGGAACTCTATTGATCGGGCTGGCCTCAAACTAACAGAGATCCACCTGCCTCTGTCTCCAAAGTGCTAGAGTTAAAGGCATGTACCACCATTGCCCAGCTTACACTGGTTTTCTTTTCTTTTTTTTCCTTTTTAAAAATGTTTTTTATATTGGATATTTTATTTACATTTCAGATGTAATCCCCTTTCCTCATTTTCCCCCGACCCAGGAACCCCCTATCGCATCCCCCCTCCTCCTGCTTCTATGAGGATATGCCCCCACACCCCCTTCCACTGCCACCTCCCCACCCACGATTTCCCCCACACTGGGGCGACCAGCCTTCACTGGGCCAAGGACTTCCTCACCCACCTCTGCCTGACAATGTCATCCTCCCCTATGTATACAGCTGGGTTTTCTTAACACCTTCAAATATGTTGCTTGCTTACTTGAAGGACTAGCTGTGCTTTGAAGCTTTGCTCTGGAACAGGTGCGTTTTAAATTAGTGTTGAGAGTTAGCCTGCAACACAAGCACCATTGCGGCTCTTCCTGTACACTGTAGGTTCTTTCCCTCCAGAAGTGGTTCTTAATAAGATGAATAAGACAATAAGATGAAAAAAAAAAAAAAACCACATGCATACCAAGCTGTTCCTGGCTAACATTAACATAAATGTAAAAGCCAAAACTTACTGCCAACTACAGAGATGGATAAACCTCTGAAGGAAAGTGTTTATCCATGAGAGCTGTCATGCCCCCAGAGGATGATGTCACTGGATCACTGTTTTTCATGCCTAGGCCTTTCTTGCTTTTGTCACATCATCTTTAGAACACTTCCCTGTGTAGAGACTTTCTAGCCTGTCTCTAGACGGCAGCCAACCCTGCTTTTCAAAGCTTTCTCTGGATTTCCTGCATGTAGACAGGTATCCTAAGGCAAAATTGGGGTTTGTATGAGCAAACACAGTGGAAGAGTCTATACTGAAGAATATAAAACAGGAATTCAGGGGAATCCGATAGCAGAAAAGAGACTTTGAGGTGCTCTGAGTGTGTTTACGAATCACATCTAAACCAAATTCTTTCCAACAAGTGTACTTCTTACATTCTTTAGTGTGCTACCTGTTTGGTATTTGTTTCTCATTGAGAAGTCTTCACTCTGCAACCTGGATTTGAACTCCAGATCCTCCTGTTCCAGCCTCTAATTGCATCACCAAGCACAACTAGTATCAAAAAACTAAGGGATGGAGAGAGGGCTCAGCAGTTAACAGCATTGGTTGCTCTTCCAGAAGACCCAGATTCAGTTCCAGCATCTACATAGTGGCTCCCCACCATCTGTAACTCCAATCCCAGGGGCTGGTCTCAATGGATACTGCATGTAAATGGTATATAGACATATATGAAGGTAAAATACCCATTTAGATCAAATAAATAATAAAGTTAACTTTCTTTTTAAAACATAGTAGACAGTTGGGCTGTTATTCAGATGTCATCTCTGAACAACTGGCATTGTCTTCACCAAAGAACCTGATAAATGTGAAGAATCTTGGGTACCATCTCACACTCACCAAATGGAAAGTTATGTTTTAATGACAACTCCAGACAAACCTCAGACATATGAATGTCTGATACCCTACACTTTCATCACTACTTGAATGTCTGAATATTTGAAGTTTTGAGATTCCCAATGACTTCGCTGGAGAAGAGTTAGTGAAACTCTTATATAAAGGTATCAAATCATAATTGTTATCTTGATAGCTTTCTCCTCACTCTCCTACACTACCAGTAAACTTCTCAGTCATTTTCACTTATTATTCTACTCTGCTACAGACCAATACAAAGTGACACATGACACCTGTAATCCCAACACTAGAGAGAGTGAAGCAGGCCAGACTGGGCTGAGAGACAAGCCAAGTCTTATATATAGTATTTGCCTAAGATGAGTAAGGCTTTCGGTCCCATGACCAACACCACAAAAATAAACAAATCCCATGGAAGAAAAAGATGACTAAAAAATTTAACCTAAAATGTTTATAGTCCTCTTCTTTTCTTTTTCGTTAAATTCAACCACTGTGATGGTTATTCTTGGTTTTCACCTTGACTACATCTGGAATTAACTAAAACACAAGTGGCTGGGTACACTTGTGACTGACTTTTCTAATAAAACATGTGAAATGGGAAGACTTCGAATCTGATCTTTTGCAGTAGGAAGATTCATGTTCAGTCTGGGCCATACAAACCTTCTCCTGGTAGCCTATATAAAGGACATGGAATATTGCTCTCTTTGTCTGCTTGCGCTTGCATTCACTGGCAAGTCCAATCCTTCACTGGCATTAGAGCCCACTTCTTTAGGATTCTGACCTATACTGAAGACATATAGCCTCATAGACTGAACTACTGGATTCTTGAATCTCTTGTTAGTAGACAGCCATTGTTGAACTACCTGGATCACAGCCTGTAGCCATTTTAATAAAACACACACACACACACACACACACACACACACACACACACACACACACGCATATGCACATGCACATGCTCACGCACATGCACACGCACATGCACATGCACACATACTTAGTTCTGTTCCTGTAGAGAACCCTAACTGATACAGGTATTGGTACCAAATGCAGTTCTAGAGTAACAGAAGTATAAAGATGAATTTTTAAAAATATAGAATTTTTACAAAATAAAATAGGCTTTCTAATTTGATAATATATAGCTACTGAAGCCTTTCCTAATACTTAGAGAACATGGAAAGCCCATGGTGTGAAGTATTTTACAAACTTAAAGGGAAAAATGTATTTAATTTTCCTGATTCACCGGTTCTGAGTGGCAATGGATCTGGTGATTCTGTATATAAAAGTTTTGACAGTTGGTGAAAAGATAGGAAAATAAGGATGCTGGCTAGTTGCTCCTAGCATCCCTGAATAAGGTGAGAAAGGAAAAGAATGAGTTCTGCCATAAAATCAACCAACTTGGGCTGGAGAGATGGCTCAGTGGCTAAGAGCACTGACTGCTCTTCCAGAGGTCTTGAGTTCAATTCCCAGCAACCACATGGTCACTCACAACCATCTGTGGTGAAATCTGATGCCCTCTTCTGGTGTGTCTGAAGACAGCTACAGTATACTCACATACATAAAATAAATAAATAAATAATTTAAAAAAAATCAACTAACTTCTAGCATCTCAGAATATGGTAAGGATAGCAATGAACTCAGTGATAAAGCTGAGTGGCTCCAGCTGCACATAAGTCTAAAGGTTTCTAAGTGCGCCCTGGAAGAGAATCTTATCTCCATCAGCCGGAGGCATCATCAGGTAAGTGAGGGTGTTAGTTGATAATGAATGGGATCTTATGAACCCTCAGATTCACAAGGGTCTATTTCACCTAAGAAAGCAGTCTTGACATCCTTAGCAGAAGATAAATTAACCCTCAACCCCTGAGAAACTGACTTTTCCTCCTTTGACTGAGGAAATTAATCCTTCAGTATCTACTATCTGCAATAACTTTCTCTGAAGGAGATGTCAGGTAAGACAATACTGATGTCCTTCAGCGTCCATCACTTGTTGCCTCTAGACTATAACCAGACTCAAGGCAAGGCAGGCTTCTAGAAGGGAGGCAAAAGTGTAGTCCAGGAGGAGGCATGCTACACTACTCAAGAGCTCAGTGAGTCTGCTAATTAGTTCAAGAGAAAGTCTGGAGCATTTGTGTGGGAATGGATTTTAAGGGTGTTGGATAGTGGTGGATGAAACATAAAACTGGATCAGGTTGATTGTATTGATCTGGGTCCTCTGAGTGGAGGTTCTAGGTATAATTTGGAAGCTTGTACAGTTTTTCACAATGTCAAAAGTTTGCTTAAGTAGTTGGCTGAAGCATTTGTCAAAAGATGACATACTGAAATGGAGTTGGAGCTGCCTGATATCTCTTGACTTAATGTTGATGAAAGGATTTTGAGGCTCAGGAAAATTGCAATGCTAGAGTGGGTTTGCTATATGAAACCTAATTGCTCACAATGGGAAGGCCCAGAAGACATGCCCTTTACTAATCCTAGAAGACACGAAACGCAGAGGGGACACCAGCACACGTTGAGAGCTTTGGTGTCACCTTTGCCTGGTGTCACACATTAGGGTTGGAGATGTTGATGTTCAGATGAATGAATTAAATGCAATGGGTTTAACTGGGCCCTGAGGTAGCAAGGACCAGGTGGCAGCCCTGAATTGCCAGTGACAAGGTGTTTGTTGTGGAGATTCACGGGGAAGATGTGAGGAGATGAATACATGGTACCTAAGCATAGGTAACTGGTCACGGGACTGTTGGCTAGAATAAATGGGATAAGTTAAGTTATATATCTATATATATATATATAGTCAGAGAAGAGCCAAGGTATTTGTAAGTATATTTTGAGTCTGAGTATTATTTCTGGGAGCATGGGGCTGTGAAGAAGAACCAGGGTATAACTTCCATAGATTGTAGCATTTGTTTTGGTTTGGTTTTGGTTTGGTTTTTGGTTTGTTTGTTTTTTTTATTAATAATCCCACTCATTTACATCTCAAATGATATCCCACTTCCCAGTTACCCCTCCACCAACTCCCCATCCTACATCTGCCCTACCCCCCTCCCCTTTGCCTATATGAAGGTGTTCCCCCTCCCACCCACACTCTCATGCCCCACCGCTCCAGTATCCCCCTATGCTGAGGCATCAAACCTCCCCAGGACAGCAGCATTTGTAAAGGCCAGCATAAGCAATGTCCACAATGGCCTTATCCACGATGGTTAGCACAGGCAGTGATTTTTATGGTGAACCATATGACTTGTATGGACCTTTGTAACTGGCTAGTCAATCATGAATTTAAGTTTAATCTATATAAGCAGAAATTTTCTCAAACAAAGAAAACAAAGGCTCTAATGGATCATGGCAAAAGGGAATCTTGGCCTGTGAAACAATTTTCTGACTTGAGGTAGTTTGCAGACCCAGAACCCCTTAAATAAAGAAATGGCCAGGTTCCACTGAGGAAGGGCCTTGAGAAAATACCCAAAAGTTTTACTGTTAGTTTTTCTCCAGTTCTTCTCTAGAGGGAACTAAGGCCTTTTACAAGGGTACTGTACACTGGGGGCTGGGGGGAGGAGGAAATAACCAGACCTTCCGAGATTATTGGGTACTCATTTTTAATTGATGCTGATTGTGGGACGATCCCAAGAAACACAGCAGTCCTTCAATTAAAGTAGAAGTTTAAGGTGTCAGATGATTAATGTATTGTTGGCTTGTGTCTCATTGTAAGGCCACTGGATCCCCAAACTTATCTTGTGGTTATTTCCCTAGTCCCTGAATGTATAATTGGGAAAGATATATTTAGAATTTGGCAGAATTTCCACATTGGTTCCTTGACCTGTGGAGTGAGGGCTGTTATGGTTGGAAAGGCTAAATGGAAGTTTTAAGATTTGCTCCATCAAGGAAAATAGAGAATCAAAAACAGGATCACATTCCTGGAAGAACTGCAGAAAATAATGCCACTATCAAGGATTTGAAAGACGCAGTGTGATGTTGATACCATATCTCCCTTTAACTCTCCTATCTGACCAGTGAAGAAGACAGAGAGAATGGAGAATTATAGTTGACTATCAAATGAATCAGTAGTGACTCTAATTGTAGCTGTGGTATCATCCTTACCTGGAGCAGATTAATGGTATACAGCTACTGATCGAGCAATGCTTTTTACTCAGTACCTCTTTATGAAGACCACCAGAAGCAGTTTGCTTTTAGTTGGAAAGTCCAGCAGTACACCTTTACAGTTTTACCTCAAGGACAGACTACTCTCCAGCCCTGTGTCATACCTTAGTTAGAAGGGATCTTGATTGTCTCTTCTACAAAATATCACACTGGTCCACTATATTGATGATATTATACTGACTGAAGAAAGCAAGAAGGAAGTAGCAACCATTTTGGATTTATTGGTAACACATATGTGCACAAGAGAACGGGAAATAAATCCAGCCAAAATTCAAGGGCTCCCTCGGTGAAATTTAGAGACAGTCCTTCTGAGACAGCCATTTTCAACCTGTGGGTCTAGACCCCTCTGTTGGGGCTGGCATATCAGCTCTCCTACATATCAGACCCCACATTAATACTCATAACTGTAGCAAAATTACAGTTATGAAGTAGCAATAAAAGTAATTTTGTGGTTGGTGGTCAAAACAACATGAGGGTCACAGCCCTATGTAGGCTGAGAAACATTGTTCTAAAGGGAAGGCTAGATTATTGAACCTCATCCTTCCCACCACCAAGAAAGAAACCCAACCTTTAGCAAGCCTATACGAATTCTGGAGTTAGCACATTCCTCACTTGGGTATGTCACTCCACCTCATATAGCAAGGGACGCAGAAAGCTGCTAGCTTTATGTGAGGTCTGGAATAGGAAAGGGCTCTTCAACAAGCACAGGTTGTTGTACAAGCTGCTCTGCCATTTGGACCATATGATCCATTAGACCAGATGGTACTTGAAGTATCAGTGGAAGATAAGGATGCTATAGAACCTTTGTCAGGCCCCTACAAGTGAACCACAGAGAAAGCTTTGGTATCTTGGAGCAAGGCTCTACCATAATCTTCAAACAACTATTTTCCCTTTGAGAGACAGCTTTCAGCCTGCTATTTATTCTTAGTGGGTACTGAATGTTTGACCATGGGCCACCAAGTTACCATTCAACCTGAGCTGCCCCATCATGAGCTGTGTGTTATCGGACTCACCATCATAAATTAGGACGTGCACAGCAGTAATTCACTATCAAGTGGAAGTGGTATATATGTCATCAGGTCTGAGCAGGTCCCAATGGCACTAAAGAAAATTACTTGAAGAAGTTACCCAAATGTACATGATTTTTACTCTCATTACAATGCCATTCCTGCCATTGGCCAAAGTGCACATGAATAAAGTAACATGGCAGAAATGGAGGTTATTAATGGACTTGCACTCACCAAAACTTACCTGACTACAACTGCTGCTAAGTAGCAAATCTGTCAACAGCAGAGACCAACACTGAACCCCAGATATGACACCATTCCCTGGAATAACCAGCCAGTGGCCTGGTGGCAGGTTGACTACATTGAAACACTTTCTCTGTGAAGAGGACATTTTGTCCTTACTGAATAGATATTTCTTCTGGTTACAGATTTGCCTTGCCTGCGTGTAATGTTTCTGCTAAAACCACCATCTGTGGATTTACAGAATGCCTTATCCATCATCATGGTATTGCATTTGCTTCTGACCAAGGAAGGAACTTACTTCACAGCTAGAGAAGAACCCATGATCATGAAATACACTTGTCTTACCATATTCTCGACCATCTTAAAGAAGTTGGCCTGATAGAATGGCCTTTTAAAGACACATTTACAGTGCCAACCAGGTAGCAGCAGCTTGGAAGGCTGGGGCAAAGTTCTCTGGGAGGCAGAATATGCTTTGAATCAGGTTCTAATACATGGTACAGTTTCCCCCATAGCCAGGATCCATGGAATCAAGGGGAATAGTTCCATTCATTATTACCTCTAGCAATCCACTAGGAAAATGTTTGTTTCCTGTTCCCATTACCTTAAGTGTGCTGGCCTAGAAGATTAACATAAAGTAAAAATGGCCATCCTTCTGAAAGCAATCTAAAGATTCAATGCAACCACACACTTCTTTACAGATCTTTAAAGGATAATTTCCATCTTTTAGAACCCCACAATAGTTTCTCCTGATTATAAAAGAACTGCTGGAGGTATCACAATTTCACATTGTACTACAAAGCTATAGTAATAAAACAATACAAAGTTATAGTTATAAAAGACAACATGGAATTGGTACAAAAACAGACACATTGATCAACGGAATTGAATAGAAGATCCATATATAAATCTATCTACCTATGGATTCTTGATTTTTGATAAAGAGGCCAGATATACATTGGGGATGGGGGGACCGTATCTTCAATAAATGGTGCTAGTTAAGCTGGATGGCTGCATGTGAACAAATGCAAATAGATTCATACTTGTTCCTATGTTCAAATCTCAATTCAAAATGGACCAAAGACCTCAGCATGAAACCAGATATACTGAACATGATTGTCTTAGTCGGAGTTTCTATTGCTATGATAAAACACCTGGAGTAAAGACACTTGCAGAAGAAAGGGATTTTTTGGCTCATACTTCCACATACAATTCATCATCAAAGAAAGTCAGGACAGGAACTCAAGCAGGGCAGGGACTTGGAAACAGAAGCTGATGCTAAAGCCCTGGAAGAGTGCTGCTTTCTGCTTGCTCCTCATGGCTTGCTCAGTCTGCTTTCTTACAGGAGCCAGGACAACTACACCCAGAATGGTACCACTCATAATGGGCTGGGCCTTACCCCATCAGTCACTAATTAAGAAAGTGCCCTACAGACTTGTCTACAGTCTACCTATGGAGGTGTATTTTCTCAATTGAGATGTTTTTCTCAGTTGAGGCTCCCTTCTTGATTCTAGCTTGTGTCAAACTGACATAAAGGCAACCTGTTTACTGATAGAAGAAAAAGTACAGAATAGCCTTGAAGTCAATGCCTCAGGAAAATATTTTCTGAACAGAACACCATTAGCACAAGCACTAAGATAAATAATAAATGCGGCCTCATGAAACTGAGAAGCTTCTGCATTGCCAAGGACAACAATGGCAACCTATGGAATGAGAAGAGATTGTGATCAACTTTTATAATAATTTATGATTAACCAATTTCTCAAAAATTATACACAAGTATATTTGTCTTTACATATATATCACCCATATTGATTTCTTTCTTAATTGAGTGAAATAACCTATTTTTGATAATTAGGAAAGTATCATATTGGTTCAGCAATGTGGCTCAGCAGGCAAAGGCTCCTGCTGCTGAGAGGACTGAGTTAGCCAGAGCCAGGCTGACTCCATGACAGGCTCCAAACTGACAGTTCAGGAGAGTAGGCCTAAGTTTCTGTTTCCCAGAAATGAAAACCTGGATCCAGGAGCTGTGGTCAGCCAACCATAGCCAAGGGCAGCCAATCCTAGGACACCATGTCTTCTGGCCTAAACCAAAAATAGGTAGCTAGATTGAGCACCAACTCGGAAGTCCCCCAAACCTAACTAATTATAGAATCAGCCAGACCCCTAGAGATAAAGCTAACCAATCAAGGTAAAAGGGCACATATCCCTCCTTGGAATTCCCCTAACTGACAATAAAATCTGGTCCTGAGAATCCACTGGGTATCTCCATTTTTGTGGACGGAGATCCCTGAATGCTGGTAATTTCTATAAAATAAACGATCTTTGCCTTTGTATACTATTTGAGTCTGGGGTATCATTCTTTCACAAATCACATACCCTTACACTGCCAAGCATGACAACCCAAGTTCAATCCCCAGGATGTATAGAATGGAAGGAAGAAACTGTGTTTCGTAAGTTGTTACTCTGTCATGAACAACCACACACACATATACACATTGTGTGAATGAATAAATAAATGAAAACATAATTTTAGGAATTTCTAAGAATGAATAACTTCTCCTGGTTACTCTATTACCCCATTTACTCACAAGGGAACTCAAAACACTAGAACTTCAGTGATCATCCCAATGTGAGAAGGCCAGTAAGGGGAAAACTCAGGACTTGAACCCACACACTTCACCATTCTTCTTCACTTTTGTCTGTCTCTTTCAAGAATAAACTGATTATCTGGGAAACCTGTGAGCTTTTCCTTTCGAAGGAAAACAGGCATCTGACTGTTTAGATGTTTAGAAGTTCTCTCATTTGCCTCGTCCATTGGCAGATGATACCAAAGGGTAAATACTTGCTGCCTGCTTGGTCACTGCATTATTACCACCTATTATTGAATCTCACAGGAGGCTAATTTCCTCAGACTGTGGCAGGATCTGAGAACATGCCATATATGGATTATGAACATAATAAGAATAATTTGGTATAAAAAAAATCTCTCATCACTTTAGATTCAAATATTTCTAAATGAGAAGAATACTGATAATTCAATTTTTTTCAGGAATCCAGGCATGCAATCCCAGAATTCAATCAACATCAGATGGGCTAATTAAATGCAATTGATTCAACAAGCAGCTGGATCATCCCACAGTGTGGACAATTCCTTCTGAGTCAGTTTTTACAAAGATGATAAACAGAATTGCAGTGTATCTACAGATCCCAGGAACTATTCATCAGAGTGACAGGATCAGCCAGCTTCTCCTTCTTTTATAAGACATCTGTGTTAACTCAATACTCAATTTTAAAGTTTTAAAATTTCATCAGCTTTATTATCCTTTGAAAACGCTATCCAGATCAAGCCGACATTATGTGTACACATGAGAAAAACAAGCACGAGTGGAAATTTTATTGCAGCTAAACCTTCCCATGGAAGTTATAATTTTGAAAGCATTAAAAAGACATTAAAACAAAAAAAGAAATCATTTTCCACCCACATCTGAATAAAATACATATGAAGGGCTTTGCACAATAGCAGACATAGTGTAAATGATGCCAAATGTTAGCCAGTATTACTTCATAAATACTTTTCTTTCTTCACATTATTTACATTGAGTGTAAATGAAACCTATTCAAATAAAGAAATAACACATACAAGCCAGAGTACACCATTCTCCATTCAGGATAATGAATATGAGGATCCATAAACATAACAATGAAAAAACAGTCATCATGCTCACCTGGAAGCAATTTCTCTATCACTGATTCAAATCATTCAAAAGAGGAATACAATGATATCTCTCAAGTTTGTTTTTCTTACTCTACAAAGGGTATGATTTTTGGACACTATCACTACTAACTGATAACTACTAACACCTTGAATACAAAAAGAATCCTATTTTTAATGAATGTCCTCGGTTTAGGAAAATTATGAAGCTATTAAAAATAAACCCATACAGCTCATGGGAGTCACAGCTCCTTCCGAAAGCTGCTTCCATCTGAAATCAGCCTGCCTACGGCCTTCCCACTGTATGCTTCATCCACAGCAGCAGATGTGAAGCCACTAATTGTCAGCCAGACAATTAGTGCTTATCTGATGCCCGTCAAATGTGAGACTTGGTAACAGGCTGGCTAGATAATGTCACATGATTGCTTCATTTGGCTTTGCTGAATGTCAAGGCCTTAAGTAGGAAGATTGGCTGGGGTGGAAAGAAACTCTAAAAGTGTGTGTGGATAAATGTGATCAGAACACATTACATACACGCATGAAATTATTAGACAATTTTGTATAGCTAAATGTTGGATTTTTAATCTTGACTGGTTTTCCAGTTATACAAATAATATATGAATATGGTTCTCTATAATAATTAGGTTTAGATAAAATTAAAATCCTATACCCTGAAAAGACAACATTTGAACAAACAGCAAAAGAACAAGCTTTGTAGAAGATAATTCTACTGGGACCGTGCACAGGTCCCAGGTGGAGTGTGCCAGGCATGGATGGCGGGTAATCAGGCATTGGGTGATGGGACTGATAGGAGGGATCAGCTCTTCTTCTGCAGGAGAGTAGACAGCATTGTAATGTGTTGAGAAGGTGTTAAAGTCTGAGGTGCATTTTCAACAGGATCACCGGGGCTGCAACTCTGAAACAGCTTCTGTGGGACCGAAGACTGAAATAAGAAGACTGCCTAACAGAGTTCTTTACAACTCCATGCACAAGATGATGGCAGCTCAGATCAGAGTGATAGGAGCAGAAGTGCTTGAGACTTGTCTATATATTTTAAAGGGCGACCTGTGAGACTTGTTAGCTAGCAGTCAAGGATCACACAGGCATTTGGACCCTGTATTGATAATAAAACTCTAATTAACTACAATGGGGAAAACTGCATAATAAGTAGTTTTGTGAACTGAATTGAGACTTTAAGAATGAGTATCTTAGCTTTATATTGCTTCCTAAACATTTGACTACAGGTAATGAGTAGCCTGTTAGATGTCCAAGTTTGGGTTTTTAGGAAAGAGCTGTTATCCGGTAAACCAAGTTAGATGTCTCAGTAGTCTCATCCTAAGCTGAAGGGCTAGAGTTTAGGAGCTACACCAAGGCTGTCCTGGGTTGCCAAGAGGAGCTTGCCAAAAAATAAGATCTTGGGATGTGGTTAAAATGGTCGGAGCCAATTCCTTATAATAAACATCTTTTCCACTACAAATGCATCTTGCTGGTTCTGTAGAACTCTATGCATGTGTACACACTAGAAATGTAGGGAAGGGGAGGAAAGAACATGGGGAGACAAATCATGAGACTGAAATTCCCATGGAGCCAAGAGTATATGTGTAAACAGAAGGGCAGGAACTGAGTCCGACTAAATCCAATTTTGAGAAGTTTGGTGAAATTAGAGAAATCTAATAGCCAGTAAGTAGAAAGAAAACCTGGAGAGTGTGGGATGCCAAAGCCAAAAGAATTTTTAAAAAATTAGGTAAATATTAAAAGATTAAGATGCTGAGTAAAAGAGAGCTGGATGTCAATTACTGAATTTGACTATATTTGTAATTTGTGTGCATATATTAGTAAGCAAGATACACGTCCCCCTTTGCTACCCTTGTTGTACTTTGGAATCAGGATCTTGGTAGTCATGACATAGGTGTGTGGTTTTCTATCTTCTTATGGGTGAGAACAGATTTATATATAGTATGAAGAACAGCCTGTCAGTAAGGCATAGGTAGTCTGGATCCATTGCTTATCTAAGGAGGTGTGTGACTATTCTAGCGGATATCCACATTCCATATATTTTATTTCTTCTTTGGTACAGTTTTGGTAATTTCTATTTCCTAGAAACTTATTTATTAGTGTTGTAAGTTAATTGGTATAATTTCTGTAGTATTCCTAATAATCATTTGTCTTATTTTCATCTTAGATGTCACCATTTTATTTATTGTTATTTGTGTTCCTTTTTTAAAAATATTGAATATGTTGGTCAAAGTTTAGCTAGCGATAATCCACTGAACCATCTCTCCAGCTCCTTGCTCCATATTTCTGTGTAGAGCGTGTGGGTATAGGTCCCAGCCTTGTCATCTACTTAGCATTACTTGTACCATCAGCCTCTCTCTGCACCATGGAATACTGCTAACAACCATTTATACATACAGAGCCCAGACCAGCCAGTCACTTCATGAAAGGTTCTTGGGATAGCCAGAAACTCTGTGTAAGAACTCTATAATTCTAGAATCTACCATTGGAATTTGATTTATCCTCTAGGTTCTAGTAGAATCTTGTAGACACACCAAGTTGACTTCATTAGTCAGTCTTCAAAATCTCATGCACTCTGCCTAGACTATCAATATAATGTCCTGGGGTCTTCTCCTTTGAAAGTAACATGAAATGGCCTGCTAATTTTTTACCAAACTTCCATTCATATCAGTATTTCATACCAGGACCCATTGCAACCTTTACTCTGATAATCAACTGTTCAGCAAAAGAAAGACACAGATGAACAGGGGTAGAAATTTTGGAGTTCAATATACTAGGGTTTGCAGCTAAGCTAGAGCTCTCATTTTCTATTTGACTTTGACTGGACATGGTGGCTTCTTATTAACTCAGTGTGTTACACTAGGTACAGCTGGCTTGGTTCTCATGGTTAATGTACATTCTGAGTGAAGACACTTGTTGAATTTATTTCAAAAAATAACTTCTTATGGAATATTTAAGTTACTAAGTATTTATCTATCCACAGAACCAAAAGGTTCTCATTGTTAGAATTGGTCAGAATGTATGTGTGTGTTTTGGGGGTGGGGATTCTCCTATTGATAACAAAAAAAAATATACAGAATTATCACAATTTTTTAACCTTTCCTATGTACTGTTACTGTATCGGTAGATTTCTAAGACAAGATAACAGAGGATATTGCCACATCCCTTTAGAAGAAACCACTTGCACTGGCCAACTACTTCTGAACATGGAGCCTGCTCTTTAGTGTGGTTGATTTATCCAGTGTCAAGCCATTGATCAAAACTGATTTTTCCTTCTCCTAGTATCAATCAATTGTAAATAGCTTCTTAGCTAGGATTTATTTATTTTATTTTTTAAAGAAAGAGAAATAACATGAAGTTGGAGGCAGGGAAGGTTCTGGGATGAGTTTGACATGACCAAAATATATTGTATGAAAAAAATTTTTAACTAAAACAAGCAAGAAAAAAACAAACAAATAAAAACAAACAAACAAACCAGACCCCCCAAATCGATGAGGTCTCCCTTCCTAAGATCATATGACATTGAAAACTTAACAGTAAAGACACTAAAAACTCTTGGCTAACACAAGGTCTTCTTGTTTCCTGAGAGCAAAGAAGTAGAACAGATACTGGAATCTGTCTGATGCAACAAGCAACTTTACAAATTCTCTCCTTATAAAGACTGAAAGTGTTATTTCCCATGGAAAGGTTCAAAAATTTATTTTAAGAGACCTTACTATGGCTCACTTATTCCATGGTGAGGAGAAGCAAGCATCCTTGCCTCACAAAATAACACACCATGGACTTGCTGCTATTTATGGCTACAAACGCTCCTGGCAAGCTCCTTTGGGGAACACACAGGTCTCTGTGTTCACGAGGTGCTAAGGTATGAATGTGAGATGTAACTCAGATGTTCATGTGGACAGTGTAATCCTTAGTCCTGCAGTGCTAGGAGGCAGCCTTGGCAGTGTGATGGGTCACAAGCGCTCCAGGGTTACTAACGCATTAACCCAATGATATATTCATATATTCATATATTGGTGGATTACAGCAGGCAGTGGAAACTTTGGGGGTGGAGCCTTCTTTGAAGAAGTGGGTCACTAGGAGGGTATACAGTGTCTCCAGGTACCCCTTTGCTCTTTTTGCTTCTTTGCTGCCAGGAAATAAGCAGGCTCTCTTAGTACATAATTCCATGCTAATAATTTAGATTCTCTGACTCAAATTTGGCCCAAAACACTGGAGCCAGCTGACTAAGTCCTGAAACCAGAAAATGTCTGGCTAAACCACTGGGTGACCGGCTTCAGGTAGTTTTTCACTGTGATGGAAAGTTGACTATTATGCCCACAACCTTGAAACGTTAAAAGGGAGACACTGACATTATAGTACTGAGGTAGGAATGTTAAAAACAAAACAAACAAAATCAGAACAATGTCCACTACACTGTTCAGTTTCAAACCTGGGATGAATGGCTGAGGTGCCTATTTAATATGTCAAAGCAGACACTACCTCCCAGCAGGCTCTTCTGCATTCTTCAGTCTCTCTCTGTAACAGGGCTCTCCTGGCTAACAAACCCCTCTCCCAACCCTGAACTCTCCAGCCCAGGAGGCTAGCATGCTAGTCCCTATATAATCCAATCACTTTGATTACCTGCTCTTTTTGTAACTTTGGGCCACCTGGTTGCTGCACCTGGTTCTCCTGCTATTCCTTCTCCCCAGCTCCTCCCAACATGGCCGAGCTCAGTCTGGTCATGTCCACTCTAGACTCTCCCATTTGTGTTGCCTCTGGCTATGCTCTCCCATATAACTAAAATAAATGTCCTCTTTCACCATACCTAGGAGCAGTCATTTTCCTTTCCTTTTTCTTTTCTTTTTTGTTTTCATTTATATACAAAACATGCCATTCTCTCTTTTTGTAAAGGATAATAATTAATATAATAAAATAAATAATGTAATAAGAAAAAAATTAACACATCAGAATAGGATAAAACAAACATACAGAAGGAAAAGAGACCATGAAAAAAAAGCACAAGAAATAAATATATACACAGAGACCTACTCATTTTCACACTAAGGAATCTCATGAAGATATTAAACTGGAAGCCACACACACACTCACACACATTTGAGAAATATATATATATATATATATATATATATATATATATATATATATCAAATCATCTTGTGTATACCTTTGCATGCTGCCTCCGTCTCTGCTCAACCATGTCCCCTGTTACTCTATTCACAGTAGCCATAAATTGGAAACCACAATTCTTCAACAGAAAAATGGATAAAAGAAAAAAGAAGTACATTTACACAATAGAATATTACTCAGCTACTTTTAAAAAGTTAAATGATAAAATTTTCAGATAAGTGATTATAGCTAGAAAAACCATCTGGAGTAAAGTAATCCAGACCCAGGAAGACAAATGTGGTATATACTCATTTATCAGAGGATATTCGCTATTTAGTAAATGATAACCAAGTTACAATCCATAGAACCACAGAGCTTAGATATAGAATAGAGATCTTGAGGGCATATAGATCTCCCTAAAAAGGGGCTGTGAATGGACGAGGGGGGAGGAGAATGGGAAGGGAAGAAGAAGGGGATGAGGGAGGGAATGTGGAAGGACAGCTAAAATTAAGGGCCATGTGAGGGGTAATATGGAAACTGAAAAGAGTAGAAGTTTCCTAAAATATGTCATTCTGTTTCCAAGCTTTGTTTTCAGATAAGGAATCCACTTGCTTATCACACAACAAACCTTCTATATGGCTTGATTCCTCCTTATTCCTACAGTCTATGACTTCCTTTGCTTTCCTTACATCATTAGATAGTATCTACAAGGCCAGGCCAATAGAAACGACAGTGTACAAAAGCACATCTGACAACTCACAGAAACTTCAGGAAAATACTCATGCAAGATAACCATAGCTAAGGCTCTTGTATTAATAGCCTTGCTACTATGGTAAGGCCACAAACTTAGTGCCTAAAACAGTGCAAATATTATTATCTTATGTTTCTGGTGGTCACGGGTATAAAATGGGTTTCACTACACAAAGATCAAGTTGCCAACAGAGATGTTGTACTTTTAGGGCCTGTATGAAGGATCTGTTCTCTATCTTTCTAGCTTCTAGAAATCACTAGCTTCATGCTCTCTTCTTCTAAAGATAGCAAGCATGTTACTCAAACTTGGCTTCCTCCATCTTTAACTGTTGTACCTTTGTCTTAAACCCCGATGTCTCTAGTGATCCCTCCAGGTCTAACTGTGCAATCTGAGATAATCTAAACTAAATTTACCTTAATCATAGGCTCTAAGCGTTAGGATGTAAACAACACTAGAGGACTGTTCTCTGTTCATAATGTTAAATAGCCAATGATAACCTTAAGCAGAAGTATTGTGGGTTCCACACTGTTTGATGTAATAAAACACTTAGCACATTAGGAGTCTATAGAACGGGCACTGGACTCATATTCAACACTTACATGTTCTAAATAACTCAATGTTCATTACTTGCAATTATTTGTAAGTGGTAATGGCTATACCTAAAGGTTACGAAAGCAAACTGGAGAGTATAAATATAGCTGTTACTGAAGCTAGCAAAGATAGTTTATAAATTTTAGTATTCCTCCCATACTGAGGCTTTGCTGCCTGATAACAATCAGTATTTCCTTCCTAAGAAATATCTTCATGTTCTAGCCTGTGGTAGTTTGAATGAAAATGGTTCCCATAGGCTCAACTGTTTGAATATGTGGTCCTCTATTGGAGGTCTTATTTGGGAAGGATTAGGAGGTATGGCCTTGTTAGGGGGATGACTTTAGGGTTTCAAAAGACTGATGCCTTTCTCAGTGTACTCTCTGTGGGTCAAGATGAGAGCTCTCAGCTAATCCTGCCACCATGACATTGCTCAACCATCATGGCCTCTAATACGCTGAATCAAAAGGCCAATTAAATGCTTTCTCTTGTAAAGTTGACTTGGTCATGGTATTTTGTCACAGAAGTAGAAACCCTACCTATTGCATGGAGTATTGCTACACTAACAATATCCTTTACTAAAAAAATAAAATTCAAATAATTTTATTCTAGCATTTATACAGCCAGAGGATTAGTTTATACCAACTCTGGCATTTAATTTTAATTCAAGATTTTTTTAAAAAAATCACTTTTAAATCATACTGATTTAGTATACTTCAGCAAGTTGGAGTTGTAAGTGAATATATAGACTCTTTTAACAATGGTGCAAAGGAAATAAAACACTTCGATGGTTTATATTTTCCACTAGCCCTTTAAAGCAACCTTTTCACTTCATATGTAAAAAGGCACACATTTCTCTTATACTTCTGAGGTTTGTTTCCATCACAAATAAGTTTTGCAGTATAACTAATAACTGTCGACACTGTTAGAAAGCCCATATGTTCCATCAGGACACATTACCCTGTTCTGTTCTACATGACTTATCAAAGAAGTTCATAACATCTATGTGGGCAGCTTACAACTGCCAGCAGCTTAAGCTTCAGGAGATCCAATGACCTCTTCAGGCACCACAAGCATGCAAAGGCATGTATCACACTCACAAATAAAAATAAAAATCAAAATTTTAAAGGCTAACAAAAACATAAGGAAGGGCTTGGCCTTTCATCCTTCTGCATACTTTCATTAACTCTAAGCAATAACTGATATTTCTTCTCCTGGGTAAAGGTTTGAAGGCATTAGGACATTTCTTGCTAACATTTGAACCAAAAGACAATATCCAAACACACATTAAAAGACACGCTTTTCCTAGAAAAACACTCTTGCATTTGTTTCTTCCTTCTTATACACAAGAACACGAGGACAGAAAATGGATACGTTCTATGGTGTTTGGTTATTTTCATCAACTTGATATAAATTCCTGTCACTTAGGAAGAGAAAACCTCAATTAAGGAATTGCCTCCATCAGTTTGGCCTGTAGGCATGTCTGTGAGATTTTGGGTGATTCATGGTTAACTATGGACGATGCCACCCCTGGGCAAGTGGTCTTTGGCTATATGAGAAATGTAGCTGAGCAAAGCATGAGGGTAAGCAATATTCTGTCATGGCTTCTTCTTTAGTTCCTGCCCTGACCTTCTCGATGATGGACTGTAAAGTATAAGATGAATTAAACTTTTTTCTCCATAGGTTGGTTTCTGTCAGTGTTTTATCACTGCACAGTGCTAAGGTCACATAAGCTGTACAAACAGAAGAACTAAAGGGGTCATAATTCCTGTTTGTGACTGCTTCTGGATAAGATTAACATTTGAATTGTTAAGCTGGGTGCAGCAAATCATCCTCTGTGATTGGGTGAGACTTGTCCAGTGGGTTGAAGAGATGGGTTAAATAAAAGGGTGGATATGAAAGAATTCTCTGTGGTAAGCTTGGGCATTGTTCGATTGATTACCTTAGAACTCAGACTTGGACTGGACCATTAATGACTGGCTTCCTTCTACTTCTCTAGGCTTCTCATTTGGACAACTGTGCCATCAGTCCACCTAGATATATCTAGCTTGCTCCAACAGAATGGGCAATGCCTTAGCCTCTACAGCCATATAAATCCCTATAGTAAGTCATGTATCTGTCTTTTGACCTACTATATATTTTCCATTGGTTTTGATTCTTTGGGGGTTCAGACTATATAGTATAGTATTTATTATTCCTAGAGCCTCATCATTACTATGTTGGGCATATATTTAGGTTCTTCATCTGCTTTTTGAATGAATGATGATACTCTGAAGTGAAAGAGCCAGTCAGCTCTGGTGTATTTCTCTTGATTTGAAAATGTCCTCTCTTGATTTTCTTAGAATTCCTTTTCTGTGAAACTAAGACCTAAGCATATTAAAGATGTCAGTTCTTCAAGGGGATATTAAATTTTTTATAAATACTTTTCATAAATATAAATATATATTGTAAATATGAAATATTCATTTGTAATAAGCTAATCATTCACTTGATGTTTTAAAAACTGGAGCCTTCTCTAGAAGTTCACTTTCCATAAATACAACAAACCAGTTATTAGAAAGCCATTACTAAGGTCCAAAGTTTACATGACGATTCAATCCTGGTAGCGTACATTTATCCTTTGTCATCCCTCTGGTTACTCCTATCTTGTTCAAGCTCATGATAACTACTACTTTCCTCCCCCGCCTCACCTTTAACAGTTTTTCCCAAAATATTTAGGATTGTAAATAAATAAGCTTCTTTCACTTTTGAAGTGTCATGTACAGCTTTATAAATCATTCTGCGTCATTCATTATTATTCCACAGTATGGATGGACCACAGTTTCCCTGTTTGTCTACTGAAGGATATTACCATGGTAGCTCTGTGTTAGAGCGATTATGTACAATGGTAGAGAATGTCTTCCAGTGAGGAGAATGTAAACAAAAGCAACACACCGGGTGTACGGTAATAATGCTGGCAGAAATTACAAGGGGACACTTTCTTGACAGTCTCATTTGATGTCTACAAAACAGCAAAATTATTTTCAACAGGAACTTCTGTCACACTATACACTCACTACCTAACAATGAACTTGTAAAGTGTTTCTTTAAAATGGAATGCCCATGTCAAAATACACATTCATTCAGGACTTCACACAGGGCTTCCTCTGTGTTCTACAAACCATTTGATGGAAAATAATGACCAGTTTACCAAATAATGATAGTTTATGGTGTAAGAATGCTATTTAGGTGCCTCTATGATCGATATGTAATGTTAGTTGTCAGAGAAAGGAAAGAGTAAGCATGCAAGCATTAAGATGTGGCTACGGTGCCACACATGCATCATAACCACGCGACTCAGGAGAGCCTGTCTGATCTCCAGCAAAACAGTGAACCGTGGAGCAGAGTGCTGTAGAGGTGACTATAAAAATATTACACATTTGTGATTTCAATGATATTTATGTATAAATTAAATAGCTACAGAGAAATGTTTGCTATCTACAATAATAAGAGACACATACAAAGTAAACATAATGGGGCTTTGGGTTAGTTTACTATTGTCTTTCTTTCTTTTTTTCTTTCTTTTTTTATGAAATGAAGATTCAAGAAGTAGGTTACACTAAGTTAAAATATAATTTTAAAATCTGTTCTAATCAGAATGTGTGGTACATCTGCAGCATAAATGAGCAGCTATCAATTATACCACTGACTCCAGTGACTTCTCGGGACATAAACACAAGAAAGCTGAAGCACATTGACTCAAGGATAGATAAAAATGGGGGTGGGTGACTCTCTCACCTTTAATATTCATGTGCCACCTGTAAGTTTATAACTCCATTTGTTCTTATTAATTTTATCTTTAAACTAAAAGATAATTTACTAAAAGTGCACTGAAATTCAAAGAATTGATTTGTATTTGAGGAACAGGGCAGAAATAAAGACAAAAGGCATTCGGCTTGGGAGCTGAAAGCAACACAACTGTCAATGCTGTCTTTTTTTGTTTTTGTTTTTGTTTTTTTTTCGCTAGTATAATCAGCATTATCTGTGGTGACTGAACAGCAAGCAGTACAAATGCTGCAATGACCACCCCCCCTTTTGTGAGCAGTACTATTAGCCTCAAATCTTTAAAGGATGTTATTAGAAGGGAAGACAAATTAATATATTAAAGATATATATATATATGAATATATATAAATTCATGATAGAAATACATGTATCTGAGCAGAAGGAAGTTCTTAGGAGAGCATTAGTGATATTCAACACAGCAAGAAACTGTTTCAGTTAGGTTACAATAGGGAAAATTAATTTGGAGGACATATGTTGTCCTTGGCACTGCAGTGGGCTCTGGGCAAACATCACAGTGGAGAATATAACCTTGGCTCTCCCTCTTGCAGAAGACTGAAAGAAACACATTTCTACAAAAGCCTTTCTCTATTGCTCCTTCAATGGTACAGCTTCCTTTAAAATTCTTGTGGGATTCTTTTCCTCGCTTCCTCCATATATCAGGCACATGAACAGCAAGAACATCTCTTATTCCTACTATCCAGATACTCAAGTATCAAGCCTTATGTCTCACTGTGATGTTTGACCTCTCTCCTTCCTTCCCTATCCATAAATCTGTCAACTCCTCATTCTCCTAACCATGCTGTAGAAAGATTTTTATCACCCGGCAGTGGTGGTGCACACCTTTAACTCCAGCACTTGGGAGGCAGAGGCAGGCAGATTTCTGAGTTCGAGGCCAGCCTGATCTCAAGAGTGAATTCCAGGACAGCCAGGGCTACACAGAGAAACCTTGTCTTGAAAACAAAACAAACAAACAAAAAGATCTTTCTTTCCAGATATCTGCTCTTCCCGGAGTCCAGGCTACCAGCCACTTGTTAGGACCCTAGTAGGCATTACTGACGCCTTTTCTTTATTTCTAAATGAACATTATGATACTAATATACGTCTTACAGACTTCTTTGGTGAATGAAATACATTGATCTACATAAAGCTTTTAGAATACATGTGTGGATCACTGGAAATGCTTACCTATAACGGTTGCATTTCTTATTGCTGTAACTGACTAGAAATACCCAAATAAACATGGGATAAAAACAAATCCAAATCTAAACCCCAAACCATCCTTTTAAGGTCTCCAGGGTTCAAGGCCTGTGCTTGACCAGGTACCCAGCTGTTTCTCACAGCTCACTGCCCCACAGGGTCCTGTGACCTTACATATGAGCTCCCTGGTTCAGAGGGACTTTAAAAAGGAGGGGATACACAGGTGACTCATGCTCACCCATTACACACACACACACACTCTCTCTCACAAGGCTTCTGCCTGACTTTTCTTGTTAATTCAATATTTTCCAGTTCAGTTTTATTCAACAATACCTCTATGGACTTCACTATCTTGGCTAGTCATAGTACCTCTCTTCAGTTCTTTGATGGAGACAGACTAAAATTTAAATGTTAGAAAATGGAAGACTTTATGAATGTAGGGACATAAAGGAGAGTCAACATAAAGGCTTGTGAAAGACATCAGCCATGTTGGTTGTTATAAGCCTTGATAGAGCGGTAAACTGAGGCAAAGGGTCCAACACTGAGAAGTGCAAAAGCCTGAGGTAAAAGACTGAGCTTGGTGGCCAGTGTTCTGTCAGTGCTGAAGGAACAGACGAGAGATGGGAGGGGCTGTGGGTGGTGAACAGCATGTGTGAAGGCTGAACCTAGCACCCAAGCAGGCAATGACCATTCACTGCACAGCTCTGCACAGATTCAGAAAAGAATAGCCAGAGAAGGAGAAAAAGTCAGACGGTTATTGAAGGTTTCTAAGAGGGAAGGGGATTTCAGATTCAGAAAATGCAAAGGTAGAAATGGATAAAAACAAGCTATTCTGAACTATCAAAAGGTGAGTGAGCCTGCAAGCAGCTGAGCCCATAAAAAGAGCTGACCTTTTCTTTCCACTAGCACCCAGATGTAGCATGGCCAGGCACCAGAAATCAATCCAAGGAGCGAAACAGCTAATGTTTTGTGAAACTGTGCTGACCGAGGATGAGATTCCCCACATCAGTGAATCTGCAGAACCCCATCCTGAGGCCTGTGCTTGAAGGGAGCCGCTGACTGATGAAAAACCACAGGTCCAAGGAAGAGAGATAACCTGCCTTTGTTTACACAGCAGAGCGGGGGAAGAGGAGGAACCCAGCAATTATTAATTGAAGTAGAACCTTCCATTTGCTAAGCACTGTGGAAAACAGCTGCCAAATGCAGAACTCAGGCTCCTAGGCTCAACCATTTCATCTCCCCACTGCTGCATTACCTTCTTCAGGAATTGCGGCTCTAATTTAGTTATATGTTTGACGAATGCCATGCTGTGCATACACCACTGGAGTTAAACCAGTATTTAGGTTTCTTCTTCTTCTTTTTTTTTTAAAGTCATTATTACTTGACTCAATAATGTTTTTTATACTTCCTTTTAAAATGTTAATGATCACAGGAAGTCAAAGCACTTTGTGCTCAACTGCTCTTTCGTTATTCATGTTGTAAGCAAGAAAATCTATTGTTAAGTCTCAGGGCAATTTCATGGAACAGTTTACACCGACTCGTGTGCCTTCTGACTCCTGCAGTCTTCTATCTTCTGAATCAAACAAGAAGCATCTGAATCAAACAAGCATGTTAGCTTCAGAGCCATGTGCTAAGTACTACACTCTAGATCATAAAAGTCTAGTTTACACCAAAGTATTTACTTAACTTTATAGAATCCTAACAGAAGGGGAAACGCACAAATAATTTACAAATATTTTGTATAAATACATTTCATATTTAAGATCTTAAGAATTGAATTATACATGAATTACTATGAAAATTAAGAAACATTTTATCAATTTAACAAATTATTTACTGAGCACTTACAAAGTACGAGACAACACTATATTGCTGCAAGAGAAACAGAAGTTATCAAAGATAGCAGGACACTGTATCTAGGTATTTCAATGCAGAACATTAGATAGAGCAAAAAATAACTCTAAATTAGGGCAGATGGTTGGGAGAGCCAGTGCTGTACGAGTCTTTTAAATTTTTGCATACACTCAGAATGAAATGATGTTCTAGTTTGCCTTTCATTGCTGTAGAAAAAAATAAAAAGACCAAACCAAACCAAACCAAAAAGAAAAAAAAAAAAAAGGCACAACCAAATTCAACTTGGAGGTAGCGAGTTTAGTTTATAGTCCATCACTGAGAGAAGCCAGAGCAGGAACTGAGGGCAGGAACTGAAGCAGAGGCATGAAGGAACACTACTTACTGGTTAATTCTATGGCTTGCTCAGCTTGCTTTCATATTCCACCCAAGCTTATCTGCCTGAGGAGAGGGGTTGGGGGGAAGATAACAACCAGAGGCTGAGACCTCCCACATCAACTGTCAATCAAGAAAATGCTCCATAGACTTCCACTAGGCAACCCGATGAGGGCATTTTGTCAGGTGAGATTTATCTTCCCAGATGAGTCTAGCTTTATTCAAGCTGACAAAAATTGACCAGGACAAACAGTGACCATTTCCTTAGCTAAATTTTCCTTCCAGGGATGCTTCTGTAGCAAACAGCTTTGGAAGTAAAAAGGACATCACAGTCTGGAGCAAAAGGCACATTTACCTACAGACCTAGACTCTTACTGGGGAGTGAGCAGTGGGCAGGGATTCCTTGTCGCAGCCCCCACCCCATATCAGGATTATAGGGGGTTACTGTCCATCTGGCTTTTACACCGGTATTGGATATCTGTGTCCTCATGTCTTTCTGCTTTTATGACAGTACTTCTGCCACTGGGCCATCTCCTTAACTTTTTCAAAGGCTCCACATCACTGTTAGTTGGCAATGGAAAGTAATGGATACTATTTCTTATATGGAAAAAACAGAATTATTATTTAGAAATATCTAAACCAATTATTAGCTGGCCAAAGACCTCTGTTGATTTCTGTATTATTTAAAGATTTTTGTGAAAGGACTTTTTATATTATTTCATTTATTTTTATTTTCTGATATTATAATTACATTTCTCTCTTCCTTTTCCCAGCTTCAAATCCTCCCATAAAGTCATGGGGTGTTTTATATTAATTGTTGTCACATACATACGTGTGCATATGTGTGGGTGTGTGTGTACATGCATATAATACAGCCTGCTAAATCTATAAAATGTTATTTGTATATATGTTTTCAGAGTTGACAATTTGGTATTAGATAACCAATTGATATTCTCATCCCTGGAGAAGATTATTTCTGGAAAAGGGTTTATTTTTACATCATACTGAAATGTGAACTCCTACTTATTAAGACTAAGTAGTATTTACTGCCATTAGTCAAAACTGCTCTCTTACACTGATTGTGGGAGTGGCCACTGGATTTCCTTGGCCAATGATAGATCAGTCAGTATACACTAATGTTATGTTTCAAAAATATTACTTAGTCATTGTGGTGGTTTGAATAAGAACATCCCCCATAGGCCCATATATTTGAATGCTTAGTCAACAAGGAGTGACATAATTTGACAAGATTAGGAGGTATAGCCTTGATGGAGGAAGTGTGTCACTGGAGTGTGGTTTGAGGTTTCAAAAGCCCATGCTGGGCTGGCGCTCTCTCTCTCTTCTCTCTTCTCTCTTCTCTCTTCTCTCTTCTCTCTTCTCTCTCTCTCTCTCTCTCTCTCTCTCTCTCTCTCTCTCTCTGCTTGTGCATTAGGATGTAGCTCTCACCTACTGCTTCAGTACACCATGCCTGCCATGCCTGCTGCCATGCTTTCTGACATGATGATAATGGACTAAACATCCAAACCTGTAAGCAAATCCCCAGTTAAATGCTTTCTTTTATAAGAGTTACTTTGGTCATGTTGTCTCTTCACAGCAATAGAACTATGACTAAGACAGTCATCAGTCAACTGAAGTAACACCTCAAAAAACTTAAGAAACGTTGAAATAAGGGGTATGGAGAAGTGGTTCCACTGTTCTTGCAGAAGAACTAAGTTTGGTTGACAGCAACTACATGAAGATTAACTCCAGGACCAGATGACCCAGGCCCCTCTTCTGGCCTTCATGAGTACCAGGCACACATGCAGTAAACTTTGCAGGCAAAACCAATACATATAAAATAAAAATAAACCTTTTTTTAGAAGTTGACTTGAAAAATGTATAGTCAGAAGTTAATCTCATTTCCAGCTAACAACTATCCAGGTTTTGTTTCTGATACCCATAAAAAAAGGTAAAGAGAATGGTGAGTAAGAGTCAAACATGGATAAAATTAGAAGATACCAGAGGATTAAATGATACCCATGTAGAGGATGTTATAATCTCTGGGAACTAAACTGGGCATAGGAGGAATGCAGCCATACTAAGAGGGCGATGAGTGTGGGAAGCACCAGTTACAGCGGCTAAGCAGAATAGTAAAGTCTGTAGAGCAGAATAAAGTCCAGAGTGAAAGCAAAAATACAATGCATGAGAACCTGTGGGGAACAATTTAAGCAGCTCTAAGGGGTATGGATGTCTATATCTGTAACTGGCTTCATTAAAAGAGCAGAGAGCAATCGGGAAATTACTTAGTGATATACCACAAGGATGTAAGAATAAGCCAAGGCCCAAATCAATAAGCAAAATAAATAATAAAAATAAACGTAGAAATTAATGAAGTAAAAAGTCTATGCAAAGAATCAATGATAATGATAGGACTGAAGAGCTGGTCATTGATTGGTTAAGAGCATATATCCTGCTTGTACGGGACTCTTGTTCTGAGAACTGTTATCAGGCGGCTCACAGCCACCTGCAACCCAGGCTTCAGGAGACATTACACCTTCTTATCTCTGCCAGCAACCACAGATACATAAGCACGCCACACAGAGGCACATACATACATACATACATACATACATATTAACAAAAATAAATCTTACTTTAAAACATCAGCAAAACACACAGCTGATTCTTTGAAAAGACAAAAATCTGGAAACTCCTTAATCAAACTAACACAATTAAAATATCCAAATTAATAAAATTAGAGACAACAGGGAAGGCATACCAGGTATTAGTAAAGTTCAAAACATTATTAAGGTATACATTGAAAGTTATCTTCTAATAAATTGTAAAAATCTATAGGAAATGAGAAACTTTCTAGACACATGTGACCTACCAAATTTAAGCCAAGAGGTTATTAATAATGCAACTAGACCTGTAATAAACAGCAAGATTGCCCTAGTTAGAGTTCTAGTGCTGTCATAAACCACTTACCAAAACTAACTTAGGGGATGAAAGAAATTAATTACAAGATGCAGACTATCACTGAGGGATGCTGTAGTGGTTTGAAAAAAAAATGGCCTCCGTAGGCTCATAGGGAGTGGCACTATTATGAGGTGTGACCTTGTTGGAGAAAGTATGTCACTGGCAGGGGAGGGAGGGGTGTTAGGTCTTATATGCTCAAGCTAGGCTTAGTGTGGCATTCACTTGTGCTGCCTGCAGATCAAGATGTAGAACTCTCAGCTCCTTCTCCAGCATCATGTCTTCCTGTATGTCTCCATGTTTCCCACCATGATGATAATGGACTAATTAACCCTCTGAAACTTTGGGGCAGCCCCAAATTGAATTTTTTTTTAAGTGCTGCTATAGTCTTGGTGTCTCTTCACAACAATAGAAACACTAAGAAAGATGTTCGTCAGGAGCTTGAAGCAGGAACTACAGAGGTACCGACACTATGGCTTGCTCAGATTTGCCTATACATCCCAGGGGTTGGCACTACACACAGCGTGGTGAGCTTTCCCTTGTCAGTCATTAATTGAGAAAATACCCCTACAGACATGACCACAGACTACTCTGATGGAGATAATTTTACAGTCGAGGTATCCTTTTCCCAGGTGTCTTTGGTTTGTGTTAACTGACAAATAGTAACCAGCACAAAGAGTAAAGAACTAATAAAAGTCTCCCAACTAAAATCTCCAAGCTCAGAAGGATCCACAGCTAAAGTTCATCAATGCTTTTCAAACGATTCCACAAAGTTAAAGAATTAATACTGCCAAACTCACTTGTCATTGTAGTTTTATACATACATCTAAACTGGAAAAGGCCAGCAATATATATATATATTATATATATATATAAATGTGTGTGTGTGTGTGTGTGTGTGTGTGTGTCAGTCTCCCCAATGAACAGATGCACAAATTCTCAACAAAATATTGATAAATTGAATTAAATCACACATCAAAAACATCATTGTCTTAGTCAGGGTTTCTATTCCTACACAAACATCATGACCAAGAAGCAAGTTGGAGAGGAAAGGGTTTATTCAGCTTATGTTTCCACATTGCTGTTCATCACCAAAGGAAGTCAGGACTAGAACTCAAGCAGGTCAGAAAGCAGGAGCTAATGCAGAGGCCATGAAGAGATGTTACTTACTGGCTTGCTTCCCTGGCTTGTTCAGCTTGCTTTCTTATAGAACCTAAGACTACCAGCCCAGGGATGGCACCACCCACAATGGGCAGGACCCTCCCACCCTTGATCACTAATTGAGAAAACACATTGCAGCTGAATCTCATGGAGGCATTTCCTCAAGGCAGGCTCCTTTCTCTGTGTGATAACTCCAGCTTGTGTCAAGTTGACACACAAAACCAGCCAGTACAATCATTCATCATGATCAGTGGACTTTATTCCATTCAGGGATAGTTTAACATGTGCATCTGCACATCACATAAGTAGACTTGAAATCACATCTTTATAGATACAGAAAGGTCCTTTGATAAAGTCCCTTGATAAATTTCTCTTGACAACAAATGCCTTAAAAAACTACCAATGAAATAAATATCCAGTAACATAATAAATGTTATATATTAAAAGAAAAACCTTCCATAACCCACATTACCCTAATCAGAGTTAAACTGTCAACGCACTTCCAGTAAAGTCAGGAATGAGACAATGCCATCCACTCTTTTCACACTTTCCCTCAATACAGTCTTGAAGTTTGAGCTAGAGGAATAAAACTAAATAAATAAAATAAACAGGGAAAGAAATAAAACGGATATAAATGGAAATCATCCCTATTTTGTAGACAATAACTTTCCATATTAAGAGACCCAAAGCTCTACCAGAAACTCTTAGAACTGATGAACTCTTCTAGAAAATGAACAGGATACAAAAATCGGTAGCTTTTCTATATGTCAGCAACCAACATACTGCTGAGAACCCAGGAAAGCAAACCCACTCAGCGCTTTATAAATAAATAAATAATAAATAAATAAATAAATAACCTAGAAACAATCCTAGCCAAGAAAACACAATAAGAATAATGTAAGCACTTAAAGTGAAGAATAAGATGGAAAGACCATGAATACTAATGGATTAGTAGAAGTAATTTCACAACAAATAGCTATATTGTCAAAAGAGATCTACATCTATGTGACGTTTAGAAGACAACTTGGTAGAGTTGATTCTCTCCCTCCATCCACCTATACATGGGGTCTGGAGATCAAATCTGGGTTGCCAAACTTGTACAGCAAGATCCTGTACAAAACTGCTACAAAACAAACTGTAGGTCAGCGGCTAGCACAGAGGAGTTAGCTTCTTTTCCCATTGCTCTGATAAAATACTGTAAGGAAAGAAACTTAAGGGAAAAGAGGTTTATTTTAGCTCACAGTTCACAGTACAGTAGATCATGGCGGGGAGGTCAAGGCAGCAGGAGCTGGAAGTGGCTGGCCACAGTCCAAAGGAGAGAGGTGTGAATTCCACTCAAGGGCTCAGCCTGCTATCTACATCTCATACAGGGTCCCCCACCCAGGAAATAGCCCTTCTCACAATTAAGGTGGGTTTTTCCCACACTAGCATATCCAGAGACCCAGGGGATTCTACAGTCTGTCAAGTTGACAACTCAAATAAGAGATGGGGGTGGGGGTGGAGGAAAAGGAGGCTATTAGGAGGAGTAAAGAAGAACTGAGGGGAGTACCAGGAGGGAGAGACAGATGGGGAAAATATATGATACATTTAAAAGGAACTTGCTTTATGAATACATGAACAATGAACACATGCCCATTTAAAATGAGGAGGAGGAGGCAAGGGAGGAAAAGGAAGAAGAGAAAGAGGAGGGGGAAGAGGAGGAGGAGGAAGAAGAGGAAGAAGAGAGGAAGAGGAGGAAGAGGAGGAAGAAGAAGAAGAGGAGGAGGAGGAGGAAGAAGAGGAGGAAGAGGAAGAGGAAGAGGAGGAGGAAGAAGAGGAAGAGGAGGAGGAGGAGGAAGAGGAGGAAGAGGAGGAGGAAGAGGAGGAGGAAGAGGAGGAAGAGGAGGGGGAAGAAGAGGGAGAGAAGGAGGAGACTGCAAAATGGCTCAACAGGTAAAGGACTTTGCTGTACAAGTTTGGCATGTACACCTCCACACGTCATGCATACATATATAGGCACATGCACACGCACACACACACACACACACACACACACACACAAAAATAATAATCTTATTCCATCTGTGAGTGGGTGGTATGTTTATATGTCTGCATGTGTATGAGCTCATGTGTGGAGGCCTGAGACTGAGGCCAGGAATCTTCTTCAACTTCTCTTCTACTTTATTCGTTTAGGCAATCCGAACTCCACCCAGTATCCACACTTGTATGACTGCACTATAACACTCAGACATTTCCTCAGCCCCCAAATAATGTTTCTAAAATTAAAAAGCAAAAGTCAGACACCAGGTATGCAAGTTAAGAACTGTGTTTATTTATGTACATTTGGAATCTAAGTCTTTAATCTCTGAGATTACATTCCCTTCTATGTAAAAATCGCAGCCCTCAATAGCACATGCATGCACTTGGACAAGGTGTTTGCATGAAGATTAAATGAAATATAAATATAAAAGACCTCATCCACCCAAGTCATACCAGCACACATCACTCACAGCTGGAAATCAAATTCCAAGTTCTAGCAAAAAAGAACCATATCTTCAAATGCCAGGCATGTCACTGCCACACCATCCAGTGCTTGCAAAACGTCAACCAAATGCATTAGTCAGATGCAAAAGTCTGCTTCCCATTACAGTCGCTCAGCCTAGTCCAGTGAGTGTCCCAGTAGGGCCCTGGATTGAGTTCTGTCTCTTAAGGTACAGAGGTTCTCAACACTTACAAATCCACACACCACCGTGTAGTTGGCTCATGGCCTAGGAATGGTCAGGAAGCAAGGCTGTCCTTTGTCTTATCCTAAGACAAACACATCCACCTTCACTTACCCGGAAATAGTCACTGCAGGCCGCTAGGACTGCCTTGTGAGCGTGGAATTTCTGTTCCTCGGCGATCAGGGTCACATCGCAGAGAATGCCATCACTTCTTTGCTGATTCAGTGCTGCGAGGACAGTGTCATTGTGAGATTCCGAGTGGCACAGCCTCTGGCCCGTCAGCATTTCTTGAATACTACAAAGGGGAGAAATGAAGCCCTGTTTATTCCTTTTGCAAGCTCAACTTCCCAGGGGCTCTCTCGCTCGCTGGACTTTGGAAAGGCTACATGAATTCTAGTGCACTGTGAGTCTGACCTTCCTGTTCTCAAGTTTTTGTTTCTTTTCTTTTACTCTAATTCTTTCCTTTGCCTTGTCCTGGGATATCTTTCTCTTGATAGCTCCTGTGTATTTTGCTGAGGTTTAACTTTGTGAGAGTCTATGTGTGTCTGTGAATCCATGAGCCTGTTTCTGAACGTCTATTCCTTCAGTATGTATATAAAAAACTTGCTTTATGTGTACAGGTGAGCATACCTTCCCGTGTGTGGAGGGGTGGGGGGCAGGGGACAAGCACACTCTTCCTAGCCCGTGACTCCCTCTCTAATTCCATTCTTCTCTAATTTTTGACTCACTGTGTATCTCTCTAGGATACATAAACCCAATAAATATAAGAAAACTGAGCCAAAGAGCTGAACATGAGCATCCTGAATCCAGAGCAGTCGAACCACGGCATCAGGCAGAACTTGGGAAATTACACACTACACCACAAACATCAGAAGAAATTAATCTGCAATAGGTGGGGCACGGTGGCATAAAGCTGCAATCCCAGCATTCAGGAAGCTTGGAAGCAGAGGATTTGAAGATCAAGGTTATCCTTGGCTACATAGTAAGTTAGAGGCCAACCTGAGCTTCATGAGACCTATCTCTGTGGTGGGAAAAGTGTCCTTTGTAAATGAAAAAGACAAATGAAAGTTAAAAGTAAAATATACATGTCCAGTGTCTATGTAATCATTGTACTGGATTTATGAATGGACTATTTTTCTTTTTATTTTGTGAGATTGCTAAACTCCTATTATGAAGCGTACCACTTCATTTTCTTCCCCATCCTAAACAATTTATCCTGTGTCCTTTCGAAATTCCTACTTGAACTTCAAAGATTTTCTAAAATGAGATCACAATGATGCCAAGAACTCACAACACAAACTGAATTTATACATGTCTATGGACAATTCTAATTTAGGTCATCAAAGATCTCTCTACATCACTCCAGAATCTTACAACAAGTACTGGCTCTGACCAGTGAGCTATGCCATTACTAAGTTACTCCCAAGAGGATGACAAGGGTGTTAATGCCCTGTTTCCAAACAGTGAACTCTTTTAAAAGCTGATTTTAAATATCTAAGGATGCCTGAACATGCACTCTTCCTACCCGACTTTTCTGTGCTCAGTGCCAGTATGAAAAGTGCTATTCAGAGGAAGCAAAGCATTACCCACACTGGTGCTTTATTAGACAGGGCTCTACCTTACTTCTGCCAAGTGGCTGGTAAATTAGAGTTAAATACAAATCTCTAACATGAACCAAATTCTTCCAATGAAAAGCCAGTGGACTCAGAGAACTTTATTGAATATTCCCTACTGGGAAGCATCTAAGTCCAAACTATGGAAAGAAAGTTACTCAAGAGAAAGTGAGGCTCCAGGAAGCTCTTTTAGGAAACTGTAAGGATTGCTTGCAGCAGAGTCTGAAAGGCTCACAGCCATTGAATATTCATCTGTGGCTCCTGTGGTAGGCAGGCTTTCAAAATCAGTAACTAAAAGTTACTTTCGGAAACATAAATAGTTCTTTATAAAATTTTCTAGGTAAAATTTTCTATGTAAAGTCTAGAATGCGGATTAATTAGTATCGTTAAGTAAAAGATGTGGTGAAAGGAAACAAGAAAGAATTCTTTATCAGCAAGGTAGCCTGAAAAAGCTTTCCTAAAATGATGAAATTTTCATAGTTAGCAATTATATTGCTTACAGTTTTCAGCTAATTATCCTACATGATATATAAATACTAATTATAATTAACAATTTAGTCTTCCTAGTAACCCTAAGAGAAGGTACTATTCGCACCTATGTTTTATAGATAAGAATACCATAATTCTTGATCATGAATTTAAAATAAAAACAATGTTCAGAACAAAATGATATAATTTTTTTTTCTGCTTTAAAAAAAAGGTATCTGTAAGAAAGGTCTCTGAAACTTATGCCCAAGGTGATAAAAATTTCAAAAGCTCTTACTGAGTTTATATTTATAGCATACATAAGTACATAAGTAGCCTCAAAATGTTTGAGTAATATATGAAAACACAGTTGCATGCAATAATCACAAGCTTATGCAATCATGCTTCAAAACTGTTTTCTTTTGTACTAGGACTAACATTTTGGAACAGAAAAATAGATTTTTAGTATTATAACTTTAGAAACTGTATTTGGGACTTCCATAATTTCCTTTCTCCTCTTTTATGTCACCATAAATGGATTTTGAAATTTCATTTGTAGTAGAACAAGAATACACTAAAAATAATTGCCTTAAAATCTTTTCTTATTCCAAATCTAGTGCACGATCCACGTCACTATTAAGAAATCTTGGCAGGGAAAGAGCAACTGCAAACTGTAATTTGGCAAAGACTGAAGGGCTGAGCTCTGGAACACTAGTGATGCTCCTTGCCTGCACAGACTTAATAGCTCAGTTAGGAACAGTTACCCTTAAAGAACACCATAAGTCGATATTTAAGACAACACTTGGCAGAAGAGACTAAATATTTTAGAACCAATATGTTATGAGTTCTTAAAAAGCAGAAATACATACTCTGGCATTTGGCAAGAAACAAAGGCCCACTAATCAACAAGTCTCAACAAGTCATCACTGTATTCTCAAAGCAATTTCCCACTTGTCTCTTAGCTATAAAGCTGCAAAAGCCCTCACCTCTGTAAACCTGCCAGCACACCTGTGCACAGGGCAGCCAGAAGAGGTGAGGCTCACTTCACCTGGCTAATTATCACATACTAAGAACAACAGGAATTGAAAGCTGCAGTGTATCATACAGAAATTAAAGTGGGGAGCAGATGGACACTTGTCACTATCTCCCTCTGCCCTGAGAAGAAATGGCTAGCCAACCCACTCTGACTCAGGTCAGAGCAATGTCTTCCCACTACTGGGAAACAAGCAAACAAAAAAAGGAAAACTCTTTCAAAAACTTTCAAATAGCTGGGGAAAGGCAGAGCCTTCCTCTGGGGGAAATTCAGGTTTGAAAAGATGCTTAAAACTGGGGAAATTCTTCCATGAAAGAAACGGTATAGTATGGCTCAAAATCCGCAGCTAGTACAGAAGGTACCCAGGGTCTCCAAGTGCAAGACCAGTACTGTTTTCTGTGGGCGCCCAAGAGCTGCATTGCTAAAACAGGAGCCACTAGCGACATGGGGCTGCTGAACGCTCTAATAAGCTAGTAAAAGTTGAGGTGTGCTGTCGAAAATGATATGAAAAGAGGACTCAGTATATCTCATTAATACTTTTATACTGAAGACATGTTTAGGCTGTGATTTGGGACACACCGATTTACATGAACTACACTGAGATTAATCAGAGCTGTTTCTTTGTTCCTTATTTTAAAATGTATCTACTTTAAACTATACGTGCTTTCTATTATGATCCTATTTCCAAGTCCACAAGCTCACAGACATCCTATTAGGTGACTCTAAGCAAGCTGCCACTGTCAGTGACACCATTTCTGCATCTCACAGGGCTTACCCAGGCCTCTGGTATCACAGTAGGAAACCCAGACTCCCCAGCAGCTGATTGACATTAGTAATGCCAGAAAGTTAGCACCAGACTGGTCACATGCCAGCATCTAATAATGGGGAGATTCATTCATGAGGTCCCAGGGAATAGGACTAATCATGACTTTGAGCCTGTAACTTTCATTCTGGAACAAATCATGAAAGCTAGTGAATCAAATGCAGAGCACGCTTCTACCAGTGTCCTCCTGCTCATTCTGAATCTCTGCTTTAGTGCAAATGGCTACTTTGAGTGCACAGAGTTAACTCTTTCATCCCAGAAACCCCAAGTGGTCTTATTTTCATTTATTCACTTAACTGAATTCAGAAAGTTCTTAAGATGTAAATTCTAAAACAAATCTACACTTCTTCATTTTACATTTCAAATGTAAAAGTTCTGTAGACTTCCCTTTTAATGCTTACCTACTACTCAACAAGGTAAAGATATTTTTTATGCATTAATAGTAAAAAATGCTACTTATTTATGTGCACAGGCTGTTAAAAGATTCTGTAATGGAATTAATTTTATTTTAATGTATAAAGTGGATGCTAAACATAAAAATAGCCATAATAATAAGCCTAGATTAAAACATTTTGCACAATTAAGAAATACCAAGATTATGGAGAAAGAAACTTGCTTATACATGAACAGCTTTCTATGCCCCTTCCCTCATTCATACATACAAGAAACATTTATTCTGCCTTGCTATTCTAGATGCTGGAAATAAAATGCCAAATAAAGTGTGGTAACAGCATCACAGAATATTCAGTGTATCAGGACAGTGGCACACTAAGCACTCTCATCTTCCCAAAGGAGAAATAGCTAAGGTATAGATGGATGAGTTAACACCCTGATACAGGGAAGAGAAGATGTACGCAGCAAAAAAGAACAGCAAGCTTTGGTCTCTGTCAGCAGGAAGCACAGACAGACTCACACACTCTTCTACGGAAATCAGTGGCTGAAACTGAGGGCAAGAGAGAACTGAGGAAACTGCAGCTGAGGTGCCAACTCAAGCAGGATGTGGGGGCCAGGACAACTAAGAGCTATGGGGAGTCTCAGAAAAGATCAACTGGATTGCAGCACCAAGAGCAGTTGGGCCAGATTGGAGCAGTTTGCGACTATGGCAATAGTTGAGGCCTATCTCAACCCTACCCTGAAACATCAAGATAATGCTTCAGAGAGGTGATCAGATTTGAAAGCTGTTTATGTGCAAATGTTAAGAGCCTTGGTGATAGGCTAGATATAGATGTGGATGGGAAGGGGGTTCTCATGGAGCTGCTCATATTTCTGGTTTATAAAACTTGATATCCCAATAGTAGGGCACCCGGAAAAGAAGAACATAATGAACTCATCTTGGGATATGTTAAAGTTAGATTTGTCTTAAAGACTTCTTTCTAAGTGTAGATGTCAAAAAACACAGCTTGATTCATAGGCCTGAAGCTCAGAATACAGTCTTGGCTAAAGAGAGAAACATAACTCATGTTTCTCAGAGAGAAGCTGACAGAACCAGCTGTCCTAAGAACACAGTAAAAACTGTTCACATGGGAAAAGCCACTGACGGCACAGAAAAAAGTCGTGGCTTGGTTTGCTTCTTGAGGGGCAGGAAATAGGAAAGCCAGAAACAGTTGTAAGACTCCGGACATTTGGGAGCTTGTTTGATTTAAAGACTGTTATGAACTGGTCTTCACTGGACAGCATAGATTATACATCTGAAGGAGAATGTTTCACAGGCAAATGCCACAAAAACAACAAGAATAGAAAAAAATAAGGGTTGAGCTAAAGTTTCGGAATTTAAACCAGTTAAAAAGAGAACATAGCAATAAAATGACTCCTAACAACATTCTGCTAACTCACAGACCGGTGCCTCCCTCAGCCATCATCAAAGAAGCCTCCTCTTGCAGTAGATGGGAACTAACACAGAGACACACAACCAGACTATGTGCATAAAGTGAGGAACCACTCAGTCCTAAGTGGTTTGTCTCCATTACATCCCTTCTCTCAGAGCTCAGGGAAGCTCACAGAGAGGAGGTGGAAAGCTGGTAGGAGCCAGAGGGATATCAAGGAAATAATGCTTTCTAGACACCCAATCCAGCAGGACCAACGAACATATGAACTCACAGAGAACATGGCAGCACACATAGAGTCTGCACAGATCTGTGCTGGATGAGTTCCAGTACTGAGGAGAGAAGTGGACAAAAGTCTTCACCCCTAATCCAGAAACTATATCAAATTGATAACTGCCCATAAGTGAAAATTTCGTTTTCCTCAACAGAATCTCACTGGGGACACAAACCACTTCTGAGGCCAGGCCCCATGGCTAGCAGCAATAGCTGTTTAACATACAAAGAACTCAACGGCATCTATGGAGATATGGTCACGAAGGCAAATCACAGCCCTAGTGAGAAAGGTAAATTTGCAAGCTGGGAAATGAATCCACGGTAGGAGGAACTTCAGACACGAAGTAACTAACGGGGATAACGAGATCCACGCTGGGGCTGGGTGGAAGAAAAAGTTCTCTGGAGAAAAGCAGGCTGAGGACGCAAGAGCCTGGAATCTGGGCAGCTCTTCCATAAAAGGATCTGTGCTGAGGAGGAAGGCAGTGATCATGGTCTTGCTGCAACTGTTCCAAAAGGAAGACATAATGGAAGACGGAGAGGAGGGCAGCCAGGGCTCTGGGCAGGAGCAGGGAAGGATATGACTACATAGGGGAAGACAGCAGAAGGATGGGAACTGATTACCATAAATTGCAGGCTTAGAGTAAGAAATCACTTGGAGAACACACAGATTCTGGTACCAAGGAACAAATTTTTTGAAGTGGTACATATAAATACATATAAATACATAGTCCATGGGTACCATATTGGCAGGGCACCAGATCTAGCACAGGGCTTCTTGGCCTTGGTATGAACTGCACTCTGAGATAGGCTGTTTCTTGCTCTGAGGACCTGTCTTATACACGGTAAGATGTTTAGCACACTATGTAGCTAGTGTCAACTGTACCTGGATCCCTGGAGATAAGAAATACTGCTGGTCCTTGAACACCATTCCCTAATTCTCCACCGAGAATTGCTGACTGCAAGAAGCTCACAAGAGGTGTGCAGAGGTGCTACACCTGCTCTGGCGACACCACTGACTCTGAACTTACCGAGGAACTAATCATCTCCAATAGCTTCAGACAGCGTTATTTAACAGAAGTATCTAATTCCTCACACTCCACAGATATTCCTGTTTTACTACCTCTCTTATTATCTCTTCTAGAGACCTTTGGACTGCTTCCTCAGAAACTGATGGTGGCTTGCCTCTAGGCAGAATGACCGCTATATACCTTCTCTCTGGCTGCCTCTCAGATTTTAAAACGTGAAGCTCTCTCCTGCCTCCTGCCTTGGTGCATTTGCCAGCGCAGCTCTCATCCTGGGGATCTCAGGCACACTTCTTTCCTGGGTTTGCACCGCACTTTCCATCCGAATGGTTTTCACAATAGCATTTGCTTTGCTGGTGGTGTAGCTGTTTCTCTGATAGAATATCCAGTTTATGAAGGAGTAAATCAACTTTTATATTATTCATAGCTGGTACTTTACATCAAGTTGAATGTTTGCCTCAACAAATACTTATTAAATAAATAAATATTTTAAAAAAGATATTATCAGGAACTTCTGAATCCTCCCCAAACTGACTGCATTAAAGGGGTCAATATTCAGAGACAGCACAGTTTTCTACAAAGTTTTATCATGTACCTTTACAGGGATTTGCCTTTTGCTCAAAGGGCTACCATCCGAAATAAGAAAAAAAAAAACAAAATGTCATATCAGCCAAAGACTCATGAGGCTTTTCTAGGTTTGATCAAGTGGTCTTAGTGGTACTTTTTCCAAGTACCCAAATCACAAAAATTATGACTGTTTCATTTATTCAGTCAAATCTTGCTCAGTTCATGCCTTGTGCTCAGTGCTCTGTGCTCATTGCTCTATGTTCAGTGCTCTGTGCTCAGTGCTCAGTGCTCAATGCCCAGTGCTTTGTGTTCAGTACTCAGTGCTCTATGCTCTGTGCTCTGTGTTCAGTGCTCAGTGCTCTATGCTCTGTGCTCTGTATTCAGTGCTCTATGCTCTGTGCTCTGTGTTCAGTGCTCAGTGCTCTATGCTCTGTGCTCTGTATTCAGTGCTCATTGCTCAGTGCTCATTGCTCTGTGTTCAGTGCTCTGTGCTCAGCACTGCAGTGTTCTCAGGTTCAGCTCGCTATACTAAAAAGGGCATTCTCCTTCAGTGTGTACCTAAGGCAGTGTTCAGACGGCATCCTCCAGCTGGGTCCTCAGAGTCAGGCTTAGAAGGTTTCAGAAGAATCCACAAACATTCCAGCTGCATTAAAGAAAGAAAAGAAAAGTAAGAAAAATGCAAAGAACATTCTAGAAGCTCATGACACCAATGCCACAGAACAGCCCTGCAGGAATTGAACGCTGACATTTACCATCCCCTTGCCACTTCCCTAGACCTGCTCTTGATGTTTTTAAACTTTGAGGTTTTTGACATTTTTAGAGCCTTGAGTATAAAAAGTATACTGTATTTGATAGCTGAGTAAAGATCGGAAGGAAAAACACCAAATAGTCACAGGGAACAATTACTGCCCCTACAGTGATGGAACCACAGATGCTACCCAGACATCCAAGTTTCCTTCTGAGTATGATCAGTGGAATCAGTTTAAGCCAAGTACCTATTGGGTAAGTACATACAGAAAGATGCTTTTCTACTCAAGGAGATGGTTTCTGGGTCTTCTTCACTGAAGAAGTGGCACACAGAGAGGTGGAAGATGAGGAGGAAATGAAAGCTGGCTTCTCACAGCAGAGTCAGAGTTAGCATCCAAGAGCAGGTGTGCTCCTCAAGCCTGAGGCTCCTTGTCTGCACACACTTCATATCCATCCGTGCTACCCACCCTTGCCTTTGTTTTTAATGAGTTATGTAACTCTAAACAGAAAAATAAATTATTTGAAAAGTCTGGGACCTGGTCCATGACTGCATTTTACAACTCTCCTTAGAGAGTCTAGCCTGCATTTTGTAATACACCCAAAGTGCCAAAATTAATTAGAATTTGGATAAGCTGAATAGGCTTCCTTCTGTCTCAATTTTATTTCAAAAAGCAGCCACAATAGGGTAAAGATGCTTATGTATGAAAAGGATATATTAAACCGTGCTTCTGTTTTGTACAATAAGATATTTGTAACCTGATAAAATATAGCATTTACTACAGTATAAAGAAACCAGTAATTGTTATGACTTTGCAATACTTAATGAAATTAAGTATTTTATTAAATTAAAATACAGTAATTGTTATGATTTTGCAATACTTAATGAAATTACCATTTGTTTAGGTATTCAATTATTACTGAATATTGGGTTGTTTCAAGCATTCAGTCCATACAATTTCACCTTGTAGTCCTTTTCTTTTTAATTATAATAAGTAGGATACTCTTTCACTTATTTCTAGTGAGAGTTCTGACAAAAACTGGAGTGAGCATTGTTCTCCCCTGCTCCACCATGGGTGAGGCGCACAGACGGTCGGAATAATTCAAGGCATATTGTTTAATCGGCTGAGAGACTTGCTTAGCAACCCTTTATTGCTACAGTTTCCCCTCACAATGTGCTTTATAAATTCTACAGTATGATATCAAACACAAGCAGAGACAAACACCTCAGCTTTGAAATGAGAAAGGGTATTTATTACAGGTGGGTTAAAAAAAATCATACTCTTGAAAATCCTCGGTTTTAAAAATATAGTTAATAATCCAGCAAACTGAGAAAAGAATTATAAAGGTTAGAACAATTCACCATTAAAGAATTATATCTAATCTGATACATTTCGAACAGCAAGTGATAGAAAAAAATCATAAAGTGACCTCAATTACCTGCTAGTGATACTCATTGTTTGTAGGTCAGCAAAATAAATGAGTTTTTCTCCAAAATTATCTAAGGATAACCTTCTACAGCCTACATAGTTTAATCCAATGAACATAACATTTAACGGTGAGTCAAAATGAATTAAGAATGTATCACCTAGAAAAGTTTTCTTACTATTTATTATTTACTATTATTTTTCTACATATGACCTACATGCTATATATAACATACTGGGTAAAATTAAGATTTATAGGCAAATATATTTGTTTTATGAACATGTTCATAGATAGAATGGTGTACCAGAGGTGACATGTCTTTCTACAGCTTCCTTGTGCTTTTACCCTACTCGGAACCTTCCTAATCTATGGCTCTTAACTTCACCATGAGCTCTTGGAGCCTTGATCAGTCTCCTGTCTTCTTCCTCAGAATCCTCTGAATCCAGGACTGGCCAGCTTGGTAAAATATCAATAAGTACATGATATGAAAACAGAGAGCTGTCCTTCAGACATTCCTCTCTCAGCTCACCACACACACACACACACACACACACACACACACACACACGCACGCACACGCACACGCACACGCAGACGCACACGCACACACCTAGCACAACCTTTAGGAGAGTGTGATGCTCACTTGAAAGCACAAGAAGAGGGTCCTCTTCTGTGAATTGAGAGCTATCACAATTGAGAGTAATTGGAAGACTAACTGTGGCCATCTGACACCTTTCTGAGGCCACCAGTATAGCAAGAGTGCTCTCCTAATCCTTCTCCAGTCAGGTTTTCCTGAGTTCTTTGCTCAGGTAGTGTGATGGTGTGTATATCCTTGGCCAAGGGAATGGCAGGATTAGAAGGTATGGCCTTGTGTCACTGTGGGTGTGGGTTATAAGTCTCTCATTCTAGATCCCTGGAAGTGAGTATTCTGCTAGCAGCCTTCAGATAAAGATGTAGAGCTCTTAGCTCCTCCTGCACTGTGCCTGCCTGAATGCTGCCATGTTCCTGCTTTGATGATAATGGACTGAACCAATTAAATGTTGTCCTTTTAAGAGTAGCCTTGGTCACGGTGCCTATTCACAGCAGTAAAACCCTAACTTAGACAGGTAGGCTCTTCCTTTGTATGTATTCAAGAACTTTGTGATCAAGTATTAAATATATAAGTGGTTTTGGTGAACTGAGAATTCCCGATGTCACAATACTACAAAGATGAAAATATGTTTATAAAAATCATTAGGAAGCATGTATTAAAATCTTGGTGGTGTTTAATCAGCTTCTTAGCTCAGCCTAACACATTTTGGGAGGAAAGAGAACATTCCACTGAAGTATAATTATTATGCACAAGCAAGGCTGGGAAGGATATCAGAATTTTCCATGGCAAAATATATTTTCTCCACATACAGATATACATTGAACTAATAATTGCTAAGAACCAGCATATGCAGAATATGGTTTAAAAACAACCTGTCTTTCCCCTTTTCAAATCAAATTTCCAACCAGAGACTAATTTGTCACAGTGCCTTAGTAAGCAGATGTCAAATTTTTTTATTCTATACAAAGATGAGTTGTGTAGTGATCATCTCAGGTGATAAGCATGTTGATGAATTATTTTTCTTTTACATTTTGCTAATGTACCTAACATGTCAAATGCTAATCCTTTTTGATATCACTATACTGAATGAACACAGATCCACCTGCCTATGCCTCCTGAGTACGGGAATTGAAGGTATATGCTACCATGCTCTTTCTAATAATAATCTAGTAATAATAATTTATAATAATAGTAATACACATATCATAAGCACACAATAAAGAAGGTCATGTGGAAACATATAGAAATTGGAATAATGCATACACAAATTCAGACTCTTTTTAAAATCAAAAACGGAGGTTTACTGATGGCAAGTACAAACAAACAAGCAGCAATGTAACGGGAGGGGGTGTGGCCTTGCCAAGGCCGTCATTTCCATCTTTTACTACACAAGTACTAGGAAAGGAAAATTCTGTTTAAAGTCACTCAGTTTTGGGTGCACAGCATGTTGGCCTCATTCTTAGGGAGGAGAGTAGGGTCAAGGACAAAGAAAAGACTCTCATCTGCTCCCCTCTTGAAGTCCAGACCATCTCCCTTTATTGTTTCTAAAAATAATTCTGTGGAAGGCCAATGATGTGACTGTGTGTCCTCTTTTCTATTAGTATACCAAACATTGAATTTAGGACCTGCAAAAAAACTCAATGACTTAACATCCATTTTTATTAGTATGGTCACATTCATGGGCATAGGGTTAAGACATAAACATACCTTGAAAGGGGACATAACTCTCTACACTACCTAAAGCCAAAAGATCTAAATTAAAAGGAGTCATATGAAACTCTGTATTAGGCATCAGTCACAAATGCATTGCAAACAAACAGTCCCTACATTCTTAATAACTACAAAAATTAAGATGCATTAGTCAGAGATATGTCATGCTAGCTGTGAGAATATAAAGCTATACAGGGTTCTCCTCCATGAGTCTTCTTTGGAGTTGGATTTGAGATGAAAAGATAGCTATGATTTAGGACATATTTAGGGATGAAATTATCATCTGTCCTGATTCTAAAGTACTAATCTTGAGTAATTTAGAATGTAATTTTATATGGAGATGGAATCATTACTGATATAATCAAGTATATGAGGTAAGATGTCTATTCTTAGTTGTCAACTTCACTATATCTGGAATTAACTAAAATTCAAATGACTAGGAACACCTGTAAGGTTTTTTTTTTTTAATTAAATCATTTAAAGTGGGAAGACCCACTACTAATCCAGATCTTTGAGATGGGAAGATAAACTTTTAACTCCAGATCATTCGAGATGGAAAGATCCACCTTTAATTTGGAACACACCTTCTTCTGGCAGCCTATATAAAGGACATGGAAGAAGAAAGCTCTCCTTGCCTGCTTGTTCTTGTCCTTGCTAGCCAGTGCCTTCTGTCACTGGCATTAGAGCCTACTTCTTTGGTAGTCTAGCATTTTCTCAAGACAAGCTCAGACATCAGCCTTCTGGATTGCACAACTATTGGATTCTTGAACCTTCCTTTCATACGCAGCCATTGTTGAATTAGCTGAACCACATCCTGTACATCATTCAATTCCCTTTATATTTTTGTAGAAAGATTTGCTCCATAAGATCTGCATGGTAACCTGCCACAACCTAGAATCACCTGAGAAGAAAGCCTCAAGGGAGGAATTACCTAGATCAGGTTGGCCTGTGGATATAGGTTGTATGTGTGGGGGTGAATCTCTTTATTGCTAGCTGATGTTAGAAGGACCACCCTACTGTAGGAAACATCATTCCCTGAGCAGTTAGTTGGTCCTATCCTATATGAGAAAGATAGTTGAGCATAAGCAAGCCTACTTGCCAGTAAGCCATCCAACAGCACCCTCCATACATGGTTCCTGTTGTAGTTACTTGGCTGTCAAGTGAGTTTCTTGATCAGAAATACTGCTGTGTGGAATAGCAAGCAGAACTGCCTTCAAGTTTCTGCCTTGAGTTCGTGCCTTGACTTCTCTCAATGATGGATTATGATCAGGAATTGTAAGCTGATTATACTCTTTCCTTCCATAAGTTGCTTTTGGTTAGAGTATTTTATCACAGCAACATCAATGAAACTAGAACAAGCCACAATTTACTGTAATGTCTTTATAAAAGGGGTGAATTGGTCTAGACATGTACACATACAAGGAAGATAATGGGAAGAGAGACCCACGTGAAACACAAAATCCACAGCCATGAAATAGGCTTGGATATACCATCCCTTCACAGTCCTCAGACAGACACAGTGTTGTTGACAGCAGACTTTTGAACTTTTGCCCCTGTTGTGATGAGAATGGACCCATTGGCTCATAAAGTTGAATGTTGAGTCACTATGGAGGGGAACTGTTTGGGAGAAGGATTGAAGTGTGGTCCAGTTGGAAGAAATATCTTATTTAGGGTTGGGCTTTGAGATTTCAAAAGCCCATGCCAAGTCCACTTTTTCTCTCCCTTTCTCTCCATGAATGAGGATCAAAAAATGGCTCTCAGCTACTACTCCATTGCCAAGCCTACAGCCATGCTACTCCCATCATAATAATGGACCAAATGTCTAAAATTGTAAGCTACTCCCCAATTAAATGATTCCTTTTATAAGTGTTGCCTTGGTCATAGTATCTCTTCACAGTGATACAAGGACTAAGACAGAAGTTGGTACCAGAAGTGGGATATTGCTGTGACAGTCCTGGTCATGCTGTTTGTTGGAGGAATATGAAAGAGACTTTGGGACTTTGGACTAGAAAAGCAGTTAAATGCTTTCAATGGGGCTTAATGAGTCATTCCTGGAGGAGCATGAAAGATAGTACTAAGTGTGAAATTTTTAGCTCAACTCTATAAGTTTCAGAGGCAAAGAAATATTAGTAATAATTCTAGAGACCATTTTTGTGATATTTTTGGAACATATATGACTGCCTTTTATCCTTGTTCTAAAGATATGCCTGGGCAAAATTGAAGAGTTTTGAACTAATATCACTGGCAGAGAAAATTTTAAGATAGTCTAGTACTGACTGTGTCATGTGGTTATTAGCAGTCACTCTTATGCAGATCTACAATAAAAAGCAGCAACTGGGGTAAGGGGAAATAAAAATGTATAATATAAGGAGAGAAAGAGCACCAGTAAAGGAGATGTTGGACCATAGTCCTGTGCTCAAGGAGATAAAAACCTTAAAGAAAAGCCTGGTGCTGAATGGAATAAACAAAGTGGTAACCTCAGGGTAAGGACACTTTCAGCTAAGGTTTCAACTTGTGAAAGGAATTAAAGAAAAGCTTAAGCAGAAACAGTACCCATTAACAACAGAAATCTGATGAAAATGTAATTGAGGAGGGGCAAGTTCCAGACCCAACACATAGAACTTGGCAGCTTCACCCTTGTGGTTCTGGCTTTAGAGTCAAGAATACAAAAGATTATGAAATTCCCTTCTTCAGCTAATGAGAGCTACTGGGGTCAAGAGTATCCCTGTAAGGGGGCTCAGAGAGGCCATTGTATAAAGCTGAAGTGAATCCTGATTGTTTTAGAGACCTCAGGATGTTAGAAATGCCAGAGCCCTGGGATACCTGCCAAGGAGATCTGCTAATAGGCTGTGGAACAAGCCAAGGAGAGAGGAGTCATTGCAGTCAACAAAGTTAAAAGGAGTTGAAGAACATTTTGATATCAGACATAGAGATATAAACTTTGGAGTTTGGCCTGCTGGCTTTTGCTCTTGCTTTGATCTAACACTTCCTCACTGTTCCTTTTTCTCCCTTTTTAAATAATAACATATTTTCCGTGCCATTTATGTTAGAAGTATTTGATTTGCTTTCTGCTTTTGACTTTACAGAGGTTACAGTTAGGAATGCCATGAGTGTCAGAAGAGACTTTTAACTTTGGGTTTTTAAACAGTGATTAGACTGTGATGAATTATGGGACTTTTGAAGTTGGACTGAAGATATTCTTTTCATTATAGTATGGCTCGAAGTCTATGTGGTCGAGGAAGTAGAATGTAATGTTTGCATAAGAATAGCCTCCATAGGCTCATCTATTTGAATGCTTAATCATTAGGGAGTAGAAGAACTGTCTGAAGGATTAGAAGTACTTGGAGTGGGTGTGAAGTTTGTCACTGTGAGTGGGCCTTAATGCTTCAAAAGCCCATGCAATAGCCCCACTCCTCTCTCTCTCTCTCTCTCTCTCTCTCTCTCTCTCTCTCTCTCTCTCTCTCTCTCTCTCTCTCCTTCCTTGCCTGCTTATCTGCCTGTAGATGAGGATGTAGAGCTCTCAGCTACGTCCACAGCATCATGCTTGCTGCCATGCTCCCTGCCATGATGATAATGGACTAACCTCTGAACTGTAAGCAAGCCCTGAATTAAATGCTTTCCTTATAAGAGCTGGTCATGGTTTCTCTTCATAGCAACAGAACAGTAACTGCACTGTTAACTGCTCCCTTCACTGCTCAGAACTTTCTAGTCCTCCTCTTGTGACTTGATATCTGGAAACCATCCTGCATATCTCCAGTGTCCCTCTCCCGCTTTCTCTCCTACATGTTCCAATAGCATTCAACAGCACAATCACCATCCCTTATAATTCCTGGCTCGGGGCAGGATCTTTTATACTATGTCAGCCTCCTTTTACTCATAAGCCTGCCCCTGCTAGTCAGGGCTTAAGTGGAGTGACCACTCATTCTGGACAGCAGAGTTTTGACAGCTGTCCCAATCATTGCTTCCCTTTTGCTTCCCAGGTATATTACTTGGTGATGTTGTTTACATGGACCAAATCCACACCTATATGTTCACTATCCTGAACTATTCCTCAGGCACTACTATTATTAGTGTCAAAAAAAAATCCCCAAGAGCAAAAAGACTAAAAGTACAACGTATTTCCATTTTTAATGGAAAACATGAGATCGTAATGAGAGATGCTCTGCCACTGAACCATAATGTTTCCATTTATACTATTAAATGTGTAGTTAAATGAATCAAGTTCTATATTATATATGTTGAACTCCTTCAAGGATAAGGCACTGGGCCAGCCCAGGGCATGTGGTTGGAGACCTTTTGAATCAAATGAAACGCTGCTGTGTGAGTGTCTCTCCCAGCTGTGTGAGCACACCCCTCTTCAGTTTAGACTTTCATTTTTAGCTCCATCCTGTTCTCTGCATAGAAACTCAAAATGCTTGGATCAGTTACATAGTCTTGTCAAAATAACCTAACCTGCAATTATAACATCCTGAGGTGCTTTTCTCAAATGTTCCATGAAAAAACTTTTTTTTTATTAAAGAATTTTGTACAGCTCTGTTGCCACCTAAGATGAAACTGAATTACCCCCCTCTAAGTCTTTTCAGACAGCAAAATGTCGGTCTTGTGTACTTCACTAGTAGATATACAAATTATGTTCAAGATAGATAATATATTACTGAGCTACCTGGCACAGAATGTACTTCATAAATGTAATTATTTTAATTCATTAAAATCTCCGAATAAAACAGTTCTTAGTCAGACAGTACAAATCCATTTTCATTGATCATGGCAAACTTTCTAAGAGAATATATGTGGTGTAGAGATCCCAACCTTCTGATGAAAATGGTCTAAATGTAATTTTAAAATAGAGAGGTCATTTTAATGCTGGATTTAAAAACTCATTCATCAAAGATTAAGTGTTTAACATGTTTCTGGTATCCACTGAAAAAGGCATAATTAGACACTCAAGAAAAATAAAATAATGTCTTCCCTCTTAAGAGCTTTCAAACTACAAGATAAAGTAGGCCATTCACGTTGGCAGTTACCCTAACAGCATAAGACACTGGCATTTTCTTCACTGTACAAGTTTTTCTCCTTTCAAATTTTTAGATTAGAGCTGTACCTTGAAAGCATTTATTAACATGCCCTACCTCTCCACTTGGAGAAGCTGAAGCATGGCTTGCTTCTATGTTACAACAGGAAACACTCTTGTTCACGGGAGTGGTTGGCACTTGTGCTTTCTATTTAATCCTTAGAACAACCTACCACTGTGTAAATTAATAGAGTCTTTGGCAGGGAGGGAACAGGAGCTCAGCAAACTGAGATGCTGAAGGTAGAAGGTTTCAGGCTTAAGCTGCCCATGTGAAAAAAAAATTGCCCATTACAATGCTCGGCAAAGGTTAACCCCAGAAGCACTGGGAGTGCAGGGAAAGAAGATGGTGTCCCACGTAAGGACAGTGCACTCTGAAATAAGAGGCCCGTGTTAAGACTTCTGTAAAAGGAAGATCCTGTACAACCTGGAGGTGTGTCACAGAATTCTCATAAAAACAGTGGTTCCCGGTTATTCATCCTGGTTTCAATGTTATTTCTGTAACCTTCATGGCGTCACTTAATTCTTCAAAACTGCATTTACTAAAGAGAAAAAATGGCATATAAGGGGAAGCCAATAAAAATGTTCTAATTTAAGATGCCCGATTAGGCATCTGTTCAATAAAATATTTATACTGGTTGTGACACACATTCTGAATCTGGGAGTGTTGAATTAAAACAAATGTTTCTTCATCTTTGTCTTGAGGAAATTATGACACAGATGCTAGAATACAGATATTCTTACAACAATGAACATACAATTTCAATTAGTGCAAGAAATAAAAACCATAGTAATTACTGAAACTGGGCACATAATAAATGACTTAGCAAGACCATGAAAAAATTAGTTCCAACTTGGCAATGGGGGATGCCAAGAAATAAAATCCAATTTCTATCAGGGAAAAAATATATTTGACACAGGACTTGAAGACACTAGCATGAAATTCATGCCATCAACTGAAATGTTTGTACCTACTGAAAATTTACAGATCAAACCCTGTGTACTAATGTGATGATCTGGAGAGACTCCTCTCGGAAGCTATAATACAGTATGATATCACATACACAGTTCAAGACAGGCCCTAGACACTAGAAGTTCCTGTTTTCTACATAGCTCTTGCCTTCTCTGGCTTTCTACTTCACAGAAATTTCTATTTCATAGAGAAGTATCCAGACCTCTTCTTGTTTGGGTCCCAGCTCTTACCCAGACACAGAGAGTGATGAAGGAAGATGGTTTTCCTGTGCTTCTGCACAGAGTTTATTATCCTCGGTATGGCCTGCTTATCCAGTAACATTTCAATTTGTGCATGCTTCGTCATGCTGTTAGAATGAATGATTCATCAAGCTCCAGAGGAAAGGCTTCACCAGCCTTCTGGATGAGAAGCTCCACAAGAATCACACTGCCAGAGAGCACAGATGCAGCTTTGCCCCTCCCACACCTCCACGTGGGCAGCCTTCATCTGTAGCCCTCGTCATATCTTTTATAATAAGCTAATAAGTGCCAGTGTTTGTCTGAGCCGTGAGCCACTGAGCAAATGATTTCAATTCAATGAAGAGGTTGAGGGATCTTAATTCACAGTGGGTTCTTGATAATCACAGGTAAAGCTACCGAGCATGTAGAAACTGCTTTCTTTCTTCTTCTTTTTATTTTTTCCCTAAAAATCATGGACTTCTCACCTGGTCCTACCAGGTAACTAAAAACTAGATCAAAGATCAGCATCTCAGCCTATATTTTCTATCTATATTCTTTGCTTTGGCTGAAGTACAAAATAAAGTTATTATCCTTAACCTCTTCTTTTGAGTCACCTTGGATTCCAAAAAAAAAAAAAAGCAATTCTTGAAGGACTGTCTCCCATGAGAACAATTATTCATAAGAATATGACCAAACCCAGAAGCAGAAGGAATCATCTCTTGAGAACTACCTTGCCCTCTTATAAAGATTAGAGCTAAGACCCTCTCCCCAATACTAACTCTATTTAAGCCTAAAAGTTTAAAGTACACTGGTAATATCTGGGGTCATGAAACCCCATTATCTGTTCTTCTTAACCATATGTATGCCTTTCTCTGCTTTGTACCATTACCCTTCTCTCCCACTCTCCTTTTCTTTATATGTGTATGTGCACATGCATGCACATGTGTCCATGTAGAGGCCACAGGTCAACTTCAGATGTCCTTCGTCAAGTACTGTTCATTTTCTTTTTGAGATGGTCTCTTGCTGGCGTGGGGCTTGCAGACTGAGTTAGACTGGCTAATGAGCAAGCACCAGAGAGCCACCTGCCTCTACCTCCCCAAGATGGATTACAAGCATTCTCTACCATAGCAAGCTTGTGTGTGTGTGTGGGGGGGGGATTATCAGGCTCAGTTCCTCATATTTTGGCTATCATCCCAGCCATGATTGATATTTAATTGGTATATTCAGGGAGGGTTACTAAACCTAGTTTGTTGGGGTTGCCAGAGTCCAAGTTGTTGTCCAGAAATTCAATAATTGGGCTTGTGATTAGCATCTAAAGTGGGACCAAGGAGAAGTTTTATGAACAAGCCACAGACAGTTGGAATTTGACATCTTCGGGTAGATAGCATAAGAACTTCAGTGAATTATACTATACTAAGTGGTGTCTGCTACTGCTGATTGCTTGCTTTATCATGAGGAGAAATCTGAACAACTGTTAGAATCATCAAAGCCTTGTGTTTGGTTTTGGTGAAGGAGCAGAGGAAAATAGGTTTGTCCTATTCAGGAGGTTAAGTGGGTCCAGGGGTTAGGCTCTCTTGATGAGATTAATGTTCCCATAGAAACAGGCAGGAACTTGACTTGATCTTCCTAGCACAAAAGCCCACATGGACTGGAGAGGTGAGTACAAAGTCCTGCCCCTAGCTAAAGAACTACAGGCAATTGATATGGATAGCTGCTGGGAAAGGTAGAGTCCATTTTCACTAAGGGAGTGGACTCTGGCAGGTAGACAGAGCTTCATTAGAAAGCCAAACATATGAAAATTATAAAAATTGGACATGATGGGGAAAAAAAAAAACAGAAAGTTAGGTTGGTGGTGTAGACTTATCGGTTGGGACTGGGCTCCACAACTCTGTATTTTGATTGGCTGTGGCTTTCTGTAATGGTCTCAATCTGTTGCAAAGAGAAGTTTCTTTGATAAGGAGTGAGAACGACATCATCTGTGGGTATAAGTACTAATACATAGAACATAGTTAGGATTATGCTGGTTTAGTAAAGTAGTGGTTATAAGTTCTCTTCCAATACCTCACACATCACTAGCCTTGGAAAGTTGGCTAGGTTTCCAGTGCTAGGCATGATGCCCCTTTTGTTAAGTGGGTCTTAAGTCCAATTAGACAGCTAGTGGTTAGTACAAGGTAAGCATGCCAGAGCTGCACCCTTAAGGTTATTGAACCATGCTGTTCAGGGATCATTATAGATGAAGAGACTGTAAGAACCAGAGGAACAAGGAGTTCACTGTGATATTGTATCTCCTAAAAATGTCAGAGAAACTGCATCCATGTCTAAACATCACCTGGCCAAAGACCACACCAATAGAGATATTAATGTGAACAAAAGAAAGATCCCTAAATAAAGAACTATAGGCAGCTTAGAATTTTGTTGAGAGTGGGAAAAACAGTCTTCCCTAGGAAGAGCACCCAATTGGTTTTTTAATATTAAATGGTCAGTTTTCAAAACATGCATATAAGTAATAATGGACTGAGCAAGCTGTATTGTATATTTCGGAATACATATATAATATATATTCTTGCACACATGTATGTTAGTACACACATATACACAAGCACACATATTTACACACCTCCCACCCCTATTCACTAGACTTAAATACAGTGCTGTATTGGTTGCATCTGGTTTTCTAAGTTTCTCTGGGTCTCTGGTTTAGCTTAGAAGTTGCGCTTGTCTAAAGGTGGTTTGTAATCTCACATGAATACTTTTTTACATGATTTTCAATTTTCTGATCAGTTTTTCCAGTTTCTTCTGGAAAAGAAGTGTTCAGGAGGTTAACTGGGTCAAGGGATCAGTGCATGTATGTGTGTGTGTGTGTGTACATGACAACAATTAAAAAAAAGAAGGCCAAGAATTGGAAAAAAATTAAAATAAAAAAAATTAAGTAGGGTACATGGGATGACTTGGAGGACAAAAAGGAAATGGGGAAATGCAATCATATTAATCTAAAAAAATCATATATATATATATGCTGTCTACCATGTGAAGATACAAAGAGACCTCCATCTGCATGCCAGGAGTGGGCACTCACCAGCTCCAGATCTGCCAGCATTTAATTTTAGGACTTCTCAGCCTACAGAGCTGTGAGATATAAATATTTGTGTCTAAGCAACTCAGTCTGTGATAATTTGTTACTGTAGCCAAAACTGGCTGGGACAGTTGAGAATAAAAGAACAAGGAGGAAATGTGTTTTAGAAACAGACTCTCTAGGGGCCCTCTCTCCCCTTGCCTGCACTGTGACTCCATCTGCTTCACTCCAGTGATATGTCCGATATTTGCTCACACAAGAGAATGAACAAATATGTCTCTAGACTGTGGGATGGGATGTAGACATAACGGAGGATACACACATCATGGGAAACACAGAGGGAGCCAGGAAATCTTCCGCAGCCCTTGCAGAGACTATAAGCTCTCACGTCCCACCCAGCTTCCAGAGTGGCAGCAGCACTGAGAACTTAGATTATTCACAGGAGTTAAATGAACAAGACACCTAACCCTTAGCTACTGAGGTTTCCTAAATACAGAGCTCACCAAATACACAGTTCACTGTGATCACTTTACAAGAAGACCCTGGGTTAACAACTTCCATTCCTGTCCCACCCTCACCAGATCCCCATATTCCTGTATGCTCAGAATACCTTTCTTGTCCTTTGATTATGAGTGAATATCCAAAGATGTTTAATAAAAGTTTCAAAAAACATACAAAAGAGTCACTAAAACAAAGAAACAGGAACAAAATCTTGAAAGGATAAAGACAACTAAACATTTCTTTCTTGCCTGGGAGCAGAGCTCAGTGGCACACCTCTTGGCTTCAATCACCAATGGTTCAGAACAAATAAGTAAATAACCAATGTAGTCATACAGCCAAATCAATTTAAAGAACAATTAATTTGGTTCACTCGTGCCAAGTACACAATTATATCTTCAAGCATGTTTTCCAGGAAATTACTAGAGGATACTTTTCCATCTAAACAAGAGGATATTCTGAAGAAAAATGAGAAAACAGAACATCTGATTTAGGAAACCAGAAATTGAACAGGAGATAGGACAGAGGCAATCTCTTGGTGGCCTGAAAAGAATACCCAATAGCAAACCTAAGAACACCATACGAGAGCATTTCAGGGATGCTCACAGGACTTCCTTCAGAGGTAACTGGAAAAACTGGTCAGAAAATTGAAAATCATGCAGGGAAGAAAAGTATTCATGAGGGATCACAAAAAAGCCTTTAGATAAATGTGGCTTCTAAGCTAAACCAAGAGAAACTTAGAAAACTGGATGCAGCCAATACAGCAGTGTATCTAAGTCTAGTGAAGAGGGGTGGGAGGTGTGCAAATGTCTAACATTAATCCATTACATTTTGTATTCCACTACAGAAAGTCTATAGACCCAACACAAAGAAATCAAAAACATAACTGGTACCATAAGCATGTTACTAGGAAATACCAGGATAAATATCCAAAGAAGCAGGAAAAGGAAATCAAGTGTAGCTACTTCTTACACGTTTTCTTTTTCTACATAAAGGGAATTATCTGCCTCTTGAAATCATGTGAACATAATTACATCAAAAATAAAACTAAGTTTATGTGCTAACAGTTCTCAAACTCTACAAGTTAATTAGCTGAATTATAATGAATGCAATGCACAAGACACACAACTAAATGAGATAATCCAAAGAACACAATGTTTCTGGAACACATATTAAATATTATCTTGATGATGATGAGATTACAGCAACGATCATAAACCAGAAGTTAACATTCCCTTTGGGGAACGACAGAGACTCATACTTTTAAATCAACCTTTGTTTCCTTCCTAATCCTGTCTTGCATAGCTAGCTAGTAAGTACAGGATTAAGGTCTGAGAGAGCAATGCTAGAGAACTCAGTCCCAACATCCCCACACAGAAATCCTTTCTGTTTTTCCTGATGTAACTGTCCATCTTGGGGTGTTCCTAACATCAATGGTTGGTGAAGAAGACAGTATTAACCCATCTAATTACCAACGTTAGCATCCACCTCATGTCATAAATAGGCTAATTCTACCAGGCAAAATACTTGCTTTCCTGTAAAAACTAGGACTTGGCTGCATACCAAATCCCTGTAAGTAGCCATGCACCAACCACGCATTCATTCATTCATTCATTCATGAACTCAGAAGCTCATTCACTCCTTCAGCACTTAAATGATACTACATACTATGAATGCATATTGTGAAATAAGATTTTAAATTTTCTGTAAAGGAAATGTCTGGCTTTTTATTTTATTAACATGACAACTGATAAGAGGTGTCATTTAAACTATAATTTTCTTTTTAATAAAAAAAGATGTAAGGCAGAAGAAAGGACGTGGGCTCGAGGTTGAATTCCTTTAGCTGGGTTGAGCTACATGTTAAATGACATTGTAACTGAATTACTGGGGCATGACTCTATGCCACCCAGTCTCGTACGAGAATGAGGTTGGTTCCTAGAAGGTTTACCAATAGATGCACTGTACATAATTGTTCTTGTTTGGGCAGTTAATGGAGTTTTTACCACAAATCAAGGAATTCCATACACCATTTGATGCATGTTCTCTCTCAGAGAAAAGGTACCCTCAATCCTTTATAAAATATACATATAAGTTTAACAACCCCAGAAAGCTAAACACAGAAACCCTATGTCATTTTTACTTTTAAAGTAACAACACCATTTTAAAGCTTTGACCTAAGGGCCAGGCCTTAAAACCTGGAGCCCCTGACCCAAGAACAGCAGGCTAGAGGAACATTGTGAAAAGCTAATTCAGAGAGAGAGATGGCCCCTGAAGAGGGAGGGCCTCTGGGAAAACTTTCCTGTACTGTGGAGGCATGAGCTATTATTTTCATAACAAATAGTAAGTAGCAACATGAAGTACTTTGAATGTAACATGCACCCAAAACATTAAAATCAAATTTTCAGTTACCAAAAGGAATACAATATTGATTTGAGGAAGAAATTTTAAAGACAGTGTATTGAGCTCTAAAAATCAGTAGCAAATCATTTGTGGTGGTTTGGATGAGAACGACCCCCAAGACTATGTCCATATTTCTGAATGCTTGGTTTCTAGTTTGTAGAACTGTTTAAGAAGGATTAAGAGTTGTGGCCTTGTTGGGAGAGGTGTGTCACTGGGAGTAGGCTTTAGTTTCAAAACCCCATGTCAGGCCCAGTCTCTTTTTGTCTCTGGCCCTATTCCACCCTGCTTCTTGCCTATAGATTAGATGTGAGCTCTCAGCAAATGCTCCAGCACCATGCCTGCCTGCTTAGAGACATTAATGAACTACACTCTGAAATTGTAAGCAAGCTCCAATGAAATGTTTTCTTTTATAAATTGACTTGATGTCTCTTCATTGCAATATTAGTTACACACTGGATTTCTTTTCCTCCATTCAAGTACCTTTGAGAAATATTCATATTAGGGGGAAATAAAAATTGTAAAAATTGTACTTTCTGAATCCCAATAGCAATTGCACTAGAATTCTTTTTTTCTTTTTCCTTTTTTTCTTTTTCTATATCCAGGATTGAGCCTAGGCTCTCAATGGAAATAGCTAGGTACTCTGTAACTAAAATTATTCCCAGTCCTGCTTTTACTTTTTATTTTGAGGCATGGACTTTTAAGGTATCCAATCTGGCTCTGAACCTGAGAATCTTCCTGCTTCAGAAGCTTACATTACAAAAATCATTAGTCTCAGGAGAAGATTGTGAAGATAGTATCTCATGAAATTAAGTAAAAGATTCCATTAACAAGTTATACAACCCCACTATGATTCAGTCAAGTAGAAAACATTATTTTAAAAAGAAAAGTATAATTACCAAATAGCATTTTCTGTCAACACTAGGTGAAAAGATTGAAACAATATAAATGGATCCAAAGACCCTGAACCTGAGTGAGCCAGTAATGACAGGTGTAAAGGGCTATTACCTAGAGTGATGGAGACAGGACTCTCAGCAAAGGGAACTAAAAGAGCTTTTAGGAATATTCATCTATTTGAAAATATCCATCAACTCCTAATGTGCATCACTCCACCTAGGACATGCATGCAGTTTTAAACAGCAGAGACCATCTCCATTCTCAAAGCTTCCACTCAAGGAGGATGAAACAGCACAGAGACAGACAGTAAAATGGTGGATAGCAGTGAGTGCTTGCAAAGAACCAAAACATGAGACACAGCAACTCAGTGGATACTCAGTTTTAGTAGACAGGGAAGGCTTTGAAGAAATAAAGCTTTAAAAATATCAATTACACAAATGTCAAACTACTAAAGAATATTCCCAAGTAAGAGACAAGAAAGTTTTCCACATGACATCTCTTGAGTTGAGAAATGTTTTCAACTGCATAACTTTTTTGGCATGAGTCAGAAAAGGAGGAGTAAGAGAGTGGTATCTGTTTGCATGGATCAGTCAATAGGCTAGGTTGAGTTGGATGTGAAGGGTGATGATCCCAGAGGAGTGTGTGGGTGTCTGGGGATAAAGGGCTGTCAGCCCCATGTTTAATATTTCACATGAAGTAGCATTCTTCCCTCATCGTTCCCAATTTTCTTTGTAAACAAGTCTATAACCAAGATATTTTTGTACTTTGTTACAGTCTGCACACAAGAATGTTAGCAAAAACAAATTCATCATGTTTTTACAAGAAGGGACATATTCAAAGAATGTCTGTGAACTATGGCTATACTAATTGTGTACTACAGAAAAGCAGAATGACCCACATAAACAAACGACTATACCACAAAAAACTCCCATGTGCCTTAGAAATTACCTGGTATTGTGGCTGACTTTTGTTTTTTGCTTTTGTTGTTGTTATTGTTTTGAGATATGGTTATCTCAACATAATATTGACATATTATCAATGCTGTACAAAGAGGTAAACTTTTGCTCTGACCCTGGCCCATAAGCATTTATTCTCTCCATAGGTTTGTGCTGTCTGAAAGGGCCTACATCATAACCTTTACAGACATGTCCTAACCCTGCAGAATCTGATAAGATTCCTGCTGAAACCTTGAGTTCAATGGCTTCGCAGATCTTTGGAGTTGTAAATCATATAGCATTATGGTGCCCAGTAAAGCATTAGTAGTAACTCAGCTTTGCATGCTCTACAGTGACCATGACTGGCTAGAAGCCAGATGCTAGGATGAAGAAGCAATATTTAAAAAAAAAAATAAAAATGAAAAAATAAAAGTAAAGTCACATCAAATTTCCCAAGGAACTATTTCCCACGTTAAAATAAAAATATGTCCAGTAGTTCTACAGTTTTAATCTGGAGATGTTGGAACTATTCAAGAGGGCAGAAGCTGGACCCTTTTAACCATCTACGTGAAAAGAGGTGTCACATTATTGATATATCTATAGAATTTAGGAGAAAGAACAATCATTTTTCCAATGAAGTGCTGGGGACAGCATACCATGACAGGGATTTCCCACAGCAGGCTGGGATGAAGACATCTCAGAAGACCGTGGCAGCTCCTTGTAAAGGGACCCTGAGAAGCAAGGAGACACATCCCTCCGGGAAACCTGCCATCTGAAATAAAGGACTGCCTGCAGTAGGCAGAATGGAGACATCTTAGTAGTCCATGGCAGCTCTTTGTATAGAAACAGTTGTTTCCATTTCTCCTAACCTTAGCCCTGGACAACTGCTGTATAGATTTCCTTTGTGCCTGACTGTTTTTCAGTTGCCCTTGGTGTGCATAATTATTCTATTATATCTGACTTTCCTACTTCTTTCTCTTGCTCTGGTGAATTCTGTGAAACTAGATGTTCTTTGATGTAATGATTCTTAAACAACTAAAACTTGAGGCACAGGGCACAGCACAGCACAGCACAGCACAGCACAGCACAGCACAGCACAGCACAGCACAGCACAGCACAGCACAGCACAGTCCTAATGGCCCAGGTGCATGCTGTGTGTTCTCATCTTGGAAACAATGCAATAACTGCACAATGGTAGCTTCAAATTAATGTTTGACTTGCAAAGAAAGTTTGACGAAATTAAGAAAATGAGGTAGAGCCAATATTGGAACCCCAAGAAGGGAAAAGCTATTGAAGTTATAAAATGAGTTTTTCACAACATTTGAGAGTAGTTCCTGGATAAGCAAGTATAGAATATATAAAATCATATACTAGTAAAACTAAGTCAAAATACTGAGACTCTTAGGAGAGCCATTGTGTGCAATGTACAGAAGCAGAAAGCTAGTGGAACGGCTGAGCGAAGGGTTAATGAGACTCTTCCTGGCCACTGCCTGGCAGCTTGGCCCATGTCATTATCATTAGAGCTTCACAGGAAAATGGATGTAGCTGACCTCAGAGCTCTGAGCTCTGAAGTATAATAAGTTGAAAGTTAAAGTTTAAATAACGATAAATTTGCCATTATTATTATTTTGGCCATAGGCCTGGGAATAATTGTAACTCTTAATCCTTTGTGAGATGTGGTCATTCTTTTGAATTTGATTTGACAATGATTATACAATGATTTTTTTCTACCTGCTTTTGGAGTAACAATAAAAGACTGGGGCAAGTTAAAGGTGAGAGAGTGTGGAGTGTGGAGTGAGGGGCATGGTGTGTGCAGGGGAGTGTGGAGTGTGTGCAGGGGAGTGTGG
>JANHMN010000004.1:111280905-111315760 GCA_030674055.1 Rhabdomys pumilio | reverse complement strand
ATCTTATGACATGAGTCTATTTGTGAAGAAGTTTAACCTCTATGAAGGTCCCCAATCTCCAAGTAGCATTGTTTGGTCCAGATCATATAAATAAAACAAGAGCAAAATTACTTCATGATGGCAGAGGCTAGTTCAGAAAATGTCTTTCAGTCTGATCTTGAATGCATGCATGTTTCCCAGGTAGCATGTTAAATTATTTACGTGCTGGTTAGTATCTCGGCTGTCGGCATGATCAGTAATCACTGTCTCATCTGATTCCAGCTGCTCCCATCTTTGATATAACCAGGAGCAACAGCCTGGAGGACAGGAACTGACATGGAAGGAATACTGCTGGGGGTCAATTGATGCTGGTGTTGTGCAGACTTTCCGTGAGCTGCTTAGGTCAGACACACATTATAGGATAAGATAACAGTCTGAGAAAGAGCTAAAGCCCTCAGAGTTTGGTTCGAAAGGAATATTTTCTGAATATAAGAATGGCTTTCAAGAGGAAAGACCAAAGTGTAGATGCTTCAGTCCTTAGAAGGGGGAATAATATACTCACGGGAGGAAATACAGAGACAACGTATGGAGCAGAGACTGAAGGAAAGGCCATCCAGAGACTGCCCCACCTGGGGATCCATCCCATATACAGACACCAAACCCAGATACTCTTGTGGATGGCAAGAAGTGCTTGCTGACAGGAGCCTGATATAGTTGTCTCCTGAGAGGCAGCCAACCATTGGACTGAGCATGGGATCCCCCAATGGAGGGGTTAGAGAAAGGACTAAAGGAACTAAAGGTATTGGCAACCCCATAGGAAGAATAACAATATCAACCAACCAGACAGCCCAGAGCTCCCAGGGACTAAATCACCAACCAAAGAGTACACATGAATGGATCCATGGCTCCAGCTGCATATGTAGCAGAGGATGGCATTGTCCGGCATCGATGGGAGAAGAGGCCCTTGGTCCAGTGAAGGCTTGATGCCCCAGTGTAGGGGGGCAGAAGTGAGTGAGTGGGGGGGAGCACCCTCATAGAAGCAGGGGGAGGAGTAATAGGATAGGGGATTTCAGAGGGGAAACTGGGAAAGGGGATAACATTTGAAATGTACATAAATAAAATATCCAATAAAAAATACAAAAAAAAAAAAAGAAAGAAAGAAAGAAAGAAAGAAAGAAAAAGAAAAAAGAATGGCTTTCAAGTCTAGACTTGAAGAAGTTAGTTAAAGAAACCATACCTCAATAACATCTGTTGGGTATATCCACCAGGTAAAACATAAATATCTGTTGGAGATTGGTTCTAATGTTTGTCTTAAATCAGCTCCCAAAATCACATGTCCTGATGGTGAGGGTCCCTATCTCCAACTGTTCTTTGATTGATCAATAAAGAGCCAATAAAATAAAAGCCAATGTCTAGGCAGGGGGACAGAGGCAGGACTTTTAGAATTTCTGGGCACGAAACACAGGGGAGAGAAGAGGAGAGTCCACTATGAGGGGGGTAGGGTGGATCGTGCTATGACAGGGAAGCAAAGAGACAGAATTAAGAGCTTTGGACATGTAAGAGTCCCCACTTGGGTCTGGGGTGGCAAAGATAAAATATAGATTTAGAAAGTGTTAACTAAGGAATGCCAGAGAGGAGTATATGCTAGCCACAGGGAGGTTAGAAAGTGACCGAGCATTGAGCTAGTCAAGGCATATCAAAATTAAGCTGGTGTGTGTGTGTGTGTGTGTGTGTGTGTGTGTGTGTGTGTGTGCGTGTGCATGTGTGTGTGTGTGTGCGCACACACACGCACGCGCACACACGCACGCACGCGCACACACCCTCAGTAAAACTTAATTCACCACTAAAGATACCTCCATTCACATTCCTACAGACATGGCATTTCCCTTCCCTAGAAATCTAGAGTAAGTATCTGTGCACACACCCAGAGAAAAGGGAAAGAAACACAAAGTATTTGACTGTCAGACTTCCAAAATGTATTTGTGTGAGGCACAGTGGAAGCTATAAAACCACAGAGGAGCAAGCAAAGAAAGCCAGGCCTTGGGAGACTAGTGTCCTTGGTCCCAGCACAGCAAATCGCTACCTGAATCAGCCAATCTGTACCTTGGGCTCCTGAGATAAAAAGAAAAGGAACATAACTAAATACATTTGTAGGGGCTCTTTATATTTATGCTCAAGTGAAATTATATTAGTAGCCAACAAAAACAGCAAAAACAACTGTCATCCTCTGCATGCATAAGAGATCTCCTTGGCAGAATAACAAAAAAAGTCTTTCTTCCTCTTTGAAGTAAACATAAAACTATATTACCTATGTAAATAATACCAAGGGATCATCAACCTTTTAAGAGCCGATTGTAGAAGAATACAGACAAAGCATTTACCAGAAGCCAAGTTCATGTTGATTAAAAATACAATGGACAATCACAACCATCTACTCCAAAATAAGCAATGAGAACATATGTATGTGTATATGTACGTATATATAGGGTATATATAGGGTATGTAAGCATATGTCTATGTGCAAGAATGTAAATATGTATAGTTACATGTACATGTGTATATATGTATGGATGCATATTCATTTACACATAGAACAAACATGGACTGCTTACACACTTCCTCTCACTTCTTTGTTTTGTATTTTAGTTCAAAATCCTCCTCTAAGTCTCTAGTGCTGACAGACTCCTTCATTTTTAACTAATGTATGTGGGCAACAGAAAGGTCCAACATGTTGTCTATACAGGGTCATCTCCAGAAAGGATTTATTAATCTAGGTTTTCTCCCCATCTGCCTTCTCAAAGATCCAATAGGACCTAAAGGCATATTCATACTGCAAAACAGATACACAGAAAGACAGACCCCAGCTGCAGCCAGTGACTACCACTGATTGACTGAGCTAGAATAAAAGATTGAGGATTTTGATGCTAATGTCCTTTGCACCTCTAGCTGTTTAGCATATAACATCAATACATTTTCACATTGAGGAAACACACAAGGGATTACCAGAGATCAACAAAAGGCCAGCCCACAAAAGTGGGTGGTAAAAATAGATGAGAAATACAAAAATGAGGGGAAAAAACTCGTGGGGAAGAGTGCCAAACATGGTTTCACGGAGGAAATGTGTACCAAACTAAACCTTGAGGGGTAGATTTTTGACATGAAAGGAAACTAAGTATGTTGCCAGTTGGGCTTGTACATGGCATCAGGTGTAGCTGGGAAGGACAGCGAGGACAGTACATTGCCAGGAAAACACCAGATCAGGGTGACCAGGATAAATGCAGCTAGGTGACCTCGGACAACAAATGGCAGCAGGACTTACAGTCACCATGGAGTCACTGCTGAGGGTAAATCTGGAAAATGATCAACTGAAATGCTTTTGGAAGTTCTTTCAGATCGTGATACCCAGACCTACACAGAGCACAAGATGCCACTCTTTTTCTAAGCCCTGGCATATCGTGCACGGTGTACAGGGATGAAGAACGTATTTGATTGTTAGAATTCTCCCACTTAACCTGCCTCACACCTATATATGACAAAGGAAAACGAGTTCAGGGAAAGAAAGCACTGACTTTAAGAGAGCCCTTAAGGTCTATCCTAATCAGAGTTACTATTGCTATGATGAGACACCATGATCAAAAGTAAGTTGGAGAGGAAAGGGTTTATTTGGCTTACACTGCCACATCATAGACCATCTCTGAGTGAAGTCGGGACAGAAACTCAAACAGGACAGGAACCTGGAGGCAGGAGCTGGTGAAGAGACCATGGAAATGGGCTGCTAACCAGTTGTTCCTCATGGCTTGTTCAGCCTACTTTCTTATATAGCAGTGACCACCAGCCCAAGGATGGCACCAGCCAGAGTGAGGCGGGCTCTCCCCGACTCCATGAATCACTCATTAAGAAAATGCCCTACAGGCTTGCCCACAGCCTCATCATTTTTTGTTTATTTTTGTTTTTGATCTTCATGCGTTCTTTTCTTTTTTGCCTTTTTTTACATTTTAAATTCCAGATTTTATTCCCCCCATCCACTTTCCAACTGTTCCACATCCCATACCTCCTCCCCATCCCCTGTCTCCATGAAGATGTCTCCACCACACATGCCCACACCCAGCCAGACCTCTAAACTCCCTGGGGTCTCCGGTCTCTTGAGAGTTGGGTGCAACTTCTCTGAATGAACCCATTCCCAGCAGTCCTCTGCTGTATATGTGTTGGGGTCCTCATATCAGCTAGTATAGTCTGCATGATTGGTGATCGAGTGTTTGTGAGATCTCGGGGGTTCAGATAACCACAGCCTCATCTTATGGAGGCACTTTTCTCCACTGAGGCTTACTTCTCTCAAATGACTCTACCTTGTGTCAAATTGACATAGCCGGCACAAGGTCTTCTCAAAGCTTGGGTGGAACAGATCAGCAGATGGTAGATTAGAGGAAAGCAGCAGCTATGTGACCAGTGAAGGTGAGCAATGTCATCAGGAAATTGAGCAAGGGCCCCTAAGGCAAAGCCTCTGCTCTTCTCTTTTAGAAAATACTATAAAGAGGGGCTTTCACAGATTGTAAAAGTGTGACTATCATATCTAAGCTTTACCTGAATTACCTTATGACAATCACCTTATATCCAACCCTTTGCAGTTAATAAAACCAATCTCCCCAATTGATTAAAACGTCTCATTGTCACTTGAAAGAAATACCTATTTAAAGAATTAATCAGTTCTTTTAAATCTTATTAAATCTTTGGATCTTATTAAAGATTAAGTATGGCTAATTCTTAGTGATGTCACCAACAGACTTTAATAAATACAAGATGTATACTTTTTGTAGCCAAGGCTAGCCTCAGATACAATAAATAGCCAAAGCTACTTTAAATTCCGATGTCCTATCTCTACCTCCTAAGTGCTGTGACCACAGGTGTAAGTCAGTATACCTGGTTAATAATCTTAATATTTAAGTGAAATATCAAAATCCATGTTTCACCACTTCCTAAATATGTCTAATTTCTTGATATTTCTTAAAGTTAATATTTAGTATCGCACCAACTGAGATTTTAAAAAAGGAAACACACCTTTGTCATCTTCTCTCTTTTCTGCCCAAAGCAGTTCTGACTTTCTTCATCCTATAGTTAAATTTAATTTTCTATTGGAATAGATGAACCACAAAATCTGTAGCTTTAAAAGCATTTTCAGAGATGTTTTCTGGGTGAAATCTCCACTTTTGAATGAAAAGCATTGAAAAAGACTTGAAATTCTGCTTACTAAAGTACAAAGGAAGAAGTGGCATGCAGGAAAAACTAACAGTCTACAGGTGGCTCTCCCAAGTATATCCTAAGGTGGTAATTACCTCAGACTCCCAGAGGGCTTCCTGTCCTGAAGTACACTCCATTTTGATTGTACTTTTCTATTTCAACTGTGCATTCCACATCACCTATTAATTTTTTTCTTCTTTGTATTTCAACAATCTGCCCATGCCGAATATGCTTCCACTTTGCCTAGATGTCAGCTGCAGACGTCTTACTCTAATGGCTTCATCTCTGTAATATTCTGTAAGTCTATTCTAGACAAGAAGCACCTCTTACCTGACTTCATAAAGCACATCCATAAAGTCTCCAGAGTGAAGGGATGGTACTCACAGAATATGTTTCACTAAAAAGCCCAGTGTGCAAGAAACATCTTGTCTTCTTGTTTCCTGCAATTCAGCTTAATTTCAGTTCCACTAGTCAGGAAGTCTGCCTTCTTTGGGTTGCTTCAGAGGGGTAACAACATGTTTCTGGAGCTTAGGTGGTGTTGCAGGAAGGGGAGCTGAACTTCAAGTTGCCTTTGACCTCCAAGTCACCCATGCCTTACCATGCCTGCCACTGAAAACAAGTTTTTTTCTAGTCTCCACCTTATGAGAGGTGGCACCCTATGACACTAAACACTCCATGAAACGCTGTGTGCCTTGACTCACATTCAAGTCTCTGTTTTCCTTCTCCTTTTCTGGGTACACCTTTATTTGCTCATCCATTTTTCTCACTGTTCTCTACCTAAGCTCCTATGGTTCTTTGAGATTCCATTTCCCCAAATCTTCTGTCCCTAGGCCACTTCAATCCCAATCAAAACTTGTATCATAGGTTCAGAGTCTATGTGCTATAAACACACACTATCTTGGTTGACACCTTCTTGTGAACATTTCAAAGACAGTTCAGATTTAGTACTGCTCTGACCACACAGCTGTGAGATCAGCACTCTCCTATACAAACACACCTCCTCCCATGCAGACACACAGAGTGGCTTGGCTGCTTACAATGGACAGCCTCCAGATCTCTCTCCTATACCCTCACTGTTCAACTGAGTGCCAAACCCTGAAAATTTCTCCTCCTAAATAGTCCTGAAACAATTACCTTCGTCCCCTTTCCTCACCTCTTTAGACTAAACAACTACCAGTCTCTCTGATGTGAACCTGAGCAGCGGCCTCCAGGGTTTTCCTAGACTGTTCCGGTTTTCCCACAGCCAGAAGCTGTGACTAGTGTTTCCTCTGTGACTTTTTACTGTGTTTAGGAAACAAGATCTGTACTTGTTGCCCTCTCCCTTTCTCCTCCTGAATTCTCACATCTTTCAGACCTTTAGCTCCACTCCCTAAGAACAGGCCAATGACCCCTCCCCTGGCTCCAACTCCTCTAGCTCCACCCCCACCCCCACCCTCCATCCCCTATACGCCACGCCTCTTCTTTTCATTTGTCAGAATACCATGAGCCCCTCCTCAGCATCCACTGTCACAGTCATTCACCCTCCTGTGTGAGCTAATCTGATGGATTCTCTTTCACCAGCATATCACCAGCATATCAGCTGTGTGATAACAATGACCTGTTTCCCTCACCACTGAACCATCAGCACCTGGCACAGCACCTGACACTTAGCCAGCCAGTAACTACTCGACAAATGAACATTCTTGACAGTAGCAAATATTTCTTATGAGAAAGATGGCAATGTAGAAGCATCAGCAATGGCATATTTAAGAAGCAACAGCAGCCCAGTCAGTAATACTTTCCTAATCTTTGTCCTGACATGAGAACAGGGTCATGTAGTCAACAGACCGGGTTTGGACTTTTTTTTTTTACATAAAATTTTCTTATTTATTTTTTTTTTTGTTTTCAATCTATCTCTACCACAATTTCCCCTCCCTTCACTCTTCCCAGTGCCCCCTCCAACATCTTTTCACCCAAGATCCAACCGTCCTCAGTTTCCCTTCAGAGAAGAGCAGGCCTCCAAGGGATCTCCACTGAACAAGGCACAAGATACAATAAGACTAGGCACATACCATCATAGCAAGAATGAATGGGGCAGCCCATTAGCAGGAAAAGGATCCCAAGAGCAGATAAAAGAGAATAAAATAAAATAAAATAAAATAAAATAAAATAAAAATCTAAAAAAAAAATAGAAGTGCAGCGTAGTAAGGGGTGGCATCTTAGAATCAGGCAGTGTATCCATGAGGAGGACTGTGAAGTCCTGGTCTCTTCTTATTCCTGCTCACCAACCATGAGATGAGAAGCTCTGTTGGACTTTTAAGTCATGGATGTCATTAAGCATTACTTACTGACTATTGGAAACTCCAGAGGAAGGTCAAAAAAGCTTGCCTGTGTTCTCATCACCCTTATGCACACCCATAGGTGGATAATCACCACAGAACAATGAAGTCTCTCCCAAGATGAATCATTATCACGCTGGACCCACCCTGGTCTATCTTGGGGTAAACTGAAAAACTTTACTCACCAGGTGATAATTTGTACCAGACACTGAACAATGAAATTTATACATAATATTGTACTTCATCCACATGGTCACGGTACAGAGAAAGAAAGAGGGATTCCAGGGTTCTATGAAATAAGGCATTGTCCTACAATAACCAGTGGTTGGAACAACCAACCTCTGTGCATTTCCAGCTGCTTCACAGCCACTGCAGTGAGGCACAGTGCCAGCAAGGATGGAAGTTCTACATACACAGGTAAAGCCTACGGGCTGTATAAGAAGCCGTAGATAACAAACTGGATCCTGGTCACAGCTTCACAGCTCGCCATGTTTGCTGAGAACTGTCAAACTGAACTATATGCAATGGAGGTGTTCTGATACCCAGAAAGGTGTAAGGAAGTGTTAAAAGTTTTTGAGGAAAAGTAAACAGAAAGCAGAATGGAGGGTAGAGGGATGAGGAGGTGGGAAGATTGCAACTTAAAATAGAAAGTGACATTTGAGCAAAGACCTGAAGGTGAGGCATTGAGCCCAAGGTAGACAGCTGAGCAGCTGGCACTGCAAGCTGAGAGAATTGTGCTGCACCGGTTCTAGAGGAGATGATGGGGAGAACAGAGGCACAAGGGACAAATTATGTAGGCAATACTAGTTCTTGGGATAGAGTCTGTCACAGTTTTTAACAATGAAATAAAAAAATTTAACTCAGATATCTGAGACCACTTTGGCTGCTACCAAGAAGGTTGATGGGAGGCAGAAGGGACCCCCATTTCACAAGTGATGATCTTCACTAAGGGAAAGCAATGGTGGGAGCCATGATAAGTGGACGGACTCCATGTACATGCTGAGGGAAGTGGCACGAACCGCTCAAATTATAGGATGCAGGATGAAAATCATAAGAGAGAGAAAAAAAAAAAACCCTAAGGATTATTCTAGGTGTGGGGCATAACCCCCTAAAGATGGGGAAGAGATAGATGAAGTAAATTTGGAATAAAAGGAAATCTAAAGCAAGTACATGGAATTTGCTACTAAGTTATATATCAATTAGTTTTGGTGTGTTTCTTCTGAATGCCACCTTCATGAGCTGAGCGCAGTGATGCACGCCTTTAATCCCAGCACTCAGGGGGCAGAGAGAGGCAGCCCTCTGTGAGGCCAATCTGATCTACATAGCAAGTGCCAGGCCACCTATGGCTAAATAATAATATCCTTCTTATTTCAAAACAAAAACACAACAAAAGAAGACCACTTTCCCTATAGAGTGAGTTTCCTTCTGACACATTCAGTAAGTGCTACCTTAGGGAAATGAATGGCTATACAAAATGTAGAAATAAATGCCCACTTAAATCCCTGAACCTTAGGTTTCTTTTTCTCATGGGACTGCTATGTCCCTTCCTTTCTCGTCACGTCTTATATTTATAATGACATTAGACTTCATGTATTTGGAAAGGTCTCAGTGCCGGCTCATGAACCCCAAATAAACACACAGCAACACCAAATGGCATCTTCTCACCCCTCAGCAATCTCCTTAAAGACATGGCGAAGCTGAGAAAGGGCTCACACAGGAAAGGGGAATCCACACAGGAACACTGGACAGCTCCGTAAAAAACACCAGATGCAAGGTTAATCTGCTTTGTGATTTGCATCTCAGGAGAAAGACAGGATGAAGATGGGAAGATTAAAATGGCCTTCTTCTGTATTAGTTTAAACCACACCTCCGCCATTTCATGATATAAAGAAGAATCCTTTCTCGCCCTTCTAAGTGTTTTCATGTGTTCCATTCTCTCTCGTTTACTCAGTACATTTGGCTACTGGGCCCTGTGTGGTCGTTATTATTAATGTGCAAGTTAGAAATACCCATTAGACTCAGCAGCTGTGCCCATGGATATTGCGTCCTATAATTTGGCCCAGATGGCCAAAAAGATGATTTGAGCAGAATGGTTGCTGCTGATCCCTTAATGAGAAAGCAGCCTGGAAATCAAGGATGTAAATGATATTTCACAGTTTCTCCTCTGTTCTTGCTCGTTGCCTCGTGTATTTCTCCTTCGGCTGTCCTTGCCACAGATGGAACACTCCAGCCTAAACTCCATACATGCCACGTTACCTGATATTCTAGAATGAAAATATGACTTAAGTAAAAATAATTCCAGGTCAGAAATGGTGTTCCTCGTGTCAAAATATTTTTCTTTCAATTAAAAAAAACAAACAAACAAAAACAGTAAGCATTAAAGCATTCCTGTAAGACTAGTTACATGTTTGTACTTAATACAATGAAAGTCACCACTCATGACAACAGTTGGAACAGTGATTTAGTCCCCAGGGACAAAGACACATGTAACATCCATTTGCCCTCACACAGCTATACAGAAAAAAAAAAGACTTCTAGAAAGTTCCAGTCTCCAATATCTCACCAAGTATACTCATGATAATTTCTGTGACTGTCTGAAATTCATTTCCTTTCATGGGTAGTCTAATAGCAAAGATTCTTTTCTTCTTTTTCTTAATTGTGTCTGTGTGCTTCACAATTCTGTATCGCCTCAAAATGTGATTATTCAGAACATACATTTTGAGGCTCCGACAAAACAAAAAGCAAACTACAATCTCAAAATTGGAACCTGCTCCCAAGATGCTGCTGTAGCTATGCTATCCCACGGCACTTCACGACCTACCTGTTAGTCAATGACTCGTAACACTGCATCCACTGCAGAGATAACACTCTCCAGCTGCCTTATATAATACTACATAATCACCATCCATGCAATAAAACCAAAATAGAAACAGAATAAAAGCCATTTGATTTTATCTCACACAGAAACGTGTGTCTCAAAAACCAATCTAATCACCATCCAGATAGCATAATGATATTTACATGAATGCTCTCTGCAGCAAGCTGGCTGCTAAGTTGTTCAGACATGTGAGGAGAGAAATAATAACCTGTTTTACAGTGACGATGTTAACGACACGACTTCAGACCCTATGGGGCACCTGGTTGATACTGGCTGCCTGAGTATCCAGAGAGCTATGTGACTAGCTCAGCCTATGGTGGTGGTGATGGTGTTGGTGGTGGTGGTGTTGGTGGTGGTGGTGGTGGTGGTGGTGATGGTGGTGGCCGTAGTCTGAATGACCAGAAAAAAAAGGGCTGGGTAGCAGGGCCAATCCAGGAGAAGTAGGAATAAGAAAAAAGAGTGTACACAAGCCCCACACCAGCTGAAGCCACCCAAAATCTCAGGATGGATGGCTGAGATGATGGTGAAGTCCTACAGCTAGCCAAGAGCAATTGATAGATACCAGGTGAGGGAGAATCAAATTGGTGCAAGCATGCAGTCCCAAGAAGCCACCCACACTCCAGTAACTGGTCCTCTACCCAAGCATACACAGGCACTACAAAGTGGACTTGGTGGCTTAAAACAGAAACAAAAAAAAGCACATGAAGTAGGGAGAGAAACTCAGTCAGGGGGTGGGAGGAACTGAGGGGGAAAAATCAGGGTAGACTTCTTCAAAACACATCATATGCATGTATGAAATTCTCAAACAATAAAAAACAGAAGCTGACTGTGTGCAAGTTGCCATACCCAACAGTGGCTCCCAAGTTAGACTCCCTTGTAGAACCACTTGAAGTGTTTTCAACACACAAATGATTCTATACCAATATAGATTCTAACACAGCATCTATAGAGTATATATAAATTACATAGAGAAGATCCAGGGACCTTGCTTCAATGCATCCCTGACTCACTCTGAAGGTCAGCTTGGCCCTAAACTTCACACTAGATTTCTCTCTAGAATGCTGGTAAATATACCATTCTCTAAAGCAATGACCAGTCAGAAGTTAACAGAGTACTTACTTCATATTTTATACTAACAAAATTATTTATTTTAACATAAAGGGTATGTATCAGTTGATTTCTATAAGGAATAATGGGAAAACAGCATGACTTCATTATTCCAACAAACAGGAAGCAGTGGAGGGTTTGCTCCAAGTCTTTGGCCAGGATGGAGCTTACTTGGCTCTCTAGACTAAGCTAACTAGGCCCACCCCAGTCTCCTTTCCCTCTGCTCCCCAGAAAAAAAAAAAAAACTGACTAACAGGGGGCTGTGGACTCTGTCCAGGAACTCGAGCAACCATAGATGGGAAAGCCTCATTAACTGTGATCCTTTCCTCTGGAAACCTTGACAGCCCAGCGACAAACGACCTGCAAACTGGCCAGCACTGACAGAATAACGTGAAACAGAGTACGGACCTGAAGGTCTGAGGAGGATTACAATGTCAGACAAAGGGAATTTATCATAAAGTCGTAACATGATACTAAGACTCACACATTAGAATTTTAGTAAAAAGCCAAGTTAAATGCTGTATTTTAAAAAGGCTCACACTGTGTGGTGAGTTTCTCAGATGGCATTTCGTCAATTAAGAAAACCCATCTGTAGCTGACAGTAAATACCCTCAAGAAACGAGAAACGGCTGTCACTTAAAGCCAATGCCAATAAGTCATGCCCAAATAAAACCAGATTGTAGGTAAAGTAATGTTTTCATAGATGAGAAGCCCAAAATTACGTAGGCTTTGAAATTACAAAATAAAGTAAAAATAAAAAAAAAATTTTAAAGGAAAAAGGAAAGTAAAGGAAAACAATCAGGCATGTCAGTCAAGAACATCAGACTAGGAAGACTAGATAGTATACTAGGCTAAAGGGTCTGCATTGCTATCACTGCCTGCCCTGTGAGCAGCATTGTCAAGGCATCTTTCACAAAATACCAAATGAAGAAGCAAGTCAAAGAGACACTCTAACAAAATTAATCTCTTCAAATCAGATCATTGCCTCAATTTTAAACCTTAATTTCCAAAACAACCGTATCTCTCCTAGAGAAGAGCTGAAAACAAAAGCATGTTTTCCGCATTTCCAGTAGGTTGTTTCCTTGCTAGTACCATTTTACAAGTTTGGTGGTTTGTGTATTTGACATAAACGAAAGACCCACACTTTTGTCTTTGGGCTCCAACCTTAACCACAATCCTCACCTTGCTGTAATTAGCATATCCTACATAACCCCAGCACTAGGGATGCAGAGGCAAGCAAATCGCTATGAGTTCTGGGTCAGCCTGGTCTACTTAGTGAGTTTCAGATCAGCCAGGGCTACATAATGAGAGCCTGGTCTCAAAAACAAACAAACAAACAAACAAACAAAAAATCTATATTTGCAAAGAAACTGTAAAGAAGTTTATTTGCCAAAGGTCGTTTATGTCATTTTTAAATTTTATTTATTTTATGCATATGAGTGTTTTGTTTACATGGAAGCACCAGCTGCATGTCCGGTGCCCTCAGAGGCCAGAAGAGGGTATTAGATCCTCTGACACTAGTGTTGCAGACTGGTGTGATCTGCTCTGTAGAGGTTGTAAATCAAACCCAGGTCCTCTGCAAGAACAAGTACTCTAGCCTCTTTATTTTAATCTTTGAAACAGGGTCTATATATCCTAGACGGTCTAAACTCACTATATAGAGAAGGATGATCTTGAACTTCTAATATCACTGCCTCTGGAGTGCTGGAGTGACAGGCAGACACCACTAACTATTTAGGGGACTGAACACAGGGCATCAAGCACGCTAGACAAGCATCCTAACAGCTAAGCAACATCTCCAGTCCAAATGATCATTCTTATCATTAATAATTTCCTATAGCTTTCTTATTTTAGGTGCATAAACTACTGTTACTTAAAACTCCCCCAAAATGTAACAATGAAACTGTAACATATGTAAAACCCTGGAATAAATGAATATATGCACAGTAGATACAGACAGAGCACACCTTTTCCTCTGGGACATATCTCATAGTCCACTCAGTGATGAAAACAGAACGTGGCTTGGCCTGTGGGTTCCTAAAATGTATTGCTAAAGGCAACTTCCTTCGAACGTTCTTAACAATCACTACTACAAAGGTCACCCAGTGTGCTGTATTGCTAGCAGATCCCACTGTTGTCTGGCTTGACCCCAAACCAATAAACTGGGCAGTAACCTTTGAAAAAGTCAAGGCACTCTAGCCTCATTTGTATTCCTAAGTCAACAAGACACAACGGATATGGAAAATGCGAAAAATTACCGCACCCCCTTCAAAGATGAGGGATTCCTAAGTGAAGGGCTGGGAACAAAAAGAAAGCAGTGATGCAGAGAAAATGTCAGACCTAATCAGAAAGTGTCTAGGGGAAGAGAGTAGTCCTGAGACTTGACAGAAAACTCGAGGACTTCTTTCCTTTGAGCTGGCAAGATTATGACCTTTTCATAAATTTAACATACTCCAGCATGAAAGAAAATCTCTAGTTGTCTAGAAACATGTAAACAACTAGAAGCTGAGTCGCAGAAAAGCCATAGATGTACCCTCGCCAGGTACTGCTGTGGTGTTTACAGATGGGGACCCATCCAGAGCTCTTGCAGTACTTCCCTCCTTTTCCTGGGGTGTGGGGATTGGGGGGCAGGATGCAGCTCAAGCAGCTGCACAAGAGACCAGACACTGACGTGATCAAATTCAGCAAGTCACATCACTACATAGAGAGAACAATGCCATTAACCCCAGGGCATGTTCCGTTACCTAGAAGGGGGAGAGCTCACCCAAGCAGCACCCTGAGGACTCTGCTCCTCGCTCAAAGATGGCACTCATAAAGCCTAATGATGAGACATTTTTTACAAGGTGCATGAAACTTAAGAAGTTGAAAGGTAGAGCCAGGCATTGGTACAGGGAGGGGATTGATAAGTTCTGGGTTTTTGTTGTGCGGCGGATTGTGTTAGATGTTGCACCTCGTCCTTCATAACTTGAGGATAGCCCTGTGATGTGCTTTCAGAGTGATCTTTATTAGATTCAACTGTTAGGAATTTTATCCTTAAAGCACCTTGAGGTGGGATCTTTGGGAGATAATCAGGATAAAATGAGATTATGAGATAAGGAGCCCCATGATCGTGTTACCAGTCTTATTTTTTTAACAAAGGGACACAAGAAGAGATGCTTACTGTGCTACAGCATGTGATGACCTCTGCCACGACAGGATGTAGCAGGAAGAGCTTCACTGGATTTTGGTACCAGGCCATTAGACTTCTTAATCACCAAAATGTTAATTAAAGAAACCATAATTCTCTGTACATTACTACTTTGCTATACTCCATTATAGAAAAAAAAAATAAAAAGATTAGGCTAAGCTATAATGTGGATAACAGAAATCCCATTATAAATGCAAAGCTGAGACGCAGAAGGGATGTCACTTAGTTATGAATCTCAGAGCTCAAAAGTGTCAGATTTAGTATCCAATCCAGGCTTCGAGACTATGATCTGCTAGTGCCAGTCTTCCTTGCACTTTCAATACTAAGACTAAAATAATAAATAATACAGCTTCCAAGTGATGATTTTAAATGAGGTATCAGAGTTTGTCATAAAAAAAAATTGCAGAATGCCTCCTCCACTGCTCTTATTGTCTGTGCCATTAGCATCAAATGTGTTCCCACAGAAGCAGTCAGCTAGGATGGAACTGCTTATCCCATCAATATCCTGCACGCTAAATCGGTTGTTCTGTCGGGGTAGGGATGAGGGCGGTGGTCCTACTTCTCATTTACTGGGGCTGGCTCATCTGAGATGGAAAATGGAATATATTATGCCTCAAATAAATGTGTAGGGGAACATTGAGAATCCATAAAAACTGCCAAAGATTTTTCTTTTCTTCATTTAAAAAACAGTCTTATCAGGCTGGGGATGTCAACCTCCTGAAGGAAAAAGCTATTTTAGACAGATGTACATTTCCTGATGCTTTCCCCATATGCAGAGCTGATGTGCTTCCAAGTTGAGTTTGTGAGACTGTTACTTTATTTTACATTTGAAAAAAATTCACCAAAATTATAGTGCCATATGTGTAAATCAAGAAATTAAATGTATCAGTGCATGCAGTGTGCCTATGAAACAGGGCAGGGACAAATTAGGGATAAGATAGGGACAGGGACAGTGCTTCCTCCTGCTCAGCAAATCTTGGGTAACGACTTCACAAGGCAGGGCTGGAAATTTAAAAAAGGACCCAGATAGAAATGCTAAGACCAGGAAAAAGATGAATGAAATTCATTTCATCTGCTAATTCCCAATAAGGGAACATAAAATGCTCTGGGGGTAAATTCTGAAAACAAACTGCAAACTGGAAGACATGTTGAACCAAGAGCATGGTGTGAAAAAGTTCACGATATCTCCATGGTCACCAAAAAGCTTAGTTTACTAAAGGGCTCTTTGTGAGATAGCTCATAATATTGTCCTTTCCTTAACAAATGCATGTATGAAGGGAAACTCGTCACATGGGCTTATACTGTCCTTAATGGAAATCAGTCCCTCTACCTTGAACTGAGTCCCTGACCCTTGTGCAAGATTCAAGTTTTAGATGACATTTGCTATTTTATTTCGCCATCATTGGCAGCTCTCATAGCCGGTCACTGATGCAGTACTTAAATCCAGGCGTAACTTCCACAGACTATCACTCATCTTTCAGGTCTCCATCGTAACAATGATAACCCTGCTAGGATCCAAACAGGCATTTGCAGGTCACTAAAGCTTCCCTTCTAGATTTGAACACAGCTATTCTAATCCTTCCGGAGAACAGGCACAGAGAAGCTAATGCGCAGCTCACAATCCTCCTTACTTGTCCCACAGATGAGATGTGCCTTTGTTCAAACTACGCTGAACATTGCACTCTTGATCTGAAGGCTTGGGAGAAGGGCCAGCCAGAAAGTGTGGACTTGCTTTGCACAGCCACGAGCATCTGAATCCAGAACCTGAACACCCATGCTTTAAAAAGTCACAGCAGTGCATTCATATGATCCCACGGGGGAGGTGCAAATAATAGAGGATCCTTGGGGCTTGTACATAGCTTTACTGACCTAGTGAGCTTCAAGGTCACTGGCGCATCTTCTCTCAAAAAACATGGTGGGTGAAGAGTGTCAGAGGAAGACTTCTGACCTACATGCACATACATACACTCACTCCCACACCTGCACAGATGAACACATGAACATGTAGAAATGCACACATGCATATGCTCTCTCTCACACACACACACACACACACTTTTATATGCCACAGTACCAAAATCTGTGACCCTCCCAGTAGAACATATTAGACTTCATTATCTAATTTACTGGAATCTCTCATTGCATTTATGAAAAATAATCTGCTTATTTGTTCACCTCCATTGAATTCATATAAAATACCTACATATACTTTTTTCTCGTTTTTACTTAGCTCATGAAGAATTATATGCTGATCAAATTCATCCTGCTTTCATCAACTCCTTCCAGATTATTCCTTCTCTACTCAACCACCTTAGAATCATCTTTAAACAACAACAACAAAAAGCTATCCAGTACAATTTGTACCCCTATATATTCTTGGGCAACAATATCATAAAGGAAATTAGGTAATCATCACGTGATGTAAAAATACAGACTTATAATAATAATTGACAAGAAAAAATATTGCCAGATCTGCAGACAGCCCAATGCTTGGCTGGTCCCCTGCCTCCAGAGCTTTTAATAAGTGGGTACTAGACATGGATTGTCCTCCAAGTCTACAATGCCTCTCCCAATCTCTTTCAGCAACTTGCCTTCCATCCCAGTTCCCTCTTCTAGATCTTGGTCACGTGTTTCTTCCCCTGGCTTTCACCATCCCTTCATCTACAATGACCTCAGAGCTTCAGCTCTTACTAGTGCTATCCTCTACATTCTATGACTAAGACAAATTCCCAGCCTGGGATAATACAGTTTTGCTATAGCTTTAACACATAACTGCATCGATTTTATAATTATGTATATTGTGTATATTCTATAACCTCAGCTTGGCAACTAAGAACAAAGGGAATGCAGAGAGGAAAGAAAAGTTAATGGTTTAAGTTTTCCTTTCATGGTTCTAGTTTTACGTTCATCTATAACACCAAAATAAGGCAGCACTTTATAAGGACAGTGTACACCCAGCAGGAAACTGATGCAACGTAGCGTGTACACAAAAGGGGGCTCAGAGCAAAGCCTCTGGAAACAATATGATGTGTGTTCTGAGTCCTAGGGAAAGATATGAAATCTCCAGAGGACTCAGGACATTGTTAGAATACCCTTCAGCATCTTATAGTATTCTGAGATGTCTTAATGACTTAACGTCTTAATAGAAAGTATGCTTCAAAAACCTACGGTGCCCCCCTTTTTAAGCAAGATTTTATTCTACTTCTTCCGCAATGAGAGTACAGAGGCTGGTTCCTGGACCTCCCACAAATATAAGGTGTGCGGATGCTTGTCCCTTAGGCCACAGCATTTGCATACAGCCTATACATATCCTTTGCATATGTTAACTACCTCTAGAAAGTTCTAACACCTAACACAATGTCAATGCATGTAACCAGCTGCTATGCTGGCATTGACTAGTGAGGGTGACAAGGGAAGGAAGTCCCACTTGTGAAATACAGACGCCATTACTGTTCCAAAGACTTTTTATCTGCAGGTGGTTCCTAGGACCTGTGCATACAGAAGGCCAATCATATTCAGCTGACTTTTTTATATACCTCTTAGCCCCGAATCAAGGAAAGAACAGGCCAGGAACTTAAGACATTTCAAACTATATATGTTTTTGTTTCAACATATTCAACATTTTCCTCAATAAGAGGTTTTGGCTTTTTGAGATAGAGTTTCTCTCTGTAGCCTTGGCTGTCCTGAAACTGACTCTGTAGACCAGGCTGACCTTGAACTGTCTCTGCCTCCTGAGTGCTGGGATCCACAGTGTGCACCGCCACTGCCTGGCTAACATGAGTACACTTTACACTCCTCTTCTTCTCTGAGGTATTATAGGAGATTCAGGAAACCTTGGAAACAAACCTGGACCTTGATTTAAGAATGGATTCAGAAAGCTGGGTGTACAGTAGCACACACATTTGATTTCAGCAGTCAGGAGGCAGAGCCAGGTGTATGAGTTCGAGGCCAGCCTGCCCTACATAGTGAGTTCCAGGATATCCAAGGCTACGTAGAGAGACTCTGTCTCAAAACAAAACAAAACAAAACCAAAAACAAACAAAAAGAATGGATGCAGAGCATGACAGATGTGGTAATTCACATCCCAGAACTGGATAGGACCTCAGTGCTTAAGGACCGTGTACCAGCAGGACACAGACGGCCCAAATACATTCTTAATGTGGTCCTCACAGATTTTCTTTTTTTAAAAAATTAATTATATCTTCATATAAAAATTACAGACACTTCTGCTTTCCTTGAAAATCTGTACATTATTCCCACCTTGCCTTGACCTCTCCTTAATCTTAACTGTCAACCACCAAAAAATATTTAATGAAAAAATCTTGGATCCATAAAAGGTCTCCCTGACCCAGTGCCTCTGACTTACAAGGTTTAAATCTTGAATCCTTCAGCTATACAATAAGAGCCCTGCTTTGGCTTTATAGTGACTGTGAGGCTCCAAAAAAACATTATTGGGAAGTGCCTTCTAGACTGTAATGCCAACTCTTCTTCATCATTATATTCTCCATCATTCTTGTGAGACTCACAGAGTCTATTACCTGTCATTATTTGGCTTTCTCTTCCTCCCATTATCTTGACATTTGACAAAGCTCAAGATCTAAATTAAAGAATGCCATATGTTTCCCTTACTTAACAAGTAGGAAAACCAGTATGAAAAGAAAGCAAAATGAACTGTTGAATGCCGCAGGGTCTTTACTATACTATTCTATTTGTAATGAAGGAATGGAATTAGCACCAAGTATAATTACTGCATTTCCGAAGTCTTCACGTTCACTCACTAAACATCTGAGAGGAAAAGAGAATAAAAGAAAAACCAACCCTAGTCAGTCCAGGTATGAGGGGCTCCTGTTAGGTCAGGTGTCTGGCATCTTTCATGGGTCTGATATTAGGAAAGGGTTCTTCTGTATGCCAGAAGAAAACAAAATTTTAACGGGAGCTTTGTTCTAGGCCAGTAAGCCAGGGCAAGCATTCTATGTCTACCTCTATCAACACATAAACGAAGCTACAACTTCTAAGCAATCAATTAGGTTGGAAGATGGAATTCCACAAATGGGCTGTATCGGACACAGAAATGTCAGAAAAGCTGTACGTCGTGAATGTCATCTGTACTGTCACCTTAGAAATTCACAGGCGCTGTTCCAGTTCTGGTCAACCGAAGAGCTCGCTGGTGTGGGAGCCACAATAAAAAGCACCTGCTTTTACAGTTAATTTAATACTAATGAAATGCAAAATAGAACTGGAAACAGAAGGAAAGGTCAGCTTCTAAACTGAATTTCTTTTAAGGTCACCAAAATGGTGGTAAATTATAATGTAGACTCAATCCATTGAAAAACTCATCTGATGGGTCCTTAAAAAAAATGCATACGCATAGCATATTGTCACTTTTTAAAAGTTGAATGAAACCACTGTCTGAATACAAATTAACGACTGCCAAGTTGCCACAAGGTCCTCAACGCACATACTATTTTTTAAAAAATCAAAATAAAAAGGATTTAAGAAATCATTTCTTCCAATATATGTCCCAAGGCTGATGTTTAAACAGGTCTCCTTGGCAACCAGAAAGCATAGTGCATACCGGGTTGGGGGAGGGGGTTGCAACTCTAGGTCGGTAGAATAAGTAACTGGAGTAGTAATTGCTCCCGCTAGACGACGCCAGCAGCAGAGGCTGTATCCTCTGAAACGCAACTCCAGGTCTCGCCGGGTCTGGTTCATCCGCAGCCTCCCACCCTCTCCCTTGGGTCTGCTGACACTAATTCCGAACCCGTCACAAGGAGAGAGACTGGCTTACCCGATGGAGGGGAGCAGTCTGTTGGACTTGATACCCCAGAGGGCCGGCGGGCACCAGGCTCTCTCCGAGGCAAGACGGGTCTGCTTTCCTGTTGACCCTGGGGAAACTGCAGCAGCTCCGTCTGCCCGGCCGGGGCTGCAGCAGTGATGATCGCGCGCTCTGGCGTGTGTGTGGATGCGAGCCAGTGTACGCGCTAACCCGCGCGCTCCCGAACTCCAGGGGCTGTGGGGAAGGACAGGGACGTGTCGGCAGAAAGAGAAAGCCAGCCAGCCCCGCAGGTGGCGCGTGCTACCCCGTTCGCTGTACTCTGCCAGCAGCCGGCCTCCTGCCGCCCCTCGCAGCCGCTCCGCCCTCCTGCCTGCCGCTGCGCGCTCCCGCCCCGCCGCGGCCGCCCGCGACACGCGCGCTCCCCGGAAGTCCCCCTCTCCGCGCTCCCGCACCCAGGTCACGCGCACAGCCTGCTGCTCCCGCAGGCCTCTGTCGCTGCTATGGCCCAGACACTAAATCCTGGTCCCAGTCCTCCTAGGACTGGAAGTGTCTGAGCCTGCAGGTGCCACCTACCCCCCCACCTCCCGGAACGCGCTCCCCTGTCCCTGACTTGGCTGACTTATTCAGAGGCACTAGCCCAGAATAGCCGGGTATGGCCTTCTGAGAATTCTTTTTAATGTACCTTTGAGGATAAGTGTGAAGCAACTTTTTAAGAAACCATAGCATTGCATGGGTAGACTGATGTCCTGAACCGGAAGGAAGAGGGAGAGTATTTGACTACCACTAATCAGCCCCAAAACATTGACACCACTGATGAATTACCAGTCTTGGCGGAGCTGCTGGTCACTGTGTCTTTCCTGTAAGCACGCTGAGATACGCACTTTTATGGAAAATGAATACTTTTGATAAATAATACTGCACCTCTGAATTGGAAACCTTGGTCCAATGTAAAGTCAAACCGCTAGAGTGGTAGACTTGAAATTGGAGAGAAATACTTAGTAAACATGAGTGATTTCAACTACTGCATGATTTAAAACATATCCAGGAATTCCACAAAATAGAAAGGTTTATGTTCTTCCACACACTGGAGCTAGAGAGGTCTAGATTCATTTGGAGTTCTTAATTATTCTCAAACCAATGGTTCGGCCATCATTTTCCACTTTTAGACCCACAAGACTTTTATATGTGTCTGGCCTTCTGAAACCTGCCTGACTCGGCACTTTAATACCACGATTTTCATACTGGACTTCAGGGTTGCTGACCTTACACTCCTGGACACCAGAGTATGTACAGAAAAAAGTATTACTCCTGAATGCAAAGGTCAGTGCTAGTCTCTAGAATATTTCTTAAGCAACTGCTTTTTCATTTTATACTGGAAGCATTTTGAATCCAAAAATATTGACCATGGTGTCAGGACCTAAGCTGCTCTATCTTCAGCTTTAGCATGCTTACTGACATTGTCATTGTTTGGAAGGTCTTGTTTAGGAAGCCATTTCCAGGAAAGCTAGCCTTCCTGGTATTTTGGGCTCTTACAATCTTTCCTCCGCCTCTGTCTGCATGACCCCTGAGCTTAAGATGCTGAAGCTGAGGCCCCTTGATCTGTTGATCTGTGCACTGTGCTCAGTTGTGTTTTCCTGTAATGGTCTCCATCTGCTGTAAAAAGATGCTCCTTTTTAATAATTAAGGGGGGGTGAGAGCTACACTAACTTGTAAGAGTAAGGATGGTTTTAAACGTAGCTAAGGAATTATGCTGGCTTAGCGAAGTGGTAATAGTAGATTATCTTCTAAGACCTGTGACCACACTGGCACAGGAAAACTACTTTCCCTCCTGGAAAATGCGCCTTAAGTCCAATTAGATAGCTGTTGGTCACTAACAGCATATGAGCATGCTTATGTACATCTTCCGTGATCATTGCTGTGGTCCGTAGGCATCACAGCTGGGTAGGACTATTAACTGCTTCCCTCCCTTGGAAGCTAGCTTAGTACTTTCTAGTACTATCAAAGCTGGAACACAGAAAGGGGGCTCAATGATTAGATCCAGCTCAAATCATCCAAGTCCCCTGCATGGTATCTTCAGCAACCTCTAAGAGGCATCCAAGGGTAATAGCAGTGGCCTATATTATTTGGAATTAAGCATTCTAGCTAGCCTGTATAAAAAACACGAAATCCAGGTATTTTATTTACAAGCTGTAAGCCTAGATTGGGCAGGTTTTGGAGCTAATTTAACTTATATCCCAGCCATGTGTCCTTTGTTACTTGCTGCTCAGCTAGGTCATGTGTTTATGGTCCCTCTCCTTTCATGGCAGTCTCCTCCTTCCTTGGTTTCCTTTCTTCGCTCCCTCATCTCTCTACCTGCAACCTCCCGCCAGGTAACTGAAAACACACCTACCTCTATCTACTGACTAATCACAGGCAGGCCTTAGTCTTTTATTGACCAATTAACTTGGGGAGCAAGGTTACATAGCATCATTTGGTATACATGAGAATCTCCTCATCAGCAAGGGGAAGCCAGATCTTCAAGTACAGAACTTAGCATTTGAATACAAACAACATCAGACCAACCTCCTACAGCAGCCACTTGGATTACCTTGACCAATCACTTGAAGGGAGGGTTCTCATGCCTGATACTAGGGGTTCTCTTAATGTATGGTTCTTATGGGGAGTATTGTCAGCCCACCCAAGAGACATACCACTAGAGTCTAAGAGAGCTAGACCAAAAAAACAAAACAAAACAAACAACAACAACAAAAAAAAAACCACTATAGGCAACTGATGACCACTGTGAGAAGAATTAAGCTCTTCAAGGGATGAGACCTTTAATTAGTTACCAAGTAAAATGTGCTCAGCCCAGAAACCATATATGCACAAAAAAATCAATCAATCAATCAATCAATCAATCAATTAACTCAGCTTGTTATATTCATATATTTGAGCCTATATACTAGATGTATAAAAATAATACTCAAAGAAAAAGAGGCTATCAATTTGATGGAGTGACATGGGAGGTTGGAGAGAGGAAAGCAAAAGGAGGAAGTAATATAATTATATCTAGAGTAAAGTATATTAAAATAATAATATATTTAAAAGGCAGTGTGCACACAATTACCAAACATTGCAATGATCATTTGAATGCTGTGCCTTTTAACACCTTTAAAAAAAATAAAGCACTCACTTAAAAATCATAAAGTATTCCTCACTTTAGGGACTCTACTGAACACTTTAAACTAGCTACTGACTGGAATATCTGTTTAGAATAAATAGAATGTATCTATAGAAGCAAAAGTAGATCATACATACAAGACTTTTGACCCAAAATTTGTCCTGTCTACAAGAAATGCAGGGAAAAAGATGAAACAGAGACTGGGGTAATGGCCAACTAATAACTGGTCCAACTTGAGACCTATTTCATGGGTAAGCACCAATCCTGTCATTTTAATATTTCTGATTGTGGTGGCTATTCCTGGTTGTCAACTTGACTATATCTGGAATGAACTACAATCCAGAATTGGAAGGCTCATCTGTGGTCTTGATCTTGAGGCATAGTGGCTATGAAAAGCTTAGGCCCAGGCAAGGTAGTACCCACCTTTAATCCCGGGAGAGTAAGGCAAGTTCCAGATCCAAGCATGGTGGTACACACCTTTAATCTGGGCCACACCTTCTGTTGGAGACCTATATAAGCACACTGGAAGAAGGAAGGCTCTTCTTCACCTGCTTGTCTTGTGGGACTGAGCAACTGCTAGATCCTTGGGCTTCCATTCACAGCTGCTGCTAACCATCGTTGGGGAGTTGGACTACAGACTGCATGTCATCAACAAATTCCTTTACTATATAGAGACTACCCATAAGTTCTGTGACTCTAAAGAACACTGACTAGAGAACACTAATACTCTGTTACACTTGCAGGCAGGAGCCTAGCATAACGCTCCTGTGAGCTGACTGAAACTGATGCAGAGACTTACAGTCAAACATTGGATGGAGCTCAGGAATCTCATGGAAGAGTTGAAGAATGGATTAGGGAACCCGGAGGGGATGGGAACTTCACAGGAAGATCAACAGAGTCAACTAACCACCAACCAAAGAGCATACCCAGCTGGACCTAACCCCCTACACACACACACACACACACACACACACACACACACACACACACATCTGCACATATATAGCAGACATGCAGCTCTGTCTTCGTGTAGGTACCCCAAGAACTGAAGTGGGGACTGTCCCTAAATCAGTTGCCTGCCCGTGGATCCCATTCCCCTAACTAGGCTGTCTTAGCGGGAAAGGAAGCACCCAGCCCTGCAATGACTTGATGTCCCAGGGTGAAGGGATACCCATGGAGGGTCTCCACCATCACAGAAGAGAAGGGGAAGAGGAAAGGTGGAGGGACTGTGTGAGCATGTGACTGGGAGAAGAGGGGGCAGTGGTCTGAATGTAAAGTGAATAAATAAATTAATGAAGAAAAATAGAATTGAGTTCTTCCCCTCACTCCCCATGCGCCCACCCCCTACCCCCAGAAGCCATCTATTGCAGACAGTCACACTTCAGCATCCCCATAACACTGTTTAAGAGTTCTCTCTAGTGGCTTTCTATCTACATGGTTACTGTTGTTTTCTTTTTTTTTTTTTAAGTGGGGGTGGGGATCAGGGTAAAGGTTGTCTGGGAAGCCTTCTATGTCCCTCACTCCCAACTGTGCATCTTTAGTTAAACTATCACAGTAAAAGTAGCCTTCTTTCTCTTTGGTGATCAGGAAAACAGATCACAGTTTCCACACGGTTGCTGGCAACAGCTCAGACCATAAACTAGCTGCAGATTATGAACCAGACCAGATCCTCAGAGGCAACCTGGATGACAGACATTACCATGGCCTCAGGTGGTAGGTAGTCCAGGCCCCTGGTGGCTCTGCTAAAATGTTTTATGTTCATATTTTCTCTGGCACCTAAGGTCATTTATTGTTTACAGACCGATTTGGTGCCATCAACTAGACATACAATGAGGAATTAAAAAGTATTTTCATTATACTACTAACTAGGCGCAAACAAAACATGAGAGGGAATCTCAGTCATTATGAAGGCAAGTAAGAGCTTAAAATAAATTATACATTTCCATGTACCAGATTATCAAAGATTTAAAAAGATAGTATTATGCTTTGAATATGAAAATGTCCCCACTAGCTCATATGTTGAAGATTTGGTCTGCAGCTGGTGGTGCTATTTCAGGAGGTTCTGGAAACTTCAGTCGATTGGGCTTAGCTGGTTTTGGAAGGCTAGTAAAGTCATGTCCATGAAGACTATCTTGTTCTTCTTGCTGTTCTTGACTGCACTAGGTGAGCTATTCTGTTCCTTCATAACCCACCCCACCATGCTTTGCCTCCCCAGAGCTCATAAACGCCACAGCTAACTAAACATGGACCATAACCTCTGAACCCACGACCCAAAAATAAAAATAAAAAAAATTCTTTCTCATTTTTTTCTAAAGACATATGTATCTTTAAAAATGTAGGGGCTGACAGTGTCTGAGAAGGCCAGAAAAGAGCTTTAGATTCCATGGAGTGCGAATTAACAGGCAATAGGGAGCTTCCTGATGTGGGTTCTAGAAAGTGAATTCAGGTCTTCGGCGTGAACAGTATGCTCGCTTAACCGTTAAGCCGTTAAGGACTGGGTGGTTCTCCCACCCCAGTCCTGTCTGTTTTAAGTTGATGATGTTGAGTATTTTGTCACTGCAACTAGAAATTAACAACACAGCCACATACAATACCAAGGAAATTATGGTTACCTGTATGAAAGTGGAAGTGGATACATTTTATAGGACAGTTTGTCAATGTTCACACCTAAAAATGGTTTTGAAGTGCATGGAACTCTTGATCCAGTTGCCTCTATGAATTACTCAATCCCTTAAGCAAAAGTACAAAGACTTGCATAAGATACTCACCACAGCTTAATAAAATTAAAGATGGGTATTATTCTTGGATATAAAGAACTAGAAGATGATTATGAATTCGAGCCCCACCACTGAGCAATCAGTAAAATGATTTCCCTCAGGCCAGTTGTGTAAATAATAAATATACAGCTACAGAAAAAGCTTCATACACTATTGTCACAAGTATATCAGTACATTTTAAAGTTAAAGTTGAATGGATATAATGCAATCCAATGTTAAAAATATAATCTATGCGAACATAAAAGATGGGATAGCATAGAAGAACTACACGAATAACTGTGTGCTTTCACATCTTACTGGTTCAGAAAGAAGCAGGTGAATCTCAAACTTGTTTCATCCAGTCTTCCGTACGTAAAGATACCAGGACCTTCATTGTCACTTCACTGTTACAATGTGTAACTCTAACTCCCAGCCAATTCGCGGGTTCTATACTAATGGTAGGTTTAGGATGAGCCCATCACAGTACACACTGAGTTCCTCTCCTGCTGGATGCTAACTAGTGGCGGAATAACAATGGGAAGGAATGCTCTCATGCTCTCCCACACAGGAAACAGTTGTGATGGAGTGAATGAAGACTTGGTGCTGCAGGTGACACAACACAGCGCTCTCACTAGGGGATGGTATCTCTGATGCCAGTGCTGTTCCTGTCCAAGGATTCTTGACTGTTCCTTTCCTCAACAGTTTGTTTTTCTGGGAACACACGTCCAGTTTTGGTTTTCATAAGGCCTCAGTTTTCGAAGTCGTAAGTCAAGAGGCAAGTGTGGTTTGTTTGTTTGCTTCCTATGATGTTTTACTGACCAGTCCTTTCTGACATTGTTTCTCTACTGAGGCAAGGGTTTTTGTTTTTTGTTTGTTTGTTTGTTTGTTTGTTTGTTTTTGTTTTTTTAAAGGTTTACAGATTAATGTCACCATGGTCTAATTAGCTAACCTCTTTGGGTATGTATATACATTGTTTTAAATAATACACTTTAATATTACTATTTTTTGATATGTAAGAAGGTACTTTACTAAACGAATATTGGGACTCTTAGAATTGAATGACTGATAAGGGAAATTCAAATGTTTGAGCTTTTAATAGGACCAGGAATCCTAATAACTTTACTTCATTAAGATGTGAGATTCATTAAGAGGAGCATCTCATTCTAAGTTGTGAGCACACATTATGCTGAGTTTAAGGGGAAAGGATTGGGATAATAGGACCATATTGAATAGGGAAAACGGAATTCCTAATAAGCTATTGAAATTCTCTGCAGAAAAGAGTAAGGATGCTGTACAGTCGTCCAACTAATAGCTCTTTATTTTCTCTAGCTCCTAAAGAAAGATTTAATTTGCAGTTTTTATTGTTTCCTGTGATGATTAAATTTCATGTTGGGTGCAGAATCACCATGGAAACATCTATGGTATCTATTTAACCTGAATTTGGGCAACACCATCAACCAGGCTGGAATTCCAGGCTTAATACAAAGGAGAGATGAGCTGAGTGCAGATGCAATGTGAGCAGCCACAGTACCCAACTGATGTGCTGTCTCTGCCATGATAAACTGGACCATCATCCTGCGAGCCGAAATCAACCCTTATTCTTTTAAGTTGTTCTTTTCAGGCATTTTGTCAGAGCAATAAGAAACATAATGCAGATAGTCAATACCAGGAGTGGAATGGTTGATGTGATAAACTTGACCGTGTAGTTCTAGGCCTTTAGAACTGGTTTGCAGGAGGAATGTGGAGGCCCTGAAATCCAGTAAACAGGACTGAAGGGCCACTTTGGTGGCAGTTTGGAAGACCAAAATGCTGACAGAAATGTAGACAGTAGTGTCCAAGATGAGGAGATTTTAGAGGTGACTAAGACCTCCATCTATATCTAAAATAGAAGCTGTTTATGTTATATCCTGGCAACTAATCTGGCTGTATTCTGCCTTGGGAACTTGAGTGAAGCTGAGTTCAAAAGTGATGGACTCATTGATTTGGGAAGGGGGCGGAATTTCAAGTTAACATTGAGGCTGTATCATAATGACTGCTTCCTGTTATTATCTAGAATCACAAAAAAGCAAAAGCAACATGTGAAGTAGAAAAATCGGAAAAAAATGTGCAATTTGCCAGGAAAAAAAAAAAAAGGAGCAAGAGGAGCATCTAAGTTGCAAAATGATGAACATTTTTTAAAGCAGTTCTAATTGTTAAAGAGGGTGTCACCAGTAAAATAAAACCTCTGGGGCCACAGCACAGTTAACAACATGGTAAAGGGGCCTGTCGCCAAATACAGTGACAGGAGTCCTGTCCCTGAAACTTTCAGGAGAGAATCAACTCAAGTTGTCCTTTGACCTCCATGTATGTGCACAGACATACACATACAATATACACACAGAAGTAAATATGTGCATATGTACAAAGATGACTTTCAAAAACAAAAAACACAAAACAAACCAAAAAAAAAAAAGAAGAAGAAGAAGAAGAAGAAGAAGAAGAAGAAGAAGAAGAAGAAGAAGAAGAAGAAGAAGAAAGAAAGAAAAGAACAATGCCTTGCTTTGCTCAGAGGCAACAGAAAAGGTGACCTGAGCGCAAAACATCAAATGGTGGAACCTGTAAAACTCCAAGTTCATTTAAAAAGAGAGAGTTTAAACAGAGAACGCCTGTAGAGAAGCTGCCTGCTGAAGGTAGAACAGCTGAAGAAGTGTTTCCCCACAGGGATCAAAGCAACTGTGGCCCAAGTGAACTAGGCTATGTAGCTCAAGCTAACAGAATTTGGTAGCACTGTCTACAGGGTGCTAGTCTTATGGGCTTGAAATATACAAGTGTAAAGAGTCCTATAGGCTTACACTAAGGTTTGTGAAGGTCATTAAACCAGGAAATGTGTGGCAGGCTCAAAAGTCTCCATAAATAGATATCGAGAGTCCACTGCATAAAGCTATGAAGGTGAAGCCCAGGTTGCAACAATTCCAAGATGTTGGAGGTGCTACCCCACGTGGCTAAGGGAGAAGCTGCGGGTGCTGTAGGCAGCAGATTTAGAAGGACAAGACTATGCAAACTCTTTGTAGCCCAGATAATTCTATCATGATCCCCAAATGCCAAAAATGAATCTGAACTATTCATGCTTGCCCTTCTCTGTTGAGCTTTGGTGTCATTTTTGTCCCCTATGCCCCTATTTCTGTTTTGGAATGTGAATGTTTACTCTGTGACATTGAATGCTAGAAGTATATAACTTGTGTTGGAGTACACAGGGAGTCATGATTAAGATATGGCCTTGAATCTCCAAAGAGACTTCGGACTTTAGAATTTTGAACAATGTTGAGACTGTTAAAGGCTATGAGGACTTTTAGAGGTGCACTAAATGAATTTTGCATTTTAAAATAAAAAAATGATACTTCAGGATATAAGGTAAAAGGTTTAAATCTAAGACCATGAATTTGGTAACTAGGGAGATGGTTCAATCAGTAAGACAAGCACGCTACAGGAGCATCAAGACCTGAGTTTGCCTCTCCACTACCCACATAAAAACCTCTGTATATTAGTCAGAGTTCTCTAGGGTAACAGAACTTATAGAATACATTTCTCTCTTTCTGTCTTGGTTACTCTTCAGTATATGATGGAATCCCAAAGAAGTAGGCTCCAATGCCAGTGAAAGAATGGACCTGCTAATAAGATGAGGGCAATCAGGCAAAGAGCAAAAGCTTCCTTCTTCTGTATCTTTATACAGACTTCCAGCAGAAGGTATAGCCCAGATTAAAGGTCTTCCCACCTCAAGATCCCAATTAAAGATGTGTATCTTCCCACCTCAAAATTCTGGACTATTATTGTGTCTGCCCACTTCAAACCAAATTAAACTTTTCTATTCTCAACTGTATTTGTGAAAGCAGCAAGAAAAGTAGCTATTATGGTCCTTCATTTTTCCTCTTTCTTATCTTTTCTTCTTCCTCATTACTGCTTCAAAATATATTTTGGGTAGAATCACCTGAAGTCACCTAGTTTATCCTAGATCAAATTAATGAAATCTCCATTAATGACACAAATCCTCTTACAAAGTCACAAGTAACCTTCCTTGATGCAAATATATCTCATGGACTTTATTTTCAAAATGCTTTCTCTTATGTTTAGGCCATCTATCATGGAATTAAAGTTGAACACTTGGTAATACATCCAAATTTTAGTTTCTAATTGTAGGGTTATTTGTGTGGGTTCAATTTATACGGAAAGTTCATTCCTATTTTATAATAATATATTGTAGAGTAATGCAATTAATGCTTGAAGATTCTAAGCTCAATGTAATAATGTATGAACGTCAGGATTCCATTGAGGAAAAATATCCTATTGTTAACTTTTTTTTTTCCATTCAAATCATTCATTCATTAAAAATCTAACTGATGTTTTTCAGGCCACATCAGCCTAAAGATTAAAAAAAAGAAAGCCAGAAATACTGTCAAAAATAGCACAATCATCTCTTCTGTTTCAGCCTATCTGGTTAGCAGACACAAACTGTCTTAAAGTCATTTTATCAATGGGCACTATTAACTTTACCCAACTCATTTTTGGAAGCACAGAAATAGTTCTCTGGCTACAAATGGAATGAGCCTCCATGGATGCCTCTTTTACTTTTACGTTTGTTGCTTATAATTTCTTCCTTCTAGAAAATGGTCATTGCCTTTTCTGTGACTGAAAAGACAGTGTTCCTGGCATCCAGAGGAAAGATCCAGGGATGGAGCTACAAGTCCTAAAGTGCTCAGGATACCCTCTAACTGCCCTTAATGGGCAGTTCTCTAATTCTCCAACAGAATAGACCTGCAGTTGAGAAACAACTCCAAATGAAATCCTGAGTCTCAGAGAGCTGAGGCAATTGAGTGACAGATCTTTTGTCCTCAAATCACCAATCCTCATGTTTTTAAACTAATCATGCTCCTCCCACCTCCATGCCCCACCCTCACCCTGGGTTCCCTCAGGGCAATGCCTTCTGCTTGAAGTCTCTTAACCCATTGAATTTACTAGTAGTCCCTTGCACACAAAGAACTGTTGCTAGCAGCCTTCCAGACAAAGCTAGGCCTGGTGAACAGTGGAAGAGTCTCTGTTGAGGTTCCTACTCGGTCCCCACAGAATTAAAGATGAGACTGCCTTCCTAACAAGGAGTGTGATGGTCAGTTGGGGACTTTTATTGTGCTCTGAAAATCACTTAATACACCCTACACTCACCATAGCTTAGAAGTGCAGGTCTCTGTAGATTGAGTATCAGGTTCTGCCTGACCATGGGACAGAGCGGCCACTGTAAAGTGATACCTAACTGCCACTGTAAGCAATAGAAGAGTACAAAAATGCATACTGCTACTCCAGGAGACTAAAATTAAAAGTCTGAGTGCAGTTTCCATCACAGCACTGTGAAGTTGGAAATCATAAACAGAACCACTGTAAATCAGAAGATATCAGGAAGGACTTCCAGGAAGTTCTTTAGACATGAAACCATCATTCTGAGCAGCAGAGAGAAAGGAAAGCAAGGAAGCAAGAAAACTCATGCCTCCCAAAACAGCCTAGTGCCAGTTGCTAATGTTTAGTTTTTGTTTTAACAAATTTGTCATTTTTCTGTTTACACTCGTTTCATTTGGATTTGATCATTTCTATCATAAGCTAGTAAATCTGTCTTCAAAATCCTTTTAATTCAATTAGACAGTTTTATATGTTAAAAAGAAAAGGCCAAGTTTCACATGGGTTCTGAGTTTCTTGTAATAGTTTTGCTCTAGAAGGAGTTCATGGTTGTTCATGGTTGTTCATGGTTGTTCATTTCACAGTAGCTAAAGAGACTGTTCGTTGGGGTTTTGTCTATTTTTATGAAGGTTTATGTCATCAGACATTGTTTTCGAGTGGAAGAAAATACCTTTGGGAAGAAACATTTAAAATTGCACTGTAAAAACTTAAAGAAGAAAATCAGAAAGGATTTATGTCCTGAATCATAAACAACAGGCTTTATTTAATCAAATGTAAGAGAATTTTTATACTATATCTTTCTCTTTTTAATTCATTAATTCACTTGCTTGTGAGCTTCCTATATTAAACTGATCAAAGACTATTAGCAGGAGAAAACCCATGCATACTGTACATGATGTTAGTACTTTAATGTTTGTGTGCACAGAGGCCTTGCTGCAGAGTGAAGCACCAATGAAGTCATTGGACTCCCCAGGCATATATTATTTTAACAAGTTTTAGGAAGGTGATAAAATAAAGAACAAAGGATCTAGACAGAAGTTTGGGGGAGAGGATAATTATTTAGGAGAAACCAATAGAAGATAAGGGTAATTCTAGCAAGGTTGTTCATTACAGAGATATCTCACCAATGACTCTATTGTGTACAAATAAGGACCCTTTTCTTATGTCCTGAGCAGAAGCCCTTCACTTATGTCCTGTTTCCAGGGGGTGGAAGAAGGCAAAGAGCACTTGCTTTGTCTGCAGCTCCATGATAGAAAGTCTGACCAATATAAACTCAAAGTAATCCTTAAACCAAAGTGGCTTACAGCCAAGTAGATTGGTCCAAGGCCTCTATAGCAAACTTCATATGTCTCCAGTACATTTCAGATTACATAGCCTTGTTAATTCTATCATGATGCAAATCGATGATGATTACCCATCATTTTCTTCTTTGTTAATAAATGGAGGATCAGTGTTCTGCCAAGTGCTCTGCCAAGTTGACCAATAAATTAACTGCTAAAAATTGAGGCTGAAATCCAGGCTTCTCCTGTATTCCGTTTTCTCTGAGTTATGGCTGTATCTGAGGTAAGGATGGAATCACAAGCCAGGCCAGTCCTTCACCTGAAGCCTGTCCTTTTCTCCCATTGCTGTATTTCATTGTTTCACACATCCTCCATTAGAGTGTGAGTCTTTCAGTGCCACAGCCATGGTCTTTTCTACTTTAACAGACACACCCTTTTCGGGACCTTTCTGCATCATGAGTTTTTAGACAACAGGAACTGTGCTACATACTGGGTGGGTAAATGGATGAATGTATAGAAATTACAACGTAGCTTTAGACATTGTTGTGGTTGAAATGTAAACTGTAGTGGCAGAATTCTGAGAAATGTTCTTAGAAAAGTAGGCTGGGGCAAACATCTGGGAAGCTGTGAATGGCATTCTGAGGTGTTTTTGTCTTATTCTACAGAAACGGGTAACAAGAGTTCCTTCAGTCAGAAGGGTTAATTTTCCTCATGGGAGACAATAAGGATCGTTATAAAATCTGGGGTTTAAGTGCATTGAACACAATACACAATGACTTCTGTGGAAACTGGTAGGAAAGGAACTATATTGGAGCAATGAGGAGCTAAGTCAAGTCCTCTTGTTCTTAGGAGAGACACAAGGTTGGGTAGCTGGACTGGGTAGCTGGTAAATGGGCTCTGCTGCATGAAGGTAGAAAAAGAACAGTCTATATGGGAAAGTCGGATTCAGTTCCAAATATCATAATAAGACCAGAGGGTCAAATGGAGAATCATATCTAATGTTGCAGAGCCAATGGCCTAGAGACACTTACTAAGGAGCTGAGCTGAAGGAAGTGCTTAACCAGTGCAATGGAGCTGTGAGATGTCCGATGCTGACTAGCACGTATTTGTCGTCTAATTTGTATTGTCTTATTTGTTGTTATAACAAATTATTGTAAACATAGAGTTGAAACAATATTCATCTACTATGTTAAAGTTCTGTTGCCTAGAAATGCTATATGGGACTCTTAATGTCAATATGCCAATAGATTGTATTTCTTTGTGGAGTTCTGAGAGACACTTCTGTCTGCCAACTTTCAGAGCTTGTACATATTGCTTTGTTAATGAACCTTTCCTATATTTTCACACCCAGGAACATTGGATCAAATCATTCTCACACTATTGTATCCCAGGTCATCTCTGCTCTCTTTTTCTTATACTTTTAATTATATTTGGATCCCCTGAATGGTCCATGGTAATACCTTTGCCCTTCTCAATCCATCTTCTCAATTGATCAAACCTGAATTTTAGCAACACTTTTTCCACTAGCATATGTCCTTCTATGTTAAACTTGGCAGATCAGCAATCATAGATTCATTTGTAACTTAACTTCTCCTTTGTCATGGAGGGTAATTGTCTTGTTGTTTTTTTTTTGTCACCTTGACATAGGCTAGTGTTATCAGAGAACCACAGCTGGGAAATTCCTCCTCCATTGTCTTGCCTGTGTGCAAGATGGTGGGACATGACTGATGAGGGAGGTTCTAGTTCTTGGTGGGCAGTGCCAACTCTGGACTGATGGCCCTTAGGTGTGTAAGGAAGAAGGCTGAGAAAGTCATGAAGAGCAAGGCAGCAAGCCAGTTTCTCCATGTCCTCTATATCAGCTCCTGCCTTGAGTTCCTGCCCTGACTTCTTTTAGATGATGGACTGTGGTGTGAAAGCATAAGCCGAAACCAAACCAAACCAAACCAAACCAAACCAAACCAAACCAAACCAAACCAAACC